>OX453077.1:5803016-6403016 GCA_949699795.1 Spicauda simplicius
GTGGACTATGGCCTAATACTCTGTTATTCTGAGAGAAGACCCGTGCCCAGTAGTGGGACAATAATGGGTTGACAACAATATTTCTACATATATTGAAATAATTTTATTTACGGCAATGATAGTGGCATTTTCCGCAAATATCTAAAAGGAATAGATTAAATGGTCACGTTAGGTATGAAATTGTTTGTGCTATTGCAAATAAAGGAATTTGCTTTTAAATAGAACTAATACATAGCAATTATTAATAGAAAACAACGTAATTAAACAAGTGTACATTTTGTGGTTTCAATACCAATTAAGCACACTTTATAGTTGATATTTCCAAGTAATATTGCACAATATAATTTTAATAACAACTACAATAGATAAAGATCATCAAAGATAGTTCAATTGTATGATCTTAAGCAAATCCGCAATTGTATTGCTGGTACACGTTTTTTTAGCCATTTGTTTATTTTACTTATTATCTGGACTAAAAGGGATCGCTTTTAATATGCTTATTAATAGTAAATGTAATAATGTAACAGTCCCACTTATAGTGAACGTACAACCATGTATTGTTTTTTTTTCTGACTGTAGTTGCAAACGAGCATGCAGTCACCTGTAAGTGGCCACTGCCGCCCATGGACATCTGTAATCAACTCCATACAGAACATGGGTTAGATCTGAAGTCAATCACAGATGTGTTGCTACTCCGGAGGACTATGATGGTCGCCTCATGTGAAAGTGTGCAGGCAACCCACACCCTCCTATCGAAACGCAAGAAATGCTTCACGCTAGAAATAGGTTTGGCGGTGGTACTTCCCCGGCTGAACTACACTGGTTCTACCACCTTGATATGATGTTAAAACGATTATGCCTAGTAAAATTGGCAGATCGACTGTACGAAAACTTATAAGTTAGAGAATTGTAAAGCACTAGGTGAAGGACACATTTTTAACAGACAGAATAGTTTGGAGGATGCCTGCCGTAACAAAATATTATATAGCGAAACAAGATTTTGTATGACAGGGCACTTTCGATGTCCGTTGATGTAAGTTAAGGTTAAAGTAGGCTTTAAAGCCGTCGACATATTCCAAGTTTAACGTCTTATAATATTCCATTAGCTTTGGGTTTTCCGAAACACGTAAAACTACATGCCCATGGCCACATATATATATATAACTTGACTCATAGTGAAACAATTTTGTGCTGTTTCAAATGTTTAAGTGTTGCCAACACGACCAACAGATTTTCCTTTGAAATCCAATCCATTAACCCAACCTTGAAATCTGTCATGAAGTATTCATGTCATTAAAATCTGGCTAACTTTTTGATCGATTAGTTGTTAGACCAGGGATTGGGAAGTAGTTTAAAATGGGGTCAGGATATTAGATAAAAAGCGTAGTGGAATGATTAGGACCCAGAGTGAGTCTTGGCTAAGAGTCACCATTTCCGTCTGTCCTGCGCTATCTCCAGCCAGTCATACGCCTGGAGGTCACGCAGATCCTTTAAGTCCAGACTAGAAAAGTAAAAAAGTTTAAAACGTATATATATAGGACTATATGGTTACAGAATATAGGCTAAAATTTTCTCATGTAGGTATTTGAAAGCATATTTGGCGGTTCCATTACCTTTCGCGTCCCGGATACGAAGCGCGGTTCACTGTTAAATCACCGAAAAAGTATTACTTTGACGAGGGACGCCAGGTTCGTTGTTAAAGTTACTTAAATAAGTTTAATAATGATTTTTAGCTGACCTTGTGATACTGAAATGAAATGTATTTATTTTGTATAGGCCTACGGGTGCTCTTACAAATTGTCAGTTACACATTTTTTTTCCTTACACTACCATCGGATCGGTACACTACCTCAACTGAGATCTAGTAAGAAACTAAGCGGGTTTGTCTTTTTTGTTATGTTGTTTTTTTTACAATATATATTTTTTTCAATTATGTTTTTTACATTGTAATAAAAGTTAGCTCCAGTATCTTGCCTTACAGTTACTAAAAATGTATATAATCATATGTACACAATTTCAATTATATCGTTATTCGTATTTTGAGTAACATTAGCGAGGAATATAAATTTAATCATATTTTCAAAAGAAACCAATTTGTATGTACAGTGACCACGTACTAATCGGAGTACATATAGTAGATGCTGCAGTTGCAGTCTTTTCCTCTTTTATTTGATGTCATTTGCATTTCGTAGAGTCGATTTCGCAATGTGTACATTATATCATCTTGCATTTGAATAAATAATAGGTGGTTTAAACTTGTTTATTTCTGCCAACCGCATGATTATTCTAAAAATATTATAACAAAAAAAACGATTTGCCTTTTACCACAAAACTTCCTTATAGCTTGATGACTAATGGAACCTTCTTACATTTATGCGTTAACATTTACTCAACTTCCGTTACCACACCTAAAAGCAGTTAAAGTATGTATTAAGGGCTACAAACATAGATGCGAATTATTTTCTCTGAACTTCTGATTTTACCTGTTTCCAGAGATTTATTCTCACTCTATATCCAACATACATGCAGTAATACCTCGACTTACGTTACCTCGACTTACGCGAATTCGGAGTTACGCGATTTTCAAATCTCTTTGATTCATCTTTTGTTTGAGTATAACACAATCTATTTATTATCCATTACATATACCCCTATTATCCAACACTATTGCTCAATAATACACATATTTTGACGGACGGAACCTCATGAGTACAACTTTACTAAATATCATCAAATGATCAAATGAATAGTTTACGATTCTATTAAGTACATACAGACAAACATTCATTTTTATAAAGAAGAAGAGAAGAAGACAGAGATAACAATTGCTTCTTTAGTAATGGTAGCTTTCGAATTAAGTTGATCAACGGATTGAATTTTATGATCGCACATCACATAGTGCAGAGGAGCAGTGATAGCTAAATGGTTGGAACTTGCCCTCTCGATTGGGAGGTCCGAGCTTCAAATCTTGGGCTCGCGCCACTGATTTCCCAATATTATGTGCGCATTACAAATTAATTATCACTGCTTTACGCTGAAGGAAAACATCGGAGGAAACCTACACAATTGAGAGTTCTGAAAAAAGAGTTCTCAAAGGTGTGTAAAGTTTAGTAATTCGCATTTGGCCAGCGCAGTAGATGTGGCCTAAAACTCTCTCGTTCTAAGAGAAGACCCGTGCCCAGCAGTGGGACAATAATGGGTTGACGACGACGACGGCATAAAATAGCTTACACGCTATTTGGATATGGTACATTTATCAGAATCCTGAATTCGTAGGGATCCTTTTGATTAGAGTGATGGGTAGAATAGTTCCTTTTTGTTATACTTATGTAGTATATTATCTATAACTCTTAAAAGGTTACTACAAAAAAATATTTAAATAAATTTAGGTGGTAAGCCCCTCTGTTGACCACATCAAGCCTCGCCCTAGTTAGTTGACTAAGATGTTAAGAATTTTGGTTTCATGGTTATTTTCATTCACTTAATTCAAGGTAGACTGGAAGTCATTGGAAAAACTTTATTTATTTCGGATCATAAGAAATACTCAGAAATATATTTGTGCAAATATTACTGAATGAATTTAAAACAAAAATGAGATGTTATAAGGCTGGTTCCTTGTGTCCCTTATATAAAAAATCTTAAAAAAATCCACATCACCTACATTCAATTTGTAATTATGGAGTATCGTAAATATCAAAAGATTCATCGAAGTAGATCAAGCTGACGAAAAATAAATACATATTTATACACACGCCTTACTTACAATTAATGCACACACATGAGCATTGTACGTATAAAGATTTATTGCGAAGCTTATGGGTACTTCTGGCTAATAAAAGCAGAGGATAGAGTTAACGTGGAACCGCAAAATTTGGAGAAAAGTTTTTAAAATGAAGTCACCCACTCAGGAAGGATGTTACGATATTTCTCTTAAAAGGGGATCTCTCTCTTTTACAGGGATTAAAAAGTTATTTGATAGTCCGTTAATTAAAAATAAAAACTAAAACAAATGTTTATTTTATGTATACATATTGTAATGTGGCTAAAACCACGGTGCGTAAATAGTGCGATAATTTTTTGAAGATTTTTTTATTTCAGAATACTATGCTGTAAATTTATTTACAATAAGATGGCTACATAGAACTTTTTCTTGACTATTTTAGTTATTCTAGGATGTTTCACTTCGCTTTGATATATTTTTTGTCTTTATAAATGCTGTCAAGGTAACTGGAAAATATATTGGAATAGTATTAACGGTTATTACATTTATTACGGGTATTATACTTTTAACGGTGGTTTTGCGGTCTGTCATTGGATTTTTTTATAATTTGTGTATTTATAGGTTGTTTATTTAAGTTTATTTAAGAGTATTATCGTCTATGCATTTTAGATTATATAAGTACGTTTGTACGTACATATATAGATATATCATACGTAGAATATAATAATTAAATGTTATATCTTTTATACTAGACACAAACGTTTAAAGTTATTATTAAAACATCGAATTTTTATGTGATCTTCAAATACCCGAAAATTTGCCTGTCTTTAATGGTCTGTGGATGTGTGTGTAAAATGCGATTTTATAGGTTCTCTTATACACACAGATGTATTTTTTGATTTGCTCCATACTTGAGTTGCATTGTCTTATTATTGTAATTTTATAATGAAGATTACGAAACTCCGTTCCTGACGGGGACTCCCTGACTGTTCACGAGCTTGGATATTATATTTCAATTTACTCGACTGTAATTTCAAAATATATACATGTACATGTGATTATGATTATATGAAACGTAATATTGTTTTCATATATAATATGCTAGCGGAACGCGACATAATGCATGCCGGATTGTGCTTCAATGCCTCGTGAAGTTGGATAAACGGAAAGTTGATACTAAAAAGACGTCTTATGTTTATTAAAAAATAACCTCATGTAGATTTTTTGGTCCAGAAGCCCTCTTTTTTATACTTAAACCTGACGATAAGGCAGACGGGCTACCCGATGGAAAGCAGTCACCGTCGCCTATGGACACTTGCAACATCAGAGGAGTCGCCAATGCATCTCCGGTCACGAAGGGGACCTCTGTAGGAGTCCCTCGCGGGCGTTTCCAGTTACTCCGCCAAAATTTCATTAAATTCTGATCAATAATTTTGGAATGTACAGATGACAAACTTATATGGTTTTTTAGAAGAAATTTTTTACTGGTACTTTTTTGTTTTTAGATGTATTTCTGTCCCCGCTATAACAAGTATTAAAACCGTGGTTTTATATAGTTTTTATAGTTAATGCTACGGAACCAATAGAGCGCGAGTCCGATTTGCGCTAGACCGGTTTTTTATTTACATGGATGAGTGTAACAAAAACATAACTGCTGAGAATACAAATCAGCTGTTTGATTGAATGTTATGGTCTTTGTCAAGGCCGTCTCGACATAATTATTGCTTGTTTTATGAATGATTATTGCAGTTGGATTCAAGTTTCATCTAAGATAGATATATCGCGTTTCTATTTTTTTAACTTTGTGAAGCGAATGAGCTGTAGTCTCGGGAGCTGAATAGGACAACGGTATTCCTTGCAGGCACAAACAGGCGACTTAAAGGGGACTGGTTTTGCGGGCGGCAAAAGTTCTGTGATAGCTCGAACTGTCCAGCCACCAATCTCGGGGAGTATGATGGTATGTGTGAAACATACGAAACATACAGTCGTAAACATCAGATGATGTGGTAGGCTTCAACGATCACCTGGGCAAGCCAGTAACCAACACGCTCAGAGGACTCCAGTTGTGTTCCGTTTGAGATCGTGGTTTTCTCTACATATCCCCGAAGAAGGGTACCGAGGGGGTTTTAGTGCGGTGAAAATCATACATAACCCAGCGTGTCTCCCAAGGCAGTGTGTCCCAAAACAAACAAAAATTTGGAATGCCACGTATACCTAAATATGTTTCCATCTGCACAACAGGACAAAGTAACCGTTGACTACAAAAAATATGTAAAATAGTGACATCAAAATGGCTTTAACGTTTTTACAATGACCGAAAACGAATTCCCCGAAAGTGTTCCACTGCGCAGGTTTATATCAAAATTTATCTCTATATCATCATTAACTAATTTCATTTTGTGTCACTATTTTCTGCTATCGTTGCTAATAACACATCAAAATCTCCAGCGCAGGTGTCAGCGATCACGTAGGCAAATGTGCTTACACAACACAAGCACGTATCGATAATACACTATCGATGCTTTACGACACTCAAAAATAAATAATATAATGTAATATTTGTCAATCACAAAAGTGAAATGTACGCAGCGTATGGAGATGCAAGGTCTATTAATAAATAGTTGTAAAATAAAATTCTCGTGTCACAGTTTTTGTTGCCATACTCCTCCGAAACGGCTTGACCGATTTTTACCAAATTTTATATGCTTATTCAGTAGGTGTGAGAATCGGCCATCTATTTTTCTCTTAAGGGTTGTCCACCCTTAACATTTTTTTTTTAATTTTTTATATGGCAAAACAACGTTTGTCGGGACAGCTAGTAGTTGTATATAAATATGTATTTATCTTCCTGCGGCTTCATGTTTTAGGGTCACATTTGTCGCTGTAAAAGTATTGTCGTATCGTCAACCCATTATCCTACTGCTGGTTACGGGTCTTCTTTATGAATGAGACTTTTAGGCCATTGTCCACCGCGCTGGGCGAGTGCGAATTGGAGAAGTATTATATTTTCCGCCAATTCGCACTTGGCCAGCGCGGTGGACTATGGCCTATAACTCTCTCATTCTGAGAGAAGACCTGTGCCCAGCAGTGAGACAATAATGGGTTGATGAGAGAAAAGTATCGTTATTATGTAATCCAGGTTGAAAATTAATTTCGTGAGAAATTTTGATTTGTTTTTGCGTGACAAAGATAATTCCTTACAAACTATTATTTTATAATATTAGGATTTCGACAAGGAGTAATGAGAATTAGTAGCTACTAATTCTCATTATCTCATTAGTATCTATCATTTTAAATTACGGCAGTTTCTAAATATATTTTGGGATGTAATTGTAAAATCAACAGATCTTTTTTACTTCATCTATATATTTTGAGACATTATATAAACTGACACGACTTTACGATATCTAGAATATAATAATGTTAACTTTGGGACGTCAGTCAGTCAAAAAATCAGATATAAATTAGTATCTCTATACCAAGTTGTTAATATAATTAGGTATAGCTTATATTTTAACTTGTCTTTAAATTGCGACATGTAGTTTTCAACTAGTGATCTCATCGTTGAAATCATCACCATTCTAGAAAAAAATCGATGCCATCATGCTATATGGAGGTTTCGGTAAAGTTTGGAAACTGCGTGTTTTTTGTGAAATTGTAGTATCAATATTTATATACGCGGTTTGCCACCGGTAACGAAGTAACTAGAAATAGTAAATAGTCACTAGAATCACAACTATGTACCTAGGTATACTAAACGATAGTAAATACTTTTCAAGTTATATAATTTTGTTTATTGATTTTTAACTTTTTACAAGTTTCTTTACTATTTCTCGATATTCTATTTTGTAATTGCAATATAAACCTTAAGTCAAATCTATTTCAGGAAGGAAAAGGCATCAAATGTGCGTTTAAATCCGACTGGACGGCAAGTTTAATTTACGCAACGATTAGTCCTTTTTTTGTTGTCAAGGCAGAAACCTTCAAAAGGTACCCTACGCCGTGGGAGCAACGTAGGGTGATGTGGGATTTTTACCTCACTAAAACCCCTCCGGTGGCCGTTCTCAGCGCTGCGTGGAGGATTTCGGAATCTCCAACTGAACACAGCTGGAGTCCTCCGAGCGCAATGCCCCTTTTGGGCCCTTCCCCGGTGAGCGATTCATGCTCACCGTGCCTCTCGGTATTTACGGCGGCATGCAGCCACACTAGCTATTGTCCTTCGCGGGGTCACTTGGCTTGACGGTCCGCGCTCCCACTCTTACCGCCCGCAACCCCAGAATCCCCTTTTAGTCGCCTCTTACGACAGGCTGAGGATACCGTAGCCCTATTCTGGTCCCGGAACTTCAGGGACAACGATTAGAGTCCTAAAAAACTATATAAAATTAAAGTTAAAGTGCACGAAAGGATGGCGTCATATTGGTTTTCATGAAAATTCAGTTTTATTTCCATATAGTTGCTAAATTGTAATGCTTCGTAAAAAATAATGACCCGTCCCTGCAGTGAACACAGACTCTAAGTTGGTTTACAGATATGTGGTAATATCGGAGTCAAACAACGTTGGATTATCTGGTTTAACCCGCTTCTATAATGCAGTTACATGACACATTCATGAGTTTGACACAGTCATGAGTGACACAACGGTAGGAGTAGGTAACTGGATTAAAAATCGGTAAAAACGCGATTATCGCAAGTCGTTATATTAAACAAAATGAGTAATTTCTCACTTCGGTATCTATATTTGCTTATTTGAGTCGATTCGATATTTGATTTTGTAATTTGAGTCAATTCGATAAGTTTTATTGTACACTTGTCTCAGTAATCATCAATGACTTGAAATTACAACTCATATGAGTAACCTAGTTAGCCGGAAATGTAGGTTGGGTTTGTTTAATATTTCTAAACGGTTTTAGTATGCTAGTGAGGTGTGGGAAAAAAAAATCGTGTGGTAGATTAACGTGACCATATAATCCGGTATGCACGGGACCGTCCAATTTTTGGTCCTTCGTCCTTGTATCCCCGATAAAAATATACGGACGCAAAAATTGACCCGTTCTTGCCAAATACACTCGGTATTCCCAAGCGTTTACCGTCGAACTTCACAGAGATTTTATCGCTTGGAAATCTCAATAGTTTCTTCTATGAATCAACTATAGAGATTAACATAAACCGAAGTTTCGTTTTAAGTCAAATATTAGTGGTTCCCTACGGAAGTGAAGATCCTTACGGTTTTTGTATGAACCGAAGTAGGTGCCAATAATCACTACATAGTATAAAACATAATCGCTTTCCATTGTCTGTCCCTATGTATGCTTAGATCTTTACAACTACGCTACGGATTTTAATGCAGTTTTTTTAATAGATAGAGTGTTTCAAAAGGAAGGTTTTTAAGTATAATACATGCATAATATAGTGGAGGAACACTGATAATTTTAGATTTTTGATTATTAAGCGGAACGGAGTTCGCCGCGTCAACTAGTAATAAATAAATGAATATTTAATTTTGAAGAAATAAATACGAAGCGTACATTGCTATGTTGCCATTGCGTATTGCCAAATTTAGTAAGTTATATCGACAATTATAATGTCAATTGTTGCCATCTCCTATATCTATCTATATATTAATACGTCAAGCAAAAACTTGTGGTGCATTATTATGTTATATGACGGATTAGTTTGAAATTTTGCGCAGTTATAGTGGACGTAGAGGAGTGCAGATTGTTAATATTTTTTTCAAATAAAACATATAACATGCATAAAAACGCATTACACACACTACCGTGCATTTGTCACAAACACATAAATCAACACACACAGAACGTCAAAAATGTCAGATGTCTTTGTCAAAATACCCGTTATTGATTTTCAATGCAGCTGTGTCACTTAAGCCTCTTTTTACCTTTCGGATGTATTAAAATAACTTGAAAATTTAAAAAAATAATTCTAGGAAATACTTTAAACAATATCAAGTATAGTTTTTGAGTTGAATTACGGTCGAATTTTCACCGTTGTGACGGGTGACTAGTTGATACAAAATGTATACAAAAACTAGAAATATATTGTAGCTATACGAATATAATCATGACAAATGGAAACATCTCAATTGCAACTACAATAACATATTATGGTGTCGCGTGTCTAATGAACAATTATGTAGAGTTGATGTGTTGATATATTAACCCGCGACCCGCGTGGCACAGCGGTTACCATACCGGTCTGACACGCAGTGGGTCCCGGGTTCGATTCCCGGCCGGACAAGTATCTGAATGATGAGTTTACATTCTGTTCTGTTCTGGGTCTGGGTGTTTGTGTATTCGTCTTTGTGTGTGTTCATGGCACCCACGACACAGGAGAAAATCCTACTGTGGGACAAAAAATAAAAAATAAAAAAAAAATAAAAAAAAAAACTATGCATGTTAATGTTAGTTAAATGCCATGCATGCTTGTAGCATGCTACTTATGTTACTGCTACTGATATGTTTGTTACATTATAATTCGATGGCTGATTATTTCACGAAATACATTTAATTTTACTAGTCACTAGTCACAAAGATCGAAAATCGACCGTAATTTAAATTAAAAAACAAAACTTCATTGTCCAAAGTACCACCAATATTTCTCTTATTTAAATAAATTGTAATTTTCAAGATATTTTTAACGCACCCGTTAAATATAAAAGAGGTTTATAGGAAGAGGATATTTTGACATAGACATCTGGCATTTTTGACGTTATGTGTTTTCATAGTAAGGCATTGAATGTTCTATTTCGTTTATTATGTATGTGTTTGTGTTAAATGCAAGGTAGTGAGTGTAATGTGTTTTTAGTTGATTTTATGTATGTTCTAAGCATTATTAAAAAAAATTAGCATTGCGCAATCCTTCTCTACATCAACTATAACCGTGCGTAATTTCATACTCTCCGTCTGCGGCAAGTATCTTAAAAACGAATCACAAATTGCTTCACGTATTAATATATAGATATACAGAGTATTGATAGCCTAATGGTTGAAACTTACCCTCTCAATCGGGAGGTCCGAGGTTCAAACCCAGGCACGCACCACTGATTTATTCTACATTAATTATCACTGCTTTTCGGTGAAGGAAAACATCGTGAGGAAACCTATACACCCGAGAGTTCTTTATAAAAAAAAAAAGTTCTCGGTGGTGTGTTAAGTCCACTAATTCGCACTTGGCCAGCGCGGTGGATTATGGCCTAAACTCTCTCATTCTGAAAGAAGACCCGTGCCCAGCAGTGGGACAATAATGGGTTGACGACGATACAGAGTATTAATAACATTTCAGTGTTTCAAAGCTTTGTAACTTTGATGTTATTTAATCGTTATTCTTTATAGCTATAATGAATACTGTGACTGACGTTATGTTTTCTTTTTTTTTTCAGGTTTGTGTACCATTCAGTAATAGAGTGACTCCAACGAAATATGGTTGTAGGAAGAAAATTTAAGTAAGTAGTATTTTATGCTCCAAGTTATTTAAATGAAATAATACGCCACATAAAAATAATGAATAAAACATAAAACAACTGCATTAATTATAGATAACCGAACTTATTATATGCATATACGGAACGAATATCGGATTATTGACTATTAATTAAGGACGATTGTTATTTCGGTCACAAAGTAACGACGAAATTATTAAAAGAATACTACGCATTTGAATGTCTAAATCGAAAAGTATGGAAGCAAATAAAACAAGAAAAGTAGAAAGAATATGGTTCGACCGGGGAGGTACCACCGCCACACTTCTTGCTTCGTAGTGTGATGCAATTCATGCGTTTCGTTGGAAGGGTGTGGTTGCCGACTCACTTTAGTATAAGGCGAAAATCTTAGTCCTCGGGAGCATTTGTGATTGACTTCAGATAGAAACTTTGTTCTATCTGAAGTTGCTTACTTTGCTACTTCGATCTGATAAAAACAAAATAATAATGTCCTTATTCTTAAGAAGACTACGTGGGCGATGTCATGTTTTTTTTTATTAGACTGAAGTAGTAAACGAGCATGCAGTCCACCTGATGGTAAGCGGTCACTGCCGCCCATGGACATCCGTAATCAACTCCATACAGAACATGGATTCTATCTGAAGTCAATCACAGATGCGTTGCTACTCCCGAAGACTCATGGTCTACTACTGATGGTCGCTTCATATAAAAGTGTGCCAGCAACCAAACCCTTCCAACGAAACGCAAGAAATGGTTCACGCTAGAAAATGGTGTGGCGGTGGTACTTCCCCGTTCGAACTACACTGGTTCTACCTTCAGTTTTAGTTTGTTTTCTTTTGACAAAGGTACTGCCATACACAGTCGATGCTTTTCGCGTGGAATTACTTAATTACTTGCTGAACCCCACAGCTTCCCCCGTGTTAAAAAATCCATGTATCGATTGCCCTCTGGGAGTAACATGTATTCCCACAGTAAAAAGTAGCCTATATGTTAATCCAGAGTGTCAGCTAACTCCCTACCAAATTTTATGAAAATAGCCCCAGCCGCTTAGACGTGAAGAAGTAACAAACATACACACTTTCGTCTTTATAATATTAGTATGATTACTACTACTACTGCTAGAATACTTAACGAGTTATTTAAGTGATCCTAATATGATAATTGAAAGTAAAAATGTTTGCACATATACCTGTTTTATAATAAAGTAAGATCTCAGAGCCATTTTCGAATTGGTACAACTTTTTTTTTTATCTGATTTCAGAATAATAGTCTACAAAACATATATAAAAATCAGTCATTTAAAAATAATATTTTTTAGTATATGGCACCTGGCATCGGCGCAGGTGTCACCGGGCAAGCTATTCAGGGCAAACATTCAGGTATTTAAAAGTACACAAGAGACTATTGAGATCGGAAAGTTATATGCTTTAGAAAATAAGTTGTGTCTTACGGCTCTGGGATATTGGACTATAAAGAAACATATAAATATTCCAATTTTTATTGTGGTCAAGTGGTATTAGAGTTTACGATATCACATAAATTATGTTGTGACTCAGTCTGATGTTAAATAAATCATTTAATTAGTTATTTCCGTGGCGTATCCCGCTTCGGTCACGTCTACCACGGTAATGTATTCACCTGAGTGTTTTCTTACCTGATTGAAGTAGAAAACAAGCATTCAGTCCACCTGATAGTAAGTGGTCACTGCCGTCCATGGACATCTGTAAGCAACTTCATATAGAACATAGATTATAAATGAAATCAATCACAGTTGCGCTGCTGCTCCCGAGGACTAAGATAGTCGCCCTATATGAAAGTGTATTTCTAGCGTGAAGAATTTCTTGCGTTTCCTTGGAAGGGTGTGGTTGCCGGCACACTTTCACATGAGGCGATCATCATAGACCGCGGGAGTAGCAAGGCATCTGTGATTGACTTCAGAAGAAGTTGATTACAGATGTCCATGTGTGGCAGTGACCACTTACTCAGATCAGGTGAACTGCATGATTTTGCGACTTCAGTCAGATAAAAAAAACTAAAATATGTAAGCTTTTTTTATATAAAAAAAGAAACTCACTTGTGGTTCGGTCTGGTAGTCCCAATTAGCGTATGTGAATTGCATCGTGGTCGCAGCGACCGGTATGTCCATGAAGGCTTGTTCATTCCCACCGGCTTCTATGAGGAGTACCTAGAAACCAGGAAATAATTAGTTAATTGAAAGTGGTATAAAATTTAGTATTTCGATAACCTGTTATACGCATAACTATTTTGACACGCTTTATATAAGCTTGGGTTGTGTGTATGTAACGGAATCTGAGCTCAATTTTCACCGGCTTCTAGAATTCTGATTACCTTGAAACTTTGCACACGTACGATGGCAGTGTGACCGCATGCCGTCGAAAACACCGAGAGGCACGGTGAGCATGAATCGGTCACCGAGGAAGTGCCAAAAAGGAGCATTGCGCTCGGAGGACTCCGGTTGAGGTCGTTTCGAGACCCCGGAGTCCTCTTTGTAGCGCTGAGGACGGCCACCGGGGGGGTTTTAGTGATGTAAAAATCCCACATAACTTGACGTTGCTCCCACGGTGTTGGGTACCTTTTGAAGGTTTACCCCTTGATAACAAAAAAGGCCTCATTCGCAACGATGAAATCCGTGGACGAACAAAGCTTACCGACATAGTTCTCAAAATTAGCAAGCTAAAGTGGCAATGGGCCGGCCACATCGAGTATCGAGATAATTTTTAACTTCTACCCTCAATATTTCGAGTTCTATTCTATGTTTCTGCACTTTTAGTCTTGTAGTGTACCTAACGAATATTGTAATAATTTATGTGATTCTAGAAAATTCTCGTGTAAGTGAATATTGTATATTCTTATGAGAATAAATATATCCCAAACCTCAAATCTGATTTACAGTTTTAGCTTGAAAGACTAATAGACACGAATAAGAAATTATCATCATCTGAAAGGCCTCAATTTATTGTAACACCTCATACGTGCACCCTCTACGCGTAGAAATTCGTAGAAGTCGCAACGCATTTGTGGTCGTCATAAAGTAGAACTCCAATGCTAGATTAGGCTAACCCAAACGCACCCACGTCCGTGGGTGCGTTCACGACGTTCATGCTCAAGAGCGCAGTTTTTCCCGTTCCACTTGCTCGTAAGCGTTACTGAGTAATCTCTACTGGAATGTTTTTTTTTATCTGACTGAAGTAGCAAACGAACATGCAGTCCACTTGGTGGTAAGTGGCCATTGCCGCCCATGGACATCATAGAGAACTTTATACAGAACATGGGTTTCATCTGACGTCAATCACAGATGCGTTGCTACTCCCGAGGACTGTGATGGTCGCTCGTGTGAAAGTGTGCCGATTGTTGATCACTTCGACCCTCCTTATTAGATGGGTCATTGTGAGCTTCGCATGAGCGTAAGTCATACGTCATGAGTGACGTTTTCGCCGCGACTACAACGACCGCGGTAGTTATGTGGAACGACTCAATGAGCGTTTTGACCGTTGTGAACGCTTACTGGAACGCTCTGTATTATATTAGTGACCTCGTCAACCAGGGGGCTCAATGTTTACTTACTATTTCAATAAACAATATAGAAGCACGTTTCATTTAGAGGTTGGGTATATCGTAGCTGATCTACAAAACAATGCTACGTGGAGTAATGGGGGTTTGGATTAGTCACTCGTCGCAAAGGTCGATTATTTGAAAAATATATTAGTATTGCGCAATTCTTCTCTACATCAACTATAACCGTGGGTAATTTCATAATCCTCCGCCTGTGGCAAGTATCTTAAAATCACAAGTTTTTGCTTCACGTATTAAGGAGTTTTGGATGGATAACTGCTATTGAATAAATTTTAAGCGAGCTTCAGATTTTCGAAGAAAAGAATAAGCCTTCGATTCCGGTTACTCTATACCAGAGATTGCTTTTGACCTATTGCGGCAGAAAATTCATTTTGAACCAAGTACATGAACATAAATGTTTACCTTTAAACTACATAAGTTAATTCAAAATTGCGCTTCGACCTTTCAGCACAGGAAGAAAACCAAATTATTACAGATCTGCGCAGAAAAGTTCATCGTTAAAAAATCTTAAGTACATAATACACCCTTTAAGGGCATGTAACTGTCAATATATAAAGATGTTATTGTATCCGCGTATATATACATATGGCATTTATTATATCAAGATTCGTTCAGTATCTGCGACAAAACATATTTTATATAAAACTTTAAATTTGTTTTTCATTTATGTATTTTAACGTGTTTATTTTTTGTGGGTATGGATTTATTTTTTGTATTATTTGCGGCGGACATTATAAAAATTGATAAAAAATTATAAAACCAATGTTCTGGTACAAGAAACTTTTGTTTTTACATATAATATTTGAGGCTGAATTTAAATTTAAATTTGCTGGAATTATGGTTCAGCAGACATGTGTTTATTCTAGTTTCTTTATTGTAAATTCAATATGTCGGACGCATTTAGGCACCCCTTTTACATGGGTAACAAATTAAAGGTTTTTCTGAGTAAATACGATAAAATATTATATCACTAAAAGATACTTCAAAACTATTTTATTATTGTACTAGCTGTACCCGCGGCTACGCCCGCGTGCAAATCAATGTATCGCAAAGTTTTTCCCGCGCAAATCTTCACTCAGTGGGAATTCTACGATAAAAGTAGTCTACATGTTGTTCCATAACATTTTCTATAGTAAAAAACCCGTAAAAATCATCGGTTTAGCCGGTCAAGGATTACCCGGACAAACACAGAGTGAAAAAACGAATTTTAAGTGTGTATTTGTGGGTAGGTGCATATTGTTATGTAAAATGTTATGAAAATAAGACGAATCAGAATATTGTAAACCCCTTTTTTGAACCAATTTACAGTCTTAGTGGTCACATTAACAATATCGGAATACATCTTTTCAAACAACGCCTCCACATTTAAACCAAAGCGCATCGATTATAAAGATGGATTTTTACTTTTATGAATTGAAAAATACTATTTTAAGTAATTTTGGTCCTTTTAAATTTCTGAGTAAGATTACATATAGGTGAACCTACCTTTAACATTAATTTGACAACCTTGACGACCCGCGTTGCAGAACAGCTACCACACCCGGTTCGATTCTCAGCCAGACAGGAATCTGAATAGATTCATGTTCTGGGTCTGGGTGTTTCTATATACGTCTTCTGTGTCCATGGTACCCACGACACAGGAAAAAATCTTAGTGTGGGGCTATTGTAGAAATTGAAATTGTAGAAATTTTCTATTTTATTGAGTGTAGAAAGCATATTTTTATTAAAAAGAAAAGTTTGTGTGGAGGAGTACCGGGAGGCGGGTTGAAGGAATCCAAAAATTTTGTTGGATAATGTCTTCGATCTCGATGGCTGTATCTACAGAATCTTCATCCCAAATAGTCAAATAACTGCATCTAACTAAAACTAAAAATCTAATGACAGTATCAATGATACGTAAACTAATTTTGGTTCTACTAACATTTAAGCGGCGCTCAGGTATGTTTATAGTTTATCTTTATTAAGCCTTGTATGTGGTTCATTACATTAAAATTTGAATTTGTCGGCAAGGTAAATCCAAATTATTTTGTACTTTTACCTGACAGAGGTTAAACCTCTATTAATTTCATATAAACTTTGTGACACATTGATTCCCAGGCGGGCGAAAGCTTTGCATTAGCTGGTTATTAAAAAAATAATACTAAAATTAGTATTTATGAAAACTACAGATTATATTTATAATAATAATAATAATGTACATAAGACAACTGGATTCGAACTCCAAACCTCGCGTTTCTAATCCGCCCGACTTGGCACCACACGGCTATCACGATTTTAATAACAGATGCGAAATTCACATACTTATGAGTTAAGAACATCATCTATTTTGGCTTATTTTGACACACTTTGTTATTCTAAAATTAACTTACAATATGTTGCTATTTAAATGCATGTTTTCTATAACATTATTTATAATGAACATATCATAAATATAAAAAGAACAATAATGTTGGCCTTGCTCGTTTGTTTTTAGAGCCAAGTGTTCATCAACCATGCTTCAATATTCATAAATGCAATTATTTATCACAAAAGTTGCAAAAGCTTCTTTATAATAATAATTCATGATATAACTGTTATATCTTATTTAGATACTGATCGACTTATTAATGTTAGTATTTTGTTTAAAAGACTCTCAATTGTATTTTGTCCATAATATATATTTTCGCTAAAAATGCACGGGTGTGGTCAATAACATAACTTTATTTATGCAATAATAGTTAAAAAATTATTTATGTAACATGAACATGGAGTGAAAAATGGAGTTGATAATTTTATTTTGAAACAATGTTAAAACATTTTATCGCCTTTGAATTATTGGATTCGAATAACTATTTTACTATAATAGTATGACGCGCCATCGGTTATCAATTGGGAATCCCTTAAGTCTAAGAGCGATTTTACATTAGGTCGCAAGATGCGCGGCCGCAGCGCGTCAACGGATGCTTTTTTATTATTGAAATATTTCATAAATTCATAAATTAAATTAAAATCAATTTGAATCACATCTATTTTTATGATAATTGATAGTTACAAATTTATACGTATTATTTTTGAATAAATTCAAAATGGCATCCGGGCGGCCATGATGGCTACTGTCATGTCACACTACTGTCATGTCACACATGTTTACATTAGAATTTAACAAAATACGCGACAATCCGAATTTTACGGATATATGTTGTCGACTCGAAATCAATGTTTTTTTATGTTTTATTATTTAGATAAGGTTTTAAGTAAGTCTATCGTACCCCTTGACGGACTTGTCAATATGGGACTTTGTCAAAAACGAACTTCCATACAAACATTAATGCCCGATTTTAACGCTTTCAACCCATTTTTATCGATAAAAAGCAGCCTATGTCCTTTCTCGAGGTCAATACTATCTGTGTGCCCAATTTCATAAAGATCGGTTCAGTTGTTTAGGCGTGAATAAGTAGCAGACAGACAGACAGACAGACAGACAGACAGACAGACAGACAGAGTTACTTTCACATTTATAATATTAGTAGGGATTATTGATATATTGTATATCTTTACTGTTCTACACCAACTTCAAAATATGTTATGTTATCTTTTTTTTTGTTTTTGTTTAACAAAAATCAAATTAAATTTTTTTTAGAATACTCCAGGAGGTGTGGAGCTAAGCCGTACATTAAAAGTTAGTGTTAGATTAGTATTAAGGCAGTTATATCATACAAACAACACCCCTCTCAATTAATTCTGAGGCTGCGACAATACTACAGTCTGTAATAAGTACATAAGTTTGAAAGGTGGCATGAAAAAAATAAGAAATATAGGAAAATTTGGTTAAGTGTAAGACCGTGGCTGGAGACCAAAATCAAAAGATAACCATTTGTTGTTAAATTTACTTGTTGACACATAATATTGAGTGATGGTACGGAACCCTTAGTGTGTGAATTTAAACCCCACTTGGCCAGTCATTAATTGAAAATATGTAAAGTCTGCCTGAATATGCATCACATAAAAACGAAAACATACTTATTTAACTTTATAATGGTTTACCTTTGTCGGAACGGAAAAAATACTGCAAAATATTTTCTGTCAAATTAATGATAGAAGTTCCTCTTAATGTATTGTTGTTAATAAAAACCCTCTTATTTATTTTTTACAAAAAAATTACAAATACTAGACAGAAGGCATCGTGTTTTTTATATAACACTAGTTGACCCGGCGAACTTCGTTTCGCCTAAAGGTTAAAAATCTAAAACTATCAGTGTTCCTCCACTATATTATGCATCTATTATACATAAAAACCTTCCTCTTGAATTACTCTATTTATAAAAAAAAACTGCATTAAAATCCGTAGCGTAGTTTTAAAGATCTAAGCATACATAGAGACAGACAGTGGGAGGCGGCTTTGTTTTATACTATGTAATGATTGTAAAACCAGACGAGCATATTGCACCTTTTTCATAAAAAGAAATAACTCAAAATTTATGATTTGTGAGTATATGTCATTAAGCGAACGAAGTAGGTGATAAACTCTCAAAACATGAATTTTGAGATATTTCTTTTTATGAATAAAAGTGCGATTGTCCCTGTCCGGCATTGAGTTACTATAACTCAATGCCGCACAGGGACAACTGTTACTAACTCTTTAGGACAACTTCTACCTGACGCCGAACACATACGCGTTGCTACTTCTGAAATAAAAATTGATTTATGTGTAAGGATCAACGCCTCCACTGAAACCCACGTTCTGCTGAGGTCGAAAGGACTGTCTGTTTTTTTCATAATCCAGGATATCCAAAGGAACGCAATCGGATTCTTTTAAACTTGTTATCCTGATGGGCTTCTCCCAGGTGGGGGTGGAGTCCACGTCATCGTCTAGTGTTTGCGATGGAATGCGCCCCCCTTTTTTTCTCTTATTGAGGGGGAAACCTACGATACATTCAACCTGACACCGCGGGAGCGACGCAGGGTTATGTGGGATTTTACCGCACTAAATCCCTCCCGGTGGCCATCCTCGGCGCTTCAAAGGGGACTCCGGGATCTCCAAAGAAACGCAACCGGAGTCTTCTGAGCACGTTGCCCCATAGGGCTCCTCCCAGATGGCCGGCTAGGCTCACCGTTTCGTCGAATCTTTACGACAGTATGCGATCACATATACCGCCGTTCTTCTCGGAGTCGCCTGACCGACCGGTTCGAACTCACACTCTAGCCGCCCGCAACCTCGGAAGAGCCCTTTAGTCGCCTCATACGACAGCCAGGGGATACCGACGCTTATTCTAATCCCGGAACTACAGGGACGGTGACCACATATACCGACGTCCTCACGGAATCGATTGTCGGGCGGTTCAAGCTCCTACTCTTCTGGCCCGTAATCCCGGAAGCACTCTTTTTGTCACTTCTACGACAGGCAAGGGATACCGTTGTCCCGTTCTTAGTTATCCTGGAACTATAAGGATATAAGTAACCCCTAAACTATGTGTAGTTATTTATCTATGGGTCATGAATAACATCAGCGAAGATTTGAATGATTTGTTTGATACTTCTAGAATAAACAACATGGCCAGTAATAGTGCCTAATTATCGATGAAAGAGTAGGAAGTCTAATGTACACTGTACAAAGGTCTAATGAGAAATTAATCAAAAATATATTTATAAATTACTGCTAATGATATTTTATTACTAAATCATTCAATGTCAAATGAATGTTAATTCGATGTATTGCTCATAAGTTATTCAAGCGTCATCTTAGAGGATTATTGGGGTAGCGTGTTAATTATAAATTTAATTTAAGTGATATTACTATTTGTGAATAAAACATTGGTTGTTCGTGAACATTGAACCCGGTTAAGGTGTGTTTATCGAGCAAACTTTGTAGTTAAGTATTCCTTTTTTTGATTATAAGTGCATATATTCGGGTTAAGGAATATTTTTTTTATTTCTCATAATACATACATACGTACATTGTCACAATGAGAAACCTAATGCTACATATTCGTATGATATAATTGAATTTGGCGAAATTTTTCTAGTGCAAAGTGAAGAGTGGGTTTGTATGTGTCGATATCTTTCTCCGTGTGCGTGTGTGTATGTGTGGGTGTGGCCATGTGAATTTTCTTTAGCATATAATCTCTGTGACGATCTTTAAATTTTGTAAAGGTGTTATCACTAGTAACATGTTCAATGTATGTTTTGATTTTACACTATATTTTGATTGCAACTTCCTTTTTTCCTTTCCTCAGCATGTGACCGCAGTGAGTGGTAATGTTACACAGGAAGAAGCTGCTCATTTTCTAGTTCTGACCCTTAGTCACCTTCAGTCCACCTGATGGTAAGTGGTCACTGCCATGGACATCTCTAATCAACTACATACAGAACATGGGTTCTATCTGAAGTAAATCACAGACTAATCACTCCCGAGGACTATGATTTTCGCTTCATGTGAAAGTGTGCCGGCAACCGCACCTTTCGGTACTTCCCCGGCGGTGACACTTCCCCGGTCGAACTACACTGATTCTACCACCTCCTACGACATCTAAAAGAGGGAGTGGTGCTATTCGGGACAGATACCACGCTGTACTTTTTGTGCAGTAGGCGACTACGTAAAATAATTCAAAATCCTTGTTTTGTAATGAAGTTTTTTTTTGTTATATTAATATTAATTGCTCTTATTATCGCAGCGACAAATATTACTTGATTCAATTTTTTGTAGAATCTTAGAATTTTTGGTAAAATAGGTTCAGACGCTTTTGGGAGATACAGAAACAAGTATAATAATGGCAGCTATATTAATATACATTAATTTGTTTAATTTGTGTAATTTATGTTAGTTTATTTGTCTTTTTTATATTTTTTTTATTTTAGTACCAATCGAGCATATAGCTCATTTGATAGTAAATGGTCAATACTGTCCTTGGACATCGTATAATCAACGCCAAAACCAGGATTCTATCTAGGGTTGGTCACAGGTGCATTGCTATCCCTTAAGACAAAGTTGGAACGCCACGGATAAATATCTTAGTTCTACACGAAGTTGGCCCTGTAGTCCCAGGACCAGAATACGGTATCCCTACCTGTCGTAAGGGGCTTTCGGGGTTGCGGGCGGCTAGAGTGGGAGCTCGAACCGTCCAGCCAAGCGACCCCGGGAAGGACGGTGACATGTGTGGTCGCACGCCGAGAGCTTCTTCTGTAAATCACAGAAGGTGCGGTGAGCCTATTCGCTCATCAGGAACGAGCCTGAAATAGGTATCGCGCTCGGAGGACCCCCATGCAGCGCTGAGGACGGCCACCGAGACGGTTTTAGTGCGTTAAGAATCCCACATAATCAGGTGGACTGTATGCTAAAAAATGTATGTCTCCCTTAACACACTTTTCAAATAAGAAAACAGTAGCGCTTAAAACTTTTGTTATTGGGCAGAATGGGTGTGACTATAGTGCAGCCGGAGTTGAACCTAAAAGAGTTCTACCACAAATTAGTTATAGTGGGTACCAGCTATCGTTTTGTTCCAATTTATTACCGCTTTAACGTTATTATTATGCATCACATATTCCTGTCACACACTATTTCCTTAAGCAATTAGTAGAAACAAAACAGTTTTATTTCATCGATCATTCGATTTAGTTAGTTTATACGGTGACCGGTTTTGTTAATCTGTTTTTTATTACACTATTGAATTGTTTTTGGCGACGGGTCAATAACACGGCCGTTTGTACCTCATAAAAATTGTTTTTCCATGACATTTTGACGTTACCTCAAAATGACCGTTGTTTTTGTTACAAATACGCATTTTTGTTTATATAAGAACGGCCTTCATCCAAGGATATTATTAATTACAAATAATATAGGTTGTACATATGTGCGAAAATTAAGCAAATATTTTAAATATACTTTGATCAATGCGCAGCGTTTTATGCCGTCTCGAATGAAAAAGTTAGGTACTCAACGAAATGCATCCGGCAGCCTTTGAAAGTCCACTACTGGACATAGGCGTCCCATAATCTGCGCCACTTCGACTGTTCCTCTGAATCCAGAGTTTACCCGCCGTCTTCTTCAGGTCATCAGCCTAACTGGTTGGGGGGCGGCCTACACTCCTTTTGCTCGGATGTGGTCTCATTCCGAGGACTCTTCTACCCTATCGGTTGTCTGTTCTACGAAAGATGTGGCCTATCCATTGCAACTTCAGCTTACTACTTCTGAGAGCTATGTCGGTAATTTTCTTTCTCCCGCGGATCTCATCGTTACGAATTCACAGGGAAATAAGTGGTGATTCCAGCCGCTCACCTGGGAGGAGCTCGATGGGGCAACGCGCTCAGAAGACTACGGTCACGTTCCTTTGGAGATCCCGGAGTCCAGTTTGTAGCGCGGAGGAATAATAACGCGTCGACAATACAAAAAGCACATGTTTGATATCATCAAAGATTCAAATATCCTTTACAGATGCTCTGCTACCGTGGATGTATTTAATGAATAATTAAAATTTTGCTTTAACATTATGTACCCATAACAGGTTTTTCGAAACATTTGTGGCTTTATACGTGGAGTAAATATATGATGTCACGGAAATAAAGATAGTGATACTTTGCGGGAGAATCCGCCGGATTTCGAACCAATTAACGAGAGTCCAAACTGGTAAAAGGTACGTTGGGTGAATCACGTATTAAAATTTTGTAAACATCCTACATGTTGATCACGATCGATGTTTGTTATGGATCGTAGCGGGATGTTAAACAGTTCTAAATAACAATCACATATATATAGTTCACAATATCGGTCAAATACATTGAAATGTTTCACTTTAGTCAGCCTATCGCTGATGATGTTGTTGCATAATGTCATCAAATGCTTAGATTGAAATGTTCAACATCAGTCAGCCTGTCGCTGTTGATGTTATTGCAGAATGTGTATCAAATACTTAGATTGAAATGTTCAACTTCAGTCACCCTGTCGCTGCTGATGTTATTGCAAAATATCTATTAAATGCTTAGTTTGAAATGTTCCATTTCAGTAAGCCTATGCTGATGATGTTTTTGCATAATGTCATCAAATACTTAGATTGAAATGTTCCACTTCAGTCAGCCTGTCGCTGTTGATGTTATTGCAGAATGTGTATCAAATACTTAGATTGAAATGTTCAACTTCAGTCAGCCTGTCGCTGTTGATGTTATTGCACAATATCTATCAAATACTTACGTTGAAATGTTCAACTTCAGTCAGCCTGTCGCTGATGATGTTATTGAAAATGTCATCAAATATTTAGATTGAAATGTTCAACTTCAGTCAGCCTGTAGCTGTTGATGTTATTGCACAATATCTATCAAACACTTACATTGTATTGTTCCACTTCAGTCAGCCTGTTGCTCAAGACAGATCCAGCGGTGCCTGCTCCAACGATTATGAAGTCGTACTCTGCCAGTATTTGATCAACATCAACAGGTTCCTCATTCCAGATGCTGGTAGCATCGTCAAGGAAGCCTGTGATGGCGTCAAACACCGAGCCGTCTTGTGGCGATGCAGGTTTAAAGACGCTTATGCTGTGAATTGAAAAAAAAATAGTATTAAATCTGAAATAGGAGCTATATTAAAATACTAGCTGTGCCCACGACTTCGTCCGCGTGGAATAGTTATTTTTTTTCACATTTTCCATTATTTCTTCGCTTCTAATAGTTGCATCGTGATGTTATATAGCCTAAAGCCTTCCTCGATAAGTGGTCTATTCAATACAAAATGAATTTTTAAATTCGAACCAGTAGTTCCTGAGATTAGCGCGTTCAAACAAACAAACAAACTCTTCAGCTTTATATATTAGTATAGATTATATCCTGAAATCTTCCTTAATAAATAGCACTATAATGTTTTTGAGGTTTATTAAAGCTTAACTAATGCTTCCACATTTTAGCGTCTTTAAACAAACCAAACATAAACTCTTTCTCTTTGTAATATTAGTGTAAATATAAAAAAGACATAAGTAATATGAAGAAATAATAAGGTTTAAACAAATATACACGAACGTCTATGTTATAAATAAATTTACACTTTAATATTAATGTTTGGAAACTAACAGTGTAGAATTTTAGCTTTCTGGAGGCTTAAGAGTTCATTGGTGTTGTACACTCACTAACTCTTTTTCTACGACCTTTTAAACATTAGAAAAATAACTATAATAAAGATATCGCGGCATAAAAACCTTTCATGCTTCATTTACATGGCGTTGGTTACACACGCTTTCTACACTCATAGCCCCACAGTAGGATTTTCTCCTGTGTCGTGGGTACCATGGACACACACAAGACGAATACACAAACACCCGGAATCCAGAACAGGAATGTAAACTCATCATTCAGATACCTTTCTGGCCAGGAATCGAACCCGGGACCCATTGCGTGTCAGTCCGGTATAATAACCGCTGCGCCACGCGGGTCGTCAACGCATTACAATGAAAAGAAATACTACGTAATGTGCTACGCTTACAATTTCGATCCGTCGCCAAGTAATATAAATTCCTTATACTAAAAGCATACAATAAAAGCTTTTTAATATGTTTGTTATGTATAGATTAGTCATTTCTGTTCATTTACTGTTTAATCATATATAACATTACTAGAAATACATTTGCAGTTGAAATAATATTAAAGACAAATCCAGTATCATCTTTTATTTGATTATCGTATAAGTGTTTATCTGACATAATCTCTGTAATGCCCAATTAGCAGTGATAGCCTAATGGTTGAAACTTGCCCTCTCGATCGGGAGGTCCGAGGTTCAAACCCAGGCACGCACCAATGATTTATGTGCGTATTAGAAATTAATTATCACTGCTTTTCGGTGCAGGAAAACATCGTGAGGAAACCTACACACCCGAGAGTTCTTAAAAAAAAAAGTTCTCGGAGGTGTGTGAAGTCCACCAATACGCACTTGACCAGCGCGGTGGACTATGGCCTAAACTCTCTCATTCTGGGAGAAGACGCGTGCCCAGCAGTGGGCCAATAATGGGTTGATGCGAATCTCTGTAAACCACTCCTGAGTCAAAGGTGTCATCATAGTAGAGCCAAGTACTGTTTTTTATAAGATCGTAGGAGCAAACGATGTAATCAAACTGATGGTAACTGAGAACGGCTTCCTATGGACGTCTGTAAACAATTTCATACATAGTAAGGGTTCTGTCTAAAGTCAATCACAAATTATCGAAGACTAAGATATAAAAGTGAACCACAAGATTTTCTTCACGTCAATAGAGGATGGGGCGGTGGTATCTTCCCGGTCGAACCATATTCGTAACCTTATAAATCACCTCAAATCATAATTTGTATCATCAAACCCGGAACTGCACACAGCATACCGGTATTTTATTACTACTGTGCCTATTACGTTAATCGTGACGGATTTGACCACTAATGGTTTTACCAGTTCGTAAAGTTATCGATAATGGAAACTTTAACCGCTGGAGGCAATTTATATATGCGTCAAATTGACGTATTGACCGGTCAAAACACAAAGAAAGCTAAAGATTTAAGGTAAAAATATGCTGTGGCCTTTACGCTTGAGCAGTCGTAGGCAATTGTACCGTTCATCTGTCGTCTAAGTGCCTATTCACACGTACCACACCCGAGCCAAACCGCAGTGACAAAAGTAGGAGTGGTAGTCACGTGTGAATGATCAGGTTGCCGATTTTTGTATTTGAAACTAGCTTATACCCGCGGCTTCATCCGCTTTGGTTTCGTCTACCACAGTTGTAATACCAATGAGTATTTTATGTTTTAATCTGGGTCATATACGCACTTGGTATATACGCGTCAAATTTAAACTCGACCTGTAGTTTATGTGTAAAAGACTAACAAACACGTATGACGCACATAAAGTATTGATAAGATATTAATAAAATTGTTGACAAAAAAACGTCTTATCAACAATGTGAAATGTCTTTATTTTGCATAGGCCTTTGGAGGCGCTTAAAAATTGTCAGTTACATATATATGTTTTTTTACATTATCATCGGATCGGAACACGACCTCAACTGAGAAGATCCGGCAAGAAACTCAGTGGGTTTTTTCTTTTTTCTTTGTATATCTTTTTTTTATTTGCGACCCTGTTTTTACATGGGTAAAAGTTAGCTTCAGTATCGTCATCATGGGTGGCATGAGGGAAAAAATGTAGTTCTTGTGAACGTAAGTATGAATATTCATATAACGCGTCCAGCCCACGCAGATATCTTTAAGATGTGACCGTGGTTTGTGTGAATCGACATTAAGTGCGTGTACTTCCGTAATCAGTGGCGACTATTCACGGGAATTCCCTGATGATGGAACAACTTGTGAAGTTCCATTATTCTCGAACATATTTAATAAGTTAATTTTCTATAGACTTCTGAGAATTGTAAGTTTATGTATTCCCGGGGCATTATGGGGCCCTTAAAAACAGGTGGAAAAAGAGCTCTTCTTCAAAGCCGGCGATGTATTGGCGACTCCTCTGGTGTTGCAAAAGTCTATAGGAGACGGTGACTACTTTCCATCAGGTAGCCCGTCTGCCTTATCGTTAGGTTTAAGTATATATAAAAAGGCGACCATCTTAGACCTCGAGAGTAGCAACGCATATGATTGACTTTAGATAAAACGTATGTATGATGTCCATGGGCGGCAGTAACCATTTGCTATCAGGTGGACTGCATGCTCGTTTCCTACTAGAATCAGATAAAAAAGCATAGAGTAAGCGATGATCACACACATTTGCTTATAATTTAGTTTTTCGATATGTATATAAATAGATTTGTAAACAAACATACCCATTTTTTATTCGAGTTCGTCACAAAAAGCGTGCTTGTGACGTGTTTGGAGTATCAATTAATTGAGGTGTTAATTTCTTATTTTTTACGCCCATTGAATGGTCCAAGCTTCAATAAAGTTCATACCAAGACTAATTAGAGTAGCAATAAAATTTGTGATATTGCTTTAGAATGTAGGCAACTGTAGAGGTCTCTGCGTGGAATATTATTCTTATTGCATCTCAAAATAGTACATCGAAGTACAGAAAGGCAGATTTATGTTATTACGAGTAGGCGTACAATATAGATGTACAAAACTATATATTACCAGGGAGGTCGAAAACGGACCATAGTAATATAAATAACGAGGATGTCATTTTTTGATTGTGTTTATCGATTTTGGTCAACTAATTTCTATAATTGACGTTTGAATGTTTTGTTTTGGAGTTTGATAGTGGTAAAGATATTTTCATTTACTTCCTGATAATTTTTTTTCCAATTTAAATTGTACCTATATTATTCCTCAAAGCTCTTCCCTGTAGTTCCGGGATCAGATGAGGGCTACGGTATCCCCTGCCTGTCGTAAGGGACGACTAAAAAGGGTTTCCGGGATTGCGAGTGGCTAGAGTGGGAGCTTGAACCGTCCAGCCAGGCGATCCCGAGAAGGACGGCGGTACGTGTGGTCGCATTCGTCGTAAATACTAGACGGAGAGGTGGTCCCAGAGAGAGGAGGAGCCCGATGGGGCAACGCGCTCAGAGGATTCCAGTTGCGTTCTTTTGGAGATCCCGGAGTCCTCTTTGTATCCTCGAGGACGGCCACTGGGGGGTTTTAGTGCGGTAAAAATCCCACATAACCCTGCGTCGCTCCTACGGCGTCGGGTACCTTTTGAGGGTTTTCCTCTCACACAACATATCTCTATATGACCTCCGTTAGAGATCCCCAAGACCTTTACATAACACCGAAGAAGGACATCAAGGGGACCCTTTGTGGGATTTTAGGCACACTTAAGCGAGTGTGCCTAAAATCCCACATAAGAACCTTATGAAACTTTTCTCGGCTTCACAAAGAATGAATCTGTTACATCATGTTTGAAAAAAAGAGCCAAAATGGCGCCTAAAATCGGAAGATAATGGGTTTTGTACATTCTGAGTATAATCATGTTAACGTTGTACGTACTATATACATATTTTACTGTTATCCATTGTCTGACATGTTAAACCCAATTTACTATCTACTCTACTCGTTGTGATATCCATATAATTAATATCCGTCTAAATGCAAATTATCATTTAAATTAATAAAGTGAATTCTTGGTAGAGAGATAATATGTATGCATTTATTTCTTATACCCTTGACATAACAGGAACTTTTTACCATTAAATGTATGAGATGAATGAAATTGTAATCTATATGTCTGTGCTTTTATGTTTTCATTTAGTAACCTTTGAATTTTTAACTGAC
Organism: Spicauda simplicius; assembly: GCA_949699795.1. Classification (NCBI taxonomy): domain Eukaryota; kingdom Metazoa; phylum Arthropoda; class Insecta; order Lepidoptera; family Hesperiidae; genus Spicauda; species Spicauda simplicius. The sequence goes on from OX453077.1 coordinate 5,831,975, forward strand.
TTCGTAAGAGGCGATTAAAAGGGGGCCGGTGGGGTTGCGGCTAGAGTGGGAGCTCGAACCGTCCAACAAGCAACCCCAAGAAGGACGGCGGTATGTGTGGCTGCATCTCGCCGTAAGCTCTGGATGGTGAAGAGAGATGGTACACGTCCTCCTAGAGATAAGCCCGTGAGGGGCGCTGCGCTAGGCGACACCGATGCGTTTCATTGGAGACCCCGGGGTCACCTATAAGCGCTGAGGAAGGCCACCGAGGAGGTTTTAGTGGGTAAAAATCCCACATAACCCCAAGTCTCTCCCAAGGTTTCGGTGTACCTTTTAAAGGTTTCGTCTCTGTCCCAAAAAAAGGTTGATTACAGATGTCTCGCTGCCGAGACTACCTTATCGGTAGCATATTCAACCTGCATGTGGGTAGGTCAATCATGAAATCGGTGTATTTTTTTATAAGATTGAAGTAGCCAACGATCGCAAACCCACCTTCAGTGGAATGACCACTTAAGATGGGTTTGTGATCGTTTGTTGCCTATGGCCTTTTATCTGTGGAAACTTCACATTGAACGTGGGTTCTATCTTAAGTCAGTCCCAGATGCGTTGCGTCTACCGAGGACTATGATAGTCACGTATAAAATGAACCCTGATTTTAAAATCTTATCTAACCAGACCATTACAAGTACAACAATTATATACTCGTAAAATCGGAATACGGTCGAATGAAGCCGTGAGCGTAGTTAGTTGCAATTGAATTATATACACCACCTTAAGCACAGTACTAGTATCATACAGTAATCTAACTCTGCCCTGTCCTTGAATTTTATACCTACAGACGCGCTGGACGAGAGTATGCGTTAGGGCTACCCTGATTTTCACACTGAAATTTCACACTGAATAATATTTTACCAACCAAAATAAAAAAAATATTAACACTGGACGTGTTTATGAACTATTAAAGCAATCAAAAACAGCCTAATATAGTTTACAACTGCTCTTCGCTACATTATTATCTAAATAAAAAGATGGACTGCTTAAAAAACGTCACACAGACCGCTCGTCACTATGGCACATTCGTTGGCTGTTGTATACCGAGTGCATACCGAAATCGAGGCGCGTAGGTACAACTTGCGTTTCGTGCGTTTGTAACAAGTTAAAATACTGTAGATACCATTACCGTGCCTTAAGTCACTTCACCAGGAAATGATGTGTTAAGGTTAATCACTGTCCACGCGTCGTTATACTTACCGATGCATTTTATGAAGCAAAAACCTTATCCATATGCATAAATATGCCATCCATACCTAGCTTGAAATCGTTCGATGGATATAAACAAGATAGTTGAGTATAGTATCGAGAATTCATTTATACTTATTTGATTATGAGAAATGTCGTGAACGTGTTCCATTATAGACTATAGAATACTAGATTTTTAAACTATTGCATAGCTTTTATCGCGGGCTTTGAGCGTGGTGACCGAATCAAGAAATTCCGTAACGAAAAAACCTAACACACCCCATTCCGCCTACCATGTAGCGCGGCCGAGCGTTCGCTTAACGTGTACATGGTACGACAGTACGAAGCTCCCACGGATCTAGACGAGCCGCTCGGAAATCGGAATGAAAATGAAAATGCTATGCAATAGCTTTACCGCGGCAGTCCCCGAGTTTTTTTTGTCTTTTATTGAAGAAGTCATTGGCGGAACGGGTGGTGGTAGATGGGTACGCTGTGAGACATAATAATATGTACTACTACCCCGCCATTCTTCGGCCTTTCAAAATTAATAAAAAATAGAACAACACAAAATTACAAAGGAGTAAATTACGTTTCAAAAAATAATACTAAACATATAACATCATTTCTCATTGGCAATCCACTATTGTCCCACTGCGGGGCATAGGTCCTGATAGATAATGTTTGTCTCAGAATCAGAGTTTTAGGACATAGCTATTCACGCATCTTTGAATACTTTTTAGAGAACTGTCAGGGGTGTAGGTTTTCTAACGATTAATCACTTCACCGTAAAGAAATAATAAAATTCTAATAATACGTTTATCATTTTAGAACAAATCAGTATTACGTGTGTGTGATTTGAACTATAGATCGTGGGATGAAAGGCCGAGTTTCAGCCATTAGACTATCACTGTTTCGTCCCTGTAGCTCCGGGATCAGAATAGGGCTACGGCAGCCCCTGCCTGTCGTAAGAGGCGACTAAAATGGGCTTCCCGGGTTGCTAGAGTGGCAGCTCGAAGCGTTCGATCAGGCGATCCTGGGAAGGACGGCGGTATGTTGGGTGGCATACCGTCGTAAAGACTAGACGGAGCGGTGGGCTCAGCCGCCCATCTGGGGGAGCCCGATGGGGCAACGCTCTCAGAGGACCGGTTACGTTTCTTTGGAGATGCCGGAATCCTCTTTATAGCGCCGAGGACGGCCACTAGGGGGGTTTTAGTCGGTAAAAATCCCAGATAACCCTGCGTCGCTCCCACGGCGACGAGTACCTTTTGAAGGTTTATCCCTCGAGAACAAAAAAAAGGCTATCACTGTTTGCAAAATCCATACAGGACAAATAACTAAAATATATACTCAACTTACCATATGAAAATAATACACCTTGAAAGCTGCATTACGAAAAACCTTTAACGTTCCACTTTGTATCACTAAACACTTGTATTCTGTTATGTGTACTTACAACAATTATTTAAAACTAAATAATCATTATTAATAAAGTAGATATAATTTTCACTAATTACCCCATATTGCGTACTCTACTAATAATCTTATTCAAACATTTATAACCTTTATTACTATTTCAATAAGGCTTATAATTGTGTTCTTGTTATAAATAAGATATAATGGATATGTAACAAGTTGAACCAGTTTTGAATGTAGTTATTGATTATTTTTTTAGCCTAATTATAGGCACTTGCGTACTTTTATTAAAGTGCATCAGGCGAATTTGGCCGTGGTAAAGAAATATCACAATAATTGCACGATAACTTCCATGTATATCTTGCCTCTTTTATACCATGAAAGTATAAATGGTTATTTGGAAGTATTTTTAAACATTGATTGATTACATGATGCGACCATCATAGTCCTCGGGAGTATCAACGCATCTGTGTTTGACTTCAGATAGAGTCCATGGTCTGTATGAAGTTGGTTACAGATGTCCATGAGCGGCAGTGACCACTTACCATCAGGTGGACTGCATGCTCGTTTGCTACTTCAGTCAAATAAAAAAAAATGTAGTCATTGTTTAAGTTTACATTTTTAATATCAGGGTCCCAAGATTTGTAAAAAACATACATTATTTTAGACAACTCTACGCTCAGGTTCTGTTTATTATACTGTTTATTGTAAGTATTATATATTGTAAGTATCATATGTATTTTATGTAGTTTTGATAACTAGTCACCCGTCGCAACGGTCGAAACCGTAATTTAAATTAAAAACTAAACTTCATATTGTAATAATTTTCAAGTTATTTTGAACGCACCTATTAAATGTAAAATGAGGTTTATTAGCTAAGCTGCATTTAAAGCAATAGCGGGTATTTTGACAAAGACATCTGACATTTTTGACGTTATGTGTTTAGACGTCATGGTAAGACATTGAATGAGCTATTTAGTTTATTATGTGTTTGTGTCAAATGCAAGGTAGTCTGTGTAATGTATTTTTAGTTGATTTTGTGTATGTTTTATGCATTATTTGAAAAAAATATTAACATCTACATCAACTATAACCGTGCGTAACTTCATACTCCTCCGTCTACGGCAAGTATCATAATAAACATTTATCACAAGTTTTTGCTTCACGTATTAATATATAGAATGAAGAGTGATATGAATGATGAAGATACATGGTATCGTTACATATTTAATTTCATTACTTATTCCTAAAAGCACATTTTTGTTTTAATTAGCTTCACCTGTATGTTTGTTTGTAACTTTAAACGGCCAGATTTCGTTCAAACTTTGTAAATTTATTGAGGACCGATGACAATACACTAAAATTATTCCATTTTTTAATTTGACTAAACGCTTTATTTTAAATAAAATATTTTTTTTTATTCACACTATTATTAATTTATATTCATTGAAATTTTTAACACTATTTTCTTAATTTAAATTCATTTAAATTTATTTTCTATTTTTTAGTTCGGTTTTCTATAAAAAGCGTGTTTTTTTGTTTTTTTAACTATTATTTATTTTTTAGTATACTAAGTACTTTTATAAGATGTTTAGCGATTTTCAAGATGAATCTGATTAGACAAAGATTTTATGCAGTTTATTTAGTAAGTAGTGTAATTAGAAATTTTATATTAAATAATAAACATATGAATGGGATGGAGAAATGACTTGCAGTTTAGAGGTACAAACAGACACATTAGTTGCATTTTTCAGTACATATGTATATTAATAATGATAATGGTAGAAACGATAAAATATCAACATTTTAAAGCTAGTTCGGAGCATGTACATTTTTACTACAATCTTAAAAAAACGACTATTCCGTGTTGAACATATTTAAGTTTTTTTTTCCTTTGCATTGGTTCTACAGTTCACTTGAAACTGGTTTTCATTTCTGTGATAAATCCATACTAATATTAGAAATGTGAATGTGTATAAGTTTGTTTGTTATGCTTTTAAAACTTCAAAGGCGAAATTACTCAATCGATTATCTTAAAAATTCGTACAAACTTTCTTAGAGATATTAGAATTAGATTTTTATTCATTATTTATTATTATTATATATTACAATTTGATTTTTTTTTTTTTTTTTTTTATTTTTTTTTTTATTTAACTGCTCTCCCTTAAGGAATAGTTGGAGCTTATTTCGATAAGTGTCTCTCTCATCGCATTTTTAAAGTCAGATTGCATATATTCGACCCTCGCAACATCATCGAAACTGCAAGAACGTGTTTTTCGTTTTATTGCTCTAAAAATAACATAATAGCGTACTGTTTATATGACTTAAATAAAAAAAAAATTGACCAATATTTAGCCTAATTTCGAAATGAACGTTATTGATTCTGCACTATTTAAGCACGGAATATAATCGAAAAATTCAACTTGAAATCGTTCTCCTGGAAAATAGTCAATTTGTAGATTCGATAGTGTACGTTGCGAGAGTCGTATTGTGTAACACTGCTGATACATGTTAGGAATAGTTGTGTCGGTGACGGCACAAGTGTTCAACCTTTAAGGGCTGTGTTACCTTTTAAGCGTAAGTAAATACGCTGATGTGGTTAACATTAATAAAAGTTTAATTACAAATACCTATAAACATGTATATACATATGTACGTAAGTACTAAGTGCATGTGCACGCATTTGTCCTTCAATTGACATTTAAGTATCAGTTTATTTAATTATTTCCATTTCAATGCTATTTATAAAGAAACGAAGAACAAAAAATATATAGGAACTATTAAACGTAGACGATTTTATTTCCTAGATTACATAGTATGTGTATAATGCTATTTTTTTCACTTATTTCAGGTGATAGAACCAGTGTAGTTTGACCGGGGAAGTACCACCGACACACCTATTTCTAGTGTGAAGCATTTTTTGCCTTTCGATCGAGGGGTGTGGTTGCCGTTATACTTTTATATGAGGCGACCATCATAGTCCTCGAGAGTAGCAACGCATGCGCGATTGGCTTCAGATAGAACCCGGGTTCTATTTGAAGTTCCTTACAGATGTCCATGGGCAGTTTCTTTCATTCAGAAAAAAAATCTTCAATAGGGCTTCCGTGCTCGGAGAGAACGCCTGCCCTATACTCTCGGTTCTTATTGTTGGGTAGAAATGAGTCTTGTTGGAAGCTTTATGAGTATTTTGAAGATATACCGATCCGCCGCCAATTCGTAGTTACAATTCGTCTACAATTTAGAATTGCTGCTGGAGTACGCTTCAGGTCTCTCCTAATCGTTTCCAGTGACCCTTGGTAAGTTGTAATAAAGCAATGGTCGATGATGTTGATGGCATAATGTACTCGTAGATTTATATAGAAACGCTTTTAATACATTTATAGAGGTCAGATAACATATTCTAAGCTTTAGGGCCGGCGCACATATGACGGAGCGCAGTGCAGAGCATGCCCGCGAAATTTTCTAAACGAATTACACACTAGCCGAAATTCGCGCAAATTAGTACTCGTGGAGTAGAGCGTCGTGCGCGCGCGGTCGCGCTCCTGCGCGCTACCTTTCGCATGTGGTCGCTTCCATGCTCCTCAGAAATAAATTGCTGCTATTTAATTTTGGATATTATTTCTAAAGGGACAATGACGATAATAGTTTGACAGTGAAAAATGCTCTGCGCTGCGCTCCGTCATATGTGCGCCGGCCCTTAAGGTCTTTATCATAATACTAATAACATTACATTACGCTTAGTAATCCCAGATCGAAACACGAGTTAACTAAAAAGATCTGGCAAGAAATTTGCTTTGTATGTTTTTTTCTTCGTGACCAGGACTTTAATCCATTATGAGAAACAAATGTTTTAGGGTAAATATCTACCAATGCATATTGATGACTCAATCTAATATGCGATAGAAGCAATAATTTGATTAATTTGAAAAAATATATTAATTAATGCCGTCATGGAGAAATATGATCGCCTTTTAATTTGCTTTGCTTGTCTAATATTTTTACTAATGACTTTTGAGAAATACTTCACAAAAACTATGTGATTGTGCAAATGAATGGTCTAAGGATCAGTAGACATGCTTCTTTTAGCATTTACCATCAATCGCTTATTCTGATCAATTCAATTTATTAAATTAAACCTTTGAGTACCAGTTGCAGGTACACTACACTTTGAGGATCAATGCCGCAAATAAAGGAAAAACACGATTCAGTATTAATGGAATTTTTAAAATGTAAAATTAATATTAATTTTGAAAACGAATATTAGTATACCTAATATATTTTTGCCGGGTGGTCGAACCAGTGTAGTTCGCCCAGGGAGGTTCCACCGCACAACCTATTTCCAGCGTGAAGAAGTTTTTGCGTTTCGGTGAAAGGGTGTGGTTGCCGGTTCATTATAAACGAGACGACCATTTTAATCCTCGGGAGTAGCAATGCACTTGTGACAGACATCCGATCTGGGATCGTTATGCGGCGCTTCCACTATTGGTTGTCTTGACCAGCAACTTATCATTGATTGACTTCAGATTGAACCCTTTCTCTATATGAAGTTGCTTCCATATGTCCATGAGTCGCAGTGATCACTTACCATCACGTAAACTGCATGCTCGTTTGCTACTTCAATATGATAAAAAAAATCCATACAGCAACCAAACGCAGAAAGTCTTCAAATCGTTATTTGCAGCATCGAATTAGTCGCAAAAACGCGAATCGCATATTAAAAGTAGCATGTCTGGTATGGCCGTTAATGAAGTACATAATCATATATGCGATTATATTATTTAATTTGCCACTTTTTTGTTGTCGAATTATGATTTTTCATTCAGGTCTATTGAATGTATGCTATTAATACATTGGGTTTTTATTTTGTTATTTATTAGTTTTTTACTGACCACAATTCAACTTTTAAACAAACTAAAGGTTAATTTAATTTAATATTATCTTAACAGTTCTATACACGAGAGACTGTAATAAACTGTTTAAAGGTGACTTACATGCCACAATGTAAAATAAATATCAAACGGAGAATTAAAATCTTTTCTTTGTTATTATATCGCTACGTCATTATAAATGTATAAGATATATTATTATCATACACCATTTGTCTATCCAGCAACCTTTTGATGTCCACTGCTGAATATGGGCATATTCTAGTGCGGTAACTTTGAGCAAAATCGCCTAGACTTTGCTAGAAGTCACCGCGCCTGGCTTGCGTGTTAGAGACTTCAGTGGATGTTGGTTAACACAGAGTTTCTAAACTCATTTCGTAGAAAAATAGGTTATTTTGTAGTGTTGTACTTTAGTATCATATCGGTCTCGATTGGAATTTAATTAAACCAATCAGCGTTGCCAGACGTCCCGACTTTTAAATCAAAATGAAACCTTAGTCAAAACAGGTCGCGAAATCTGTACAAATTTAAGTCGATCTGCAGTTTGTCGACAAAAAAAAGGTCGCCACCTTCTTTTTTTTAAATTGGAAAATCCAACACCCTCTTTAGTCACATCACGTTTTTTTGGGGCCCTTACCGTCCCCCTCTAGGGCTCCAGCACCCATAGGGGGCGTAATAACCCATTTTGGGAAAGACTGATCTAACAGGCGCTGCTTTTTTTTACCTTATCTTTAGAAACCTGTAATTTACTAATTATGAGAAGTAACAATTTTTCATAATAATTATTACACTAATAAGCATAAAAGGAGCACAAGTCGCCCGATGCATCCATGACCTGAAGGAGACAGTGGGAAACCATTGGATTCAGAAGGCACAGGACCGGTTGGAGTGGCGTCATTTAGGGGAGGCCTATATCCAGCAGTGGACCTCAAAGGGCTGATGGATTGATGGATGAAGCATAAAGGCTGTCTTTAAAATAGTTTCCATAATACATTACACAAACAAACAGACAAACAATGACATAAAATAGAATATGTGAATAAGAATAATATATGTTGGGATGATGAGTTAGAATAACGATGAAGCTTTGTTATGATGAGCATTGTGCAATCTTTTTGTCAGATTTTTTATATGTATATTCTTAATGATTACAAATTACACCATTTCGTATTGTTTTTGTTGTTATTGCTCCATCATCATCATTAGTCCATTACTGTCTCATTGCTGAGATTTCCATTAACCACGCAAACTGAGTTCAGTTGACGTCTGGGGCTTCTTTAAAAAACAGTGAAATCTAGCTTTTTATTAGTGTTTTAAGTCAGTTACAATTATTTTAAAGTTATGTGTACCAATTTCCACTTAGCGTGGTGGACTATGGCCTTTTTGTTGATGCGGAAACCTTTAAAACGTACACGACGCGTTGGAGCGACGCCCGGTTATGTGGTATTCTCACAGCCTGCCCGGCAGCATTTTTAAAACCTGCCCAGTGGTAGTGCTCAGCGCAGCGAAAACGACTTCGGGTTCTCCGAAGGAACCCAACCGGAGTCCTTTAAACGGCTTACCCCATTGGGTTCCTCATAAGTGAGCGGCTGGGTTCACTGTACCATCTGGTTATTATGACGTTATTCGACAACACATACAACTGTCCTTCCCGGGTTTGGCTGGACGACCCCGGAAGTCCTTTTTCAGTCGTCTCTTATAGGCATAGCCCTATTCTGATTTCCGAACTACTGACGGTAGATTATGGCCTTAATCTTAAATATGAGAGGAGACTCGTTTTTTTATTTTCTATAGTTGGGCCTAACGATAAGGCAGACGGGCCACCTGATGGAAAGCAGTCACCGTCTATGGACACATGGAGCTTTGAATGAGAGCTCCTTTGATACCTTTCTTGAAGAGCCTCATGTCATAGCGCTCCGGGAATACCTCGTACTCGGTAGTTGGGCATTAATGGGCTTATGACGACCAAAGCTGCGGGCAGTAGTGTACTTATAGGTACAATGTCTTATTAGTGATGCCGACATATAATAGTTGGGAAGATTAGGACATTTGTAACCCATTGCTTAGTAATTTATATGTCAAACTCAATGCCAAATTACTCGCTTAATACTCAGGTTACGTTTATATTGAGCTGGTTCGACATTTTGTTCGTTAACCGAGATTGGTTGAAGGTCTATAATACGTAAGAGAAAAATGCATACTATTCAGATATTTTGTAATTTGAATGTTGCACATCATATACACCCAATTATTATATGAATGTTTGTAGTATTGTAACACTCAAACAAATTGATGAAGAGTTTGAGTGTTACGTAAATGCTGGAAATATATTTATTAAATATATCGTTGTACTTATAGGTAGGTTTTCAAGGTGGTAGAACCATTGTAGTTCGACCGGGGAAGTACCACCGCTACACCGTCTAGCGTGAAGCATTGCAGCAAGCATGCGTTTCGATAGAAGGGTGTGGTTGCCGGCACACTTTCACATGAGGCGACCATCATAGTCCTCGGGAGTAGCAACCCATCTGTGATTGACTTCAGATGGAACCCATGTTCTATATGAAGTTGATTACAGATGTCTAAGGGCGGCAGTGACCACTTACCATCAGGTGAACTGCATGTCCGTTTGCTACTTCAGTCAAATAAAAAAAGGTAGACATAAAACCGAAAACATACTCACTTTGACTATTCATATTAGAACCTTAAAACTAAAACTAGAACAATTAAACTTGAAAAATACCAACCTTTTATTTTACGCACTAAGAAATGTTTTAGGTATTCTGCCCTTAGCCTACCAATTGACCCTTAATCTGGGGTTGAAGGATTAAGTGGGGTTAGAATGTGCTGGAGACGTTTGCAGATCATTTGTACAGCTGCTTTGACTTCTTCTTCGAAGAATTGGTGTTTTGACGACCCGCGTTGCGGAGCGGTTACCATACCGGTCTGACGCGCAATGGGTCTCGGGTTCGATTCTCGGATAGACAGGTATCTAAATGATGAGTTTAGATTCATGTTCTCGGTGTATGTGTATTCGTTTTGTGTGTGTCCGTGGTACCCACGACTCAAGAGAAAATCCTAATGTGGGCCTATGAGTGTGGAAAGCGTTTTTTTTTCTCCTAAGTAGAACGACTTTGGTTGAGTGTCATATGGACATTGATGAGTCTTTAAAATAGATTTCGTGGTTGACAATGTTTTTGCAAGCCTGGTTGTCTCCAATGGAACTTGTGAAGTCCACACTCTTTTAAACCCAGGAACTGTTTTACACTCGAAATAACTATGGCAGTGGTATCTCATAGTCCGATTCGCTTTTTAACCCTACTAAGAAAAAGCGGAACCTGCATTCAAGTCTTCTTACGTATTTAAGAATAATCTACTGACATTTAAACTTATAAATTACGGCGTCGGTAATGAGTACAAAGCGATCGTAATATCCTTTTTGTTAACCAGTTTATGTTAAACGATCCTTTCCTGGTCCTTTGTTTCCATTATGCTTCTTGGTAATTTATTAATTTATTACAATGAAGTTAAATTGTGTATCTCTATTATTGAAAAAAAATGTGTATTTGTACGGGAAATAGTTTACAGTAAGTGTTGGTAAATGCTAAAATATGTATATACTATATACTTAATTTATATTGAAATCATAACTCGTCAGATATCTGTCAGGCCGAGAATCGATCCATTACGCGTCGATATGGTACCCCTCAGCTATGTGGGTCGTCGAATTCGAATATTTTCTACTTTCAGAAATATACTCTATCTTTTTTGTTAAAAAAAAAAAAACTTGAAGTCAATTTCAAGTGATTGATCTTTGATCAATTCCATACTGAACGTGATCTAACAGACGATCACACATATATATTTGAAGGTGGTAGAACCAGTGTAGTTCGACCGGGGAATCACCACTGCCACACCTATTTCCAACGTGAATCATTTCTTGCGTTTCGAAGGGTGTGGTTACCGCCACGCTTTTATATGAGGCGACCATCTTAGTCCTCGGGAGTAGCAACGCATCCGTGATTGACTTCAGATAGAACCTATGTTCTATTTGAAGTTGCTAACCGATGTCGCAGGGCGGCAGTGACCACTAACCATCAGGTGGACTGCATGTTCGTTTGCTACTTCTATCGGATAACCATATGTTCCATGTACAAATGAGTAATTGAAACGTAACTAGGCATTAAATCAGCTGACTAGACGATACTGATGCTAAATAGTGTGATTAAACTTATGCTCGGGTAGAGTAGAGCACAATATGTATTTAACATATAAACCTGGTATCTGACGGAACAGTAATTGGTTTATAATTGTCAATAATTGCACGATAACTTCCGAGTAATTATAATTACAATGTACACTTCAAAGGTTTTTCTTCAGAGCATAATTGGTATCAGTCAACTAAGATATTTTCCACATTGTTCTAGTAAAATCATTTAGCTTGTTTGTCCTAATTGTTGCAGTTAATATTGTTGTTAATAATTCACTATACAATGCTTAGATATGAGGAGTGACATTAGCCCTGTAGTTCCGGGATCAGAATAGGGCTACGGCATCCCCTGCCTGTCGTAAGAGGCGACTAAAAGGGGCTTCCGGGGTTGCAGACGGCTAGAGTGGGAGCTCGAACCGTTCGGTCAGGCAATCCCGGGCAGGACGGCGGTATGTGTGGTCGCATACCATCGTAAAGACTAGACGGTGCGGTGGGCCCAGCCGCCCATCTGGGAGCCCGATGGGGCAACGCGCTCGGAGGATTCCGGTTGAAGTCGTTTCGAGATCCCGGAGTCCTCCTTTTCAGCGCCGAGGATGGCCACCGGGGGGGGGGGGGGTTTAGTGCATTAAAAATCCCACATAACCCTGCGTCGCTCCCACGGCGTCGGGTAACTTGTGAAGGTTTCCCCCTCGAAAACAAAAAAAAAAAGATATGAGTGACATAAAAGGTCATCTTTTATTTAACCATGCACGAGTTTTTATACAGAACTTCCCTCTTGATAAGGTAAAAGTTTATAACAACGACCTTACACCTTATGTCAAACACACATGCAAAATCTCATTTGCTCTCTCTGACATATACAGACTACATTATATACATATAGGTTTGACGAACCGCGTAACGTAGCGGTCACCTTACCAGTCTGTCACGCAGCGGGTTCCGGGTTCAATCTCTGTTCATGAAATGAACAGACAGTTATTGACTTTTTTTTTCGTACATTGCCACTGGATTGGAACATAACGTCAACTGAGAATATCCGACAAGCAAATCTTAGTTTCGCTTAAAACTCAAAAATTTGAACTTATCAGTGTTCCTCCACCATATTATGCATGTATTATACATAAAAACCTTCCTTTTGAATCACTCTATCTATTAAAAAAATGCATTAAAATCTGTAGCGTAGTTTTAAAGATTTAAGCATACATAGGGACAGACAGTGGGAACCGACGATTTATACTATGTAGTGTTTTAAAGTTGTACCAACAAAGCAATCACTGGCATATAATTAACATACTTATGAGAGCTTTTGTTTTCAAGAACTCTCAAGCAACGCCTGTTAGTTTCATCTAGATGTATTTGCTGTTAAAGCAAGAGAAAATTGATTCGCAATTCATACTCATTTCTTTAAAAATCAAAGTTACCTAGGATTTGAACCCCGTGCATCCATGATTTTGTTATCGGGACCTTATATCAATTATATAGATAACTAGCTGAACCCCGCAACTTCGCCCGCGTTGAAAAAATCGATGTATCTATTGTCCCGTGGGAGTAAGATATTTTCCCATAGTAAAAAGTAGGCTCATATGGTAATCCAGAGTGTCAGCTAACTCCCTACAAAATTTTATGAAAATCGGTCCAGCCGTTTAAACGTAAAGAAGTAACAAACATACATACAAACTTTTGCCTTTGTAATATTATTAATAAGTAAGATAATTTTAATGGAGCGCTCGTAAATCGTGTTTTAGTTTACAAACAGCGGGTAAGAAAATAAAACAAAAATTAATTGGTAACATTATATTCGTCCATAACACTTACAACTATATTTACATATAACGTAACAATACATTGCACAAACCTAAACAACTTGTATGTACACGTAAAATTACAAATTGACTTAATTAGGTACCACTGAATTTATAAATAGTAAAACTGCGGTCACACTGCGATTTGAGTGCTACTTTAAATTTATTGAAAACATATAACGAAATAAATAAATATAATTCTGAAATGTGGTTAATCGAATAAGAATATGTGAATGACGGCGTGTGTATTGTTAGTGATGTGCTGGATTATAAAAAGTGTATCCGTAAAAACGGATCACTAGCTCATAGATCCGCGGATACGGATCTTATGTTACATTTTACATTTTACTTTCCTCACCGCGAAAGGACACTTATTGTTCTGCAATATTAATAAATTACTGACTTTTTATGGTAAATTAAAAAAAAACAATTTATTTCAAAGCAGTTGCTTTGCATTACTAATAAATTAGTTTCAGTGAGTGACTGATGACTATGATATTAACTAATAACTCAGTAACTCATTGAAATGAATAGGGATGTTCGGCTCATCATTAATTGATACTCAAAGCTTCGGCGCCAAATAGTCTCCTGAAATTCTCGGGCTTACTTCATTGAATTTGACAACATTACCATGCATATGTGAGTGTTGTGACGCCTTTACTCAATATTCTCTTTATTTTATTTGAGGCTGCATCCAAAAAATAGACATACGTCATGGTTGTATGGACATACGCTGGAAAAACATTACACTGGCGCAAAGGGGTTAAAATGGGGCAGTATTTTTATGTACACGATAAATGTAAATGCTATATTTATCGCTTGTAAGGGTTATATTACGATATCCTTGTTATACCAAAATAATAAATACCCGTGAAATTATGAGTTGTATATTTTTTATGTTTTTGATATACTTATGTATTTTTTGTGGCATCGTAGCTCCTACATATTCGATCCGATTAAGCTTTAGTTTGTTATTTGTTGAAAGTGACTTGAACAAGTGTTCAAAGTGTAGCTGATATGATAGAACCTTTATAGATAGATAAATATATGTAGATAGACCGTTCCAAAAAACCTTACAGAAAATGTATGGCACTACTTGAAAATATATAATTAATAGGTACCAAATTAATTTTACTACTGAATAACTCATCTACTACTGGACTACTGGATCTCAAACCCTTGAATGTAGATAGGCAGGTGGTAGAACCAGTGTAGTTCGACCAGGAAAGTACCACCGCCACACCTATTTCTAGCGTGAAGCAGTTCTTGCGTTTCGATCGAAGGGTGTGGTTGCCGGCACACTTTTATATGAGGCGACCATCATTGTCAAAGTCCTAGGGAGTGGCAACGCATCTGTGATTGACTTCAGATAGAACCCATGTTCCATATGAAGTTGCTTACAAATGTCCATGGACTGTGACCACTTACCATCTGGTGGACTGCATGCTCGTTTGCTACTTCAAAAAAAATGAATATACATAGCTGTACGTACACTAAACTGATTTTAGACAGCAATCAATATTCTTAAAATGACCACAGTCTCATATATCCATTGCTACATTATCTATTTTGGATGTAATCATTTCATACATTCGGCACAATAAAGTAATTAATATATTACACAAATCATACACCATCTATGATTTGTAATATACAAATGTTCGTATGACTAACGGTAAACTACTTTGTAAATTTTACAGTATTTACATAATAATAACTGCTCTGTGATACTTATAATAACTAAACCTATCCACGTATTTGGAGCAAATTAAAGCAAAACATTTCTACTTATTGTCTATGTTCGTGGCGGTCCTTGAGCCTGGTAACACTACTCTATATTTACATTTCCTTGCAATACACGTATGTAGTGTTATCTCTTTTTCCGATTTAGCCAGTCTTGTTTTATCATGTCCGCACCCTTTTCTCCGATCATTATAACCGCAGCGTTCGTATTACCACTCACAATAGTTGGCATAATGCTAGCGTCTATCACTCTAAGTCCTTCAATACCATGTACCCTTAATCTTGGGTCCACTACAGCCTGACTGTCCCAGGATGGCCCCATTTTAGCTGTACCACATTGGTGATATATAGTCATACTTATAGTTCGCACTTGGCATTCGATGTACTCATCAGACATAAATTTATGCTGCTTACAATTTGGCAGAGGCTTCATGTACAGTCTCGACCCAAATTGCTTGAATGGAGACGCTTCTGCTACTTTTACAGCTATTTTAATGCCCTCCACAAGTCTTCCGACATCTATAGCGTCCTCGTGGTAACGTGGGTTCATAATAGGATAATCAAATGGATTAGAGCTTTTTAATCTCACGTAACCTCGCGTGTTTGGTCGAAGGAGAAGAGGCATTATAGTCCATGCATCCTTATTTGCTATTGGCTTATATACAGTATCGTATACTTCATCGGTGAGACCTAAGATTTTCCTTACAATTTGACCATTGTCGGACGAAAAGGACGCCGGTGCCATATGGAATTGAATATCTGGCCACAATCCAGAACTATTTGCATATTTCGTGTTGACGAAAGCAATACCTTCCAATCCTCCTAATGTGGTCATCGGACCTCTTTCATTTATGACATAATTCATCGAAACAGGAAAAGCTTGAAAACGGTTTTGGACGATTGCAACGGGTTTATCGACTAGAAATGTCAATCCTCCAACACCGACGTGATCTTGTAAATTTTCGCCAACAGGCAAATCTTTAAGAACTCGTATTCCAACTTCTCTTAAGTGATTCGCAGGTCCCACGCCTGATAGCATTAGTAGCTGTGGACTATTTATGGCTCCAGCTGATAGTATCACCTCTTTTCTTGCATAAACAACTCTTTTTACGCCGTGTTTTACATATTCAACGCCGTATGCCTTCATTGTCACAGGATTGATTAGTATTCTAGTCACCTGCGTGTTGAGGGATATGTCTAAGTTTCTGCGCGTTCGAACAGGTCTCAGGAATGCTTTGGCGGTACTGCATCGCGTTCCACGTCTAATTGTGCCTTGAGCTATCATAAACCCTGTTTGAATTTCACCATTAATGTCCCTATTTTCGTATCCTATCTCTACACCGGCTTCGACGAATGCAGCGACTAATGGTGTCCTCCAGGGTGCTTCTTGAACCGTCAAATATCCTCCTCTGCCATGATACTTGTTTTTAGCTAAGTACGGATTTCTGTTGTCTTCAGACTTGATAAAATACTTCAGCACGTCTCGATATCCCCAGCCAGGGTTGCCAAATGACTCCCACTGGTCAAAGTCTAATCGATTTCCACGTACATATATCATGTAGTTGAGGACACTTGAGCCGCCGAGAACCTGGAAAATAGAGAAAGGAAAAACAATTTATTTCTATCAAAATTGTTACCTCGTTAAGGTGATTTTTTTAGTTTTGAATCGAAGTTCTTACTGACACAACAAAGATTAATAAATAAAATAAACAATCGTGGGCTCTCATACCTTGCCTCTAGGCCAACTGCACCTGTGCTTCTTGAAGCCGAGGCAGGCGTACGCGGTGGGTTCGGTCTTGTATTGCCAGTCAAGCTTCGTTAGTTGCAGGTACCCGGCTAACGAAGGGACGTCCGTAATTTCGTTCTCATCTGGACCTGGAATCATTCGAAAAACACTATTTAATTGACATAATTAAATGGCACATAGACATAATTGTACATAGACATGTACTATACATTGTACATAGAATATTTTAGTCTTCGACAGCCTTGCAATATTAAGTTGAAGTTTATGTCACGGTGGGTAAATCTTTGTGCCAGTACTTTGCATTACTTAACCAACTATATAATAACGCTAGCAGATACATATATTACTGCTACCTTTACTTCGTTGTTTCACCCGAGTTTAATGTAATATGGTTCTATGGATTACGTGGATTTTATTGAACTAAATACGTCAAATTAAAGTTCAAAAATTACTCATGAATACAACCCCGATTTACTAGCATCAGACAGACCAGTCTTAGACTCATTATTTTACGCCACTTTCAATACATTTATTTACATACCGCTTTCCAACAAGAGTAGATTCCAATTCTTGACCTCAGTCAACCGGTTCGCAATAACAGCGCCGGCTGACCCTCCGCCGACGACGACGAAGTCGTACTCGTTCTTCGGTTCCTTATCCAGTACCTTGGCTTCGGGATCGTACGAGCTGTAGTTGTGATACGTGAGAGCGCCGAGCAACAACGGTATCAGCCACAGTCCGGTAACACTCACCGTCTTCAGTGCTGTTGACGCTAGAAGGACGTGTATACCCATTTTCGTTTTTTTTCTATCACAGTTTCGATTCTTCTACTCAACGTTCAATCACAGTGTTGTCAGTGCTTTGGTTTTTAGTGAGACTAGTTGTTTGTCATTCGTTTGTGTCTTTGTGCCTGTCTGGAGGCTTGCTTCTTCGCATCGCTTTCTTGGTGACCGGTGGTGACCGTCGTCTAGCCGACATGTTAGGCCGCATTGCAGTCGGACGACAGAATACGCTTTGCTCTTTCTTGTAGGACCTGGAATGAAATAAGATGGTACAATTATTATTTGAAAAGGAATTTTATATTACAAATTTACACTTCATGTATATAATTTCTAATTACAAATGTTTAGTTTCGTGTTGTAGTATTCTAAGTGTAAGTATAAGAAAAGTCGCCGTTAAAAGCTATCAAAGTTTATGCAGTTCACCACAAATAGTGAATATTTTATAGCACCACATACCACGTTTACGAGGATATAATAAAATTATTGTACATAGCGCCATCTACCGGAGAGTAGCACCAACGCGTATGAAGAATAAGTCGATTGCAACGCCGAAATAACTTCTCTATTTAAACTTTGGAATAAAATAATTAATCGTAGTGTTGCATTATATTTCCTTGTATTATTTAATTCTACTCTATGTAGATGTTACGTTAATATGCAATTTCGTAACACCTGTAAGTATTGTTATAGCAACACGCATAACATAAATATGTAGCGTAACAAAGGGATTGCGTGTTTATTTGTAATTAAATAAATTCTTTAGCACTAATTTACGAGGTTAATTAATGAGAGATGGTGAATTGTATAATGTTTAGTTGATAAATTACACAATTTCGTTTTTGAGTAAATGTATAATAATTAATTAATTTATTTATTTATTACAAAACTTACAACTAACATTACAGGACTTCTCCTAATTCGTTAGTGTAGATATTACATCATCGTTATTAAGTTAATGGTAAATGTCATAAAATTACAATAATTACAAGATTACAAAATTAATAAATAGAGAAATAATATACTAATACAATAATAATTAATTAATTGGTATACTTATTAGATGTTTTGGCTAGTTAGACTTTTAAAGGAACTATTGTTCAGTAAATACAAGACGGCTCAAGAAAGTCTTACTGGCAAAAAATTATACTGATTGCTAAGACGATAATAACAAGATCACGAGTGTTTCCTCGATTTCTATAATATCGCCTTATGTCATACTAAAATTATTAGTTGAAGCAAATCTTACTTTAATTCCATGATAGAGATATGGGTAGTAGTTAGTTATTTCAACTTTTCTTTATAAATATATAATAACATAATGAAAATCATCCTTAACCGGTGCAATGTATGGATTTAATTACCCATGAGAATTGAGTCCGCTTTCAATATAAAGGTAATAAGGGATATGCCTTATTTTTAGTTTGTGCTTTACAGTACCGATAAGACATGCCAGAGTTTGCGGATGATGGCGTCACGCTCACACACACACGCTTTCTACACTCATAGCCCCACAGTAGGATTTTCTCCTGTGTCGTGGCTGCCATGGACACACACAAGACGAATACACAAACACCCAGACCCAGAACAGGAATCTAAACTCATCATTCAGACCTGTCTGGCCGGGAATTGAACCCGGGATCCATTACGCATCAGACCGGTATGGTAACCGCTGCGCCACGCAGGTCGTTAACAAGGTCGTCAAACATCACAAGATAACCACCAAATTTTAAGTATTTCTAATAATCTTTGATAATAATTGTTATTCTTTATTTACAGGTAAAGCCATGTTATATTATAAGTAAGGAAGAAAGAAGTCTAATATTAACGGTGAGATCTTATTACATCATTATCTAATTATATCACGTATTAACAAGTTGTTCAATATTTGAGTGAGTACCAATAATATTGAGCAGTGATAGCCTAATGGTTGAAACTTGCCCTCTCGATCGGGAGGTCCGAGGTTCAAACCCAGGCACGCACCACTGATTTATGTACGTATTAGACATTAATTATCATTGCTTTTCGGTGAAGGAAAACATCGTGAGGAAACCGAGAGATCTTAAAAAAAAATGTGCTCGGAGGTGTGTGAAGTCCACCAATCCGCACTTGGCCAGCGCGGTGGACTATGGCCTGTAACTCACTCATTCCGAGAGAAGACCCGTGCCCAGCAGTGGGACAATAATGGGTTGACGATACGATACCAATAATATTAATATGAAATTTATTTACAAAACGTAAGTCGTAACGTAAAACTTATATCCATTATGAGTGAGTAAAGAGAAAATGACAGACTTGTTAAACATATTATTCAATTATCTTTCAAAGATTTAGAGCAATATTTTAATTTATGTAATTCCTTCTCTAGCTCTGTTCGGTAATACTGAAAGAGATATCCTGATACGCAGTAAGTGTAGCGTGAAAGGGATAGAGGATATATTTCCTAGTTGTGCGGAAGATATGATCTAATTTCTGGGCCAGTCAGCCAGCCAAGCTCAAAGTTTAGCCTTTCAAGTCATAGTTGTATTATGTAGCGACATCTAGCGCGGTGTCGAGGTTAACATATCGATTTGAAACGCGGGATTTTTTAATAACATTGAAATAGTAAAAAGAGTGGGGTCTACTTCTTGTTGAATGGCTTGTGCTGCACATAGATCCCTGTAAACAAGTTTATATAGTATACCTGACTTCCTTGAGCCAATATTAGATGTGTTGAGGCTTCTGAGGATATAAATCCGCGGAAACGTGCTGCTCGTAAGAATGGACGCCGGCTCAGTTGCATAAAAACCGAAACTTTGTCTAAATCTTCCTATCGAAACACGATAACTGCCTAGGTAGAAAAATCTGTATTTAGGTTTAGCATCCAGGCTCTATGTCTGGCCAGGTAAATCGGTGTGCCAACTGAAAAGTTTGAGAACCAGTGCACTAAGCTGATTTCGTGAAAGTTATCGATTATTATCGTTGACAATATATTATACAGTTGGTGTCGTCAAGATTACAAGTAAACATACCGTTACTACCCAACATCTATATCAGGAGGCTATAATCTAAAGTTTAATCATTGTAATTATGAATTACGATTATTATTTTATTGGATCTTAGTAAGAAAACTCGTTTTAGTACGACTCATTTTTGAAAATGAAATCCTTAGTGTGGACGGGTCGATTGATGTGGATTTCGGCCACCCATTTTTGGATAGAATTAATACTCTTTTTAATTCATATTTTAGGATTATTTCCTTTTAAATATACACGTTTATTCTTATTAAACTTATTTTCTTAAATACTTTTTAATTTCATATAAATATTTAACATATTGCAGCCTTGCATGTTTTCGGTCTAACCTCAAGGTTTAACTGGAAGAGAATGCTCCTAGCGTTAATACTACTTTTAAATAAATAACTAAAAATAAACGGACAGACAGCGAATAAGGAGTGTAAAGTTTCGCCCTTCGAATACGGAATCCTAAAAACCGCGAACGCTTGTCACCATAGTAATTAGTTTTCAAAGTTGAAACGCTCTATTGGACTTTTTTATGTACATAGAATTTATAAAAAAAAAATGTTATCTATGTGATATTCCTAACTTTTTTTTATTATCGAGGGAGAAAGCAAAAGGTACCCGATGCCGTGGGAACGACACAACTAAACTAAAAAGGTACAGACGGATAGACAGCGAATACGGTGTAAAGTTTCGCCCTTCGAATACGGAATCCTAAAAAATACGAGAGCTCACGACTTACAAAATATGTATATAGCTAACGAACGCGTCGGTTGCAATTTCAAATGTATGTATTTTGCTTTAAGTAACGTAAGACGTATTATGTTTAACGGAGAGAGTTCGTAATACAGTATCTTACGAATAGCATGTTGAGGAAGTACATCATTTACTTCCTTAATTTCATTTCTATACGTGACAGTGTAAGATCGAATGCGTGGTAAGATTGGAAATTAATATGCGGCCTATGGATAGTTATAAAATATATGTAGGGTGTGGCATGGGAGACATTCTTGTGTGAGGCCTTCTAACTCAGTACTTAGATAGTAACGCATTTGTGACCAAACTTAGATATCACTCATTTTTTTCTCGAGGGAGAAAACTTTCAAAACGCACCCGACGCCTTGGGAGCGGCGAAGGTTTGTGTGGGATTTTACTGCACTAAAACCCCACGGTGGCCGTCCTCAGCGCTACAAAGTGGACTCCAGAAACTTCAAAGGAACGCAATCGGAGTCGCCGCGTATTCGCATTCGCAAGAATGAAGAATTGTGCGAATATTTTTGCGAATATTGAATTGCAGAGCTTTGCAAAATAAGGTTGCCAAATCGATCCAAATATAAATCAGTGCAGTTCTTCGACTAAAGGAAAGGTCGCCAGATCTAGATTTTCCGAAATCCAAAAACTGAATAAAAAAAACAATATTCGCATCCACGAACGGTAAGGGATATCACTAATGTGTGTATATAGAGGTGGTAAAGTGGTAAAGTATCTTGGTAAAGTGAAACTTTACGAGTACAATAATACTGATATTTTTTATTTAGGTCTTAATTCCCGGAGCGCATGGGGTTGTTCAAGAAAGGTGCAAAAAGAGCTCTCCTTCACAGCCGGCGATGCATTGACGACTCCGCTGGTTTTGCGAATGTCCATAGGCGACGGTGACTACTTTCCATCAGGTAGCCCGTCTGCCTTATCGTTAGGTTAAATTATAAAAAAAAAACTTAGTCTTGTAATTTGTTTTATTAAATTGCGTCAGTTAACTAAATGCCAATTAGGTTCTATTCCCTAAGTTTTTAACATTGTTTGTTAGATTTAAAATGTTATATTTTGGGTTTAACAGTTAAACTTGTCGACATATTTGACACTGAATATATAAACTTAAACGTAAACGCAAATGTAAACGTAAAAACCATTTAATGACGTACATAAGTAAGTGAAATTAATCTTTTTTATTAACTAAAAAATGTGTTGCCGATTGGTATTGAAACTACACATACATATAAAACTATAAAAAAAAAACATAAAAATATACTTATAAAAAAACAGGTAAAAAATGCGTATACGTAATTTATTTCACAAAATGACATTTTGCAGTATTTTGGGAAAGAAACGAGTATGCCTTTTGTAGGGCTCACCTTGCTCAGTTTGTTTCACGACATTGCTCAAGTTACATTTATATTTAGAACAATGAACATTGTGTGTTTTTGTTAAGGTTACTGGTGCATGACTGTTTTGGTAATTCATTATACGAATACCGGTTACGCACGAGGACATGGTAATGATCGCTGCTGGGCCCGGAGCCCATAATGTTCTCTCATAATGAGAGAGTTTTAGGCCATACTCCACCGTGCTGGCCAAGTGTGACTAATTCGCACTTGGCCAGCGCGGTGTGAAGTTTTCCTCACGATATTCTTCGTCACCGTAAAACCTTGATAATTAATTTCGAATACATACACAATTTTAGAAAAATCAGTGGTGGGATTGTGGGAGTCGTGTCTAGGACTTGAACCTCTGACCTCCCGATCGAAAGGGCAAGTTTCAACCATTAAAACTGCTCATTCATAAAATAATCGTACATCGGAGAAGATCATGGCTTGTTAGTGTTACTAAGCTTTATAAGCTTTTTTATACTACTAAAGTTGCAAACAAACAATGCGTGATTATATTTAAAACACTCCCATTAAACGGAAATTCAAAAGAAGGGTTTTATGACACCACTAGTTTTTTTTTTAATGAGGTGTTTATACTCTCATTACAATTAATTGTTAAAACTTCGTCTTTTATAGCTTGTTTTAAGAAATATTTTATAATGCTTAATTTCACAAGCGGGACCGTGCCCAAGAACATGCCCTACATTTTCCACAGACTCGTCAGAAACGTAACAGCCTTCGAGAACCCTAGGCAGGAGAGACCCTTAAATAGTGGTTCATTCAACCGATCAGTTCATTCAGTAGGCTTTTTGCAACGTTTTTCACATTTGCTTCAACGTGAAACGTACTGGAAAACTATTGCAAATAAAAAGAGTTTGTTCTGCAATTATATTTAAATGTGTTTAGATTTCTTGTTTTGTTTGTTGCATAATTTGCCTTTTCAGATCGTATAATTATGTGATTTTGTAAGTAGCGGGCAATTATAGTACGTGGTCTACTTTGTAATATTATAATTTGTTTAGAACATAACGTGTAAAAATCGAGGTTGTGAGAAGACAAACGGATTTCTACATACCCATTGTATACAATGTACCCGAAAAGGTCACAAATGTATAGATTTATTTTATGTATTTTTTTGGTACATCTACTCAAAGTGAACCCGGCGAACTTCGTTCCGCCTAAAAGTCAAAAATCTAAAATTACCAGTGTTCCTCAACTATTATTATACATGTATTCTGTATTCTGACTCACTCTATTAAAAAATACTGCATTAAAATCCGTAGGGTAGTTTTAAAGATCTAAGCATACATAGGAACAGACAGCGGGAAGCTACTTTGTTATACTTTTATACTATGTAGTGAGGTAGTTTTTCTTCTTTAAAAGATATTTTTTCTATGTTATCCTATCGAATTGAAGACCATTCACAAATGTTCATTGATAACCTATGAACCTTTTTTAGAGAACTTGTTAGTCCTTTAAGATAAAAGCAAGTGACAATAAATGCGCATGATTAAAAAAAAACTAATATAAAAATAAAATAAAGATGTTTCTAAAATATGAGAAAACTTGACCTTCATTTTGAAATTGCGTCTTACGAGTAACACACCCACTTAATTAAATTTATAAAATTAAAAAATATATATATTTATAACACATTAATGTTATATTTATCCGCGGGGCAAATGTATTTAATACTAATATTAAGTGTTTACATTTTTACATCTTTCCTTCTTTAATTACATTATTTAACATATTAGTGGTGTTAATTTTATTTGCTTGAAAATTATTTAATTCTCCGTTGTTTAGATCATGTCAGCAACTGCGTAAATTATAAACAGTAAATCGATTATATCGCATTGTGTTTTCGGGTCAAGTTTGTTGATCGTGAACCATGAAATCGATCTCGATTCGATAAAACCGTAAGGGTTATGTAACTGCTTGTTCTACACTCTGTTCTGTGTTATTGTCTGTTCAACGTTGATATACTTATTTAGTTTCGCATGGCTTTATTCTAGGAGAGTGGAATGAGAAATGGAACATTATTATTTTTTATTTATTTTTTATTAAACATTTATTACAAATAGTACTGTGAGCCTCGTTTGCAAGCTCAAAGTCGCTCAGCGAGTTATGGAAAGAGCTATGCTTCGACTCCAGTATTTCTCTGCGCGACAATTCGTAATGATGAAATCCGTAAGAGAATAAAAGTTACCGACATAGCTCACAGAATTAGTAAGCTGAAATGGCAATGGGCAGGCCACATCGTTCGTAAGACAGACAAACGATGGGGTAGAAGAGTCCTCGAATGGAGACCAAGACTGGGCAAAAGGAGTGCAGGCCGCCCCCCGACCAGGTGGAGTGATGACCTGAGGAAGACGGGTAACCGCTGGATTTAGATGGCTCAGGACTGGTCAAAGTGGCACAGATTAGGGGAGGCCTATGTCCAGGCTGATGGATGGATGGATTTATTACAAAAATGTAGAGCCAGAAGTGCAGACTGCAAAATTAGGACTTTAAAAATAATTGACTTCTAAATGGTGTTTTATTAATTTTCATAAATAACGGAATAAAATCATTTTTAAATAAATTATGTATATGTAAAACACTTAATTCGTTTAGGATAATTTATAAAAAGATGTAAAAAAACATCTACCATGAAATACGTATACTTTGATTTAATTTTAAATTTTAGTTTTTTTTAACTTTTTTGCTATACAAGCTTCATCTGGCGGTAAGTGGCAACTGCAGTCTGAGAACACTAGTAAACAACTCCTCCTAAGATCAGAATAACCTGAAATTGGCCACAGATACTTTGCTAAATCTACGATCTAAATTGAATTGCCTCAGCTCAGTACGTTTTTATGTTACTCCTAAAAGTAAACCGCAAAAAAATTTCTACTCCGCTGTTATAAGTCAGAAATGAGTGTGGCGATGCGTTCGGAATAAAGAATACAATGCGCATAAACGAAATGACATTACACGCAAGCAAAACCTTGTAAATACTTAACATAAAACGTAAAAGTTCGCGCGTCAGACTGGTTACTCCGAGATGTTACAAGAACGTTGCGAAGTGCAACAGACGATGAGAATTTATTGGTAAACAAATCTTACGCAACGACCGGTCCAAAATGAAAATCTATGGCATTAGGTGAAGGTCGTCTCCGGACTTTCGTTTCTGACGCCATGTGTGAACATGCCTACATGTGAACTAGTTATGGTTTTTGCTAAAAATGTTTATATACTTATAGATTTGCAACAATGTTTGACAACCTTTGGAATAAGGGCCCTAAGAGTTTAAATAAGGTTAAACCGGAAATGAATAAAATAAAAAAACACGCTTTCTACACTCATAGCCCCACAGTAGGATTTTCTCCTGTGTCGTGGGTACCATGGACACACACAAGACGAATACACAAACGCCCAGACCTAGAAAAGGAATCTAAACTCCTCATTCAGATACCCGTCTGGCCGGGAATCGAACCCGGGACCCACTGCGTGTCAGACTGATACGGTAACCGCTGCGCCACGCGGGTTGTCAAAAGTTACGTGTCATTTACTTTGGTACATAAAAAATAATTTAATCACGGAAATGTTTCGAGCCGCTACGAGGTACCGAGGACCGTGAAATGGATAGCAGCTGCTGCCTAAAGGCAGTACCGGTCCCCATTGAGGGACAACGCCCGGGCGAGGAGTTCCTTGAGGGGTGAAGACGACAGACTTCGGACTTCAGACATAGGATGTCATACCAACCAACCGGAAGATAGCAGATCGTAGGTTTCTGACCGCTTGTCTCTGTAGTTCCGGGACCAGAATAGGGCTACGGTACCCTCTGCCTGTCATTAGAGGCTTCCGGGGTTGCGGGCGGGAAGAATCCCAAATAACTCATGTTGCTCCTACGACGTCGGGTACCTTGTGAAGGTTTCCCCCTCGTAAAAAAAAGGTTGCTGACCGCTGCGTTAATAAATGTAATTAATGAATTCTGAAACCCGGAATCGAAATCTCAGTACGATTATTAGACGACCAACTTGCCTGGGATTGAACCTGGAACTCTTTTTCGTGTTTTACATTTGCGCGTCTTTTACTATATCCTTCTGTTATAATGAAAATTCCACTTTCCACCGATCTCGAAATCAGTACTAAGACAGGAATTACCCGAATCGTGGTGTATCGAAACTGTGTATGTGAACCGGGTGAAGGCCGCGCCGAATATACTTTCACTCTTACGTTACTACAGCCTACTTCCCGGAGCACACGAGCGATCAACGGTTATGGGTTGTTGAGAAGACGTTTAAGGCGAGTCTTGATTTGAACGGCTATGTGTACGAGGTAGATTGCAAATATTCTTTTAGGCGAAACGAGTCATAGTTTTAAGGAAATATTGCATATAAGATTGCGTGTTTCGATAGTTTCCTTTTATTGTCGTTTGGACATTACATAGAGAAATAAATTGTTCTGTGCTACTTACATACAGGAAATATGTTAGTTTAAGTATACATATTTTTTTTTATAATTTAAACTACAAAGCCTTTAAAACCGATGGATTATTACAAGTAAAGTAATGCCGTCACTAATGGAGACGCCAAAATGTCACCTGCTTTAAAAAGCTCTTGCACCTTTGGGAGGAAGTCATTTACAAAGTTTTGTCAGTGCAGTCAATGCAGTCCACGCATGTTACTTTATGTCTATATATTAATACGTGAAGCAGAAATTTGTGATTCGTTTTTAAGATATTTGCCGCAGGCGGAGGAGTATGAAATTACGAACGATTATATTTGATGTAGAGACGAATGATAATACAGTAAATAGTCACCCGTCGCATCGGTCGAAATTCGGTTCGGTTATTTAATTCGGTTTTAATTTCGGTTATTCGGTTATTTAATTTAAAAAAACTAAACTTCATATTGTCCAAAGTAGTACGAATATCTCTCTAATTCAAATAAAATGGAATCATTTTCGAGTAAGTTTGATCTCACCCGTTAAGTATAAAAAGAGGTTTATAACCAAATCGCATTTAAAACCAGTAGCGGGTATTTTGACAAAAGCACTGACGTTTCTGACGTTGTTTTTTCATATTAAGACATTGAATGTTCTATTTCGTTTATTATTTATGTGTTTGTGACAAATGCACGGTAGTGTGTGTAATGTGTTTTTAGTTGATTTTATGTATGTTTTATGCATTATTTGAAAAAAATATTAACATTCTGCACTCCTTCTCTACATCCACTATATCCTGGCAAAATTTCATACTAATCCGTCCGCGGCATATTACTTAAAAATGCGTCACAAGTGTTTGCTTCACGTATTAATATATAGAAAATTAGGTAAATAAGGGATGCCAGGTGTAAATATATTTTTTTTATTGACGGAGAGGAAACCTTCAAAAGGTACACCGGTGCCTTGGGAGAGACTCCGGGTTATGTGGGATTTTTACCCACTAAAACCTCCTCGGTGGCCTTCCTCTGCGCTTGCAGGGGACCCCGGGACCTACAACGGATACCACAGGTGCAAAAAAAAAGGTGTAGATATATTACTCTACTAAACTGGTTAAATAGCAATAATAGCAAAGATAGCCTAATGGTTGAAACTTGCCCTCTCGATCGAGAGGTCCGAGGTTCAAACCTAGGCACGCACCACTGATTTTTCTAAAATTATGTGCGTATTAGAAATTAATTATCACTGCTTTTCGGTGAAGGAAAACATCGTGAGGAAACCTACACACCCGAGAGTTCTTTAAAAAAAAAAAAAGTTCTCGGAGGTGTGCGAAGTTCACCAATTCGCACTTGGCCAGCGCGGTGGACTACGGCCTAATACTCTCTCATTCTGAGAGAAGACCTGTGCCCAGCAGTGGGACAATAATGGGTTGACAACAATAGCAAAATATTAAAGTATTACTCAAGTTGTATTTATTCACCTAAATTCATTTATTATTGCACTAGATTCAAGTATCAAATAGCATTGGGTTCTATGTACATTGAAATGCAACACAAAAATAAAATAAATACACAAATAAAATATAAAAGGCATGACATCTGTATAACATCTTTATGTCCATTCATGTTTTTAACTATTTTGAATTGCGTCGTATCGAATTATCTTCAGTTGCTTTATGTAAGAAGTAGAGCAATATCACTTGGATCATGGATTCTAGAAATAACACAGATGGAGTGTAGGTAACACTAGGTCGAACACATTTGTGTTGTTTCTTATCATCTTGTATAGTAATCGGTTTATTTGTTTTAAGTTTTATTATAATTTTTCGTATGTCGTATTGTATTTTCATTAGCGATTTGCAGTAATTTGTAATGAAATAGCGTATTATTTGTTTATAAATCAATAAGAAAATATGTTTTTTGCCTGTATAAAATTATGTTTTGCACAAGTCTGTACAGTATTTTAAAGAATGAACGATGTATTTCTATAAAATATATGTAACTTAAGCGTAATTTGCATCCTGCTTTTAATTAAGCACACATATGTTTACCTCTGAAGACTAAGTTGTAATGTCCCGAAAAAGTATATCTCCACACCACGTCCTTTAAACTAGTTTATGGAAGAGCACTACTGTTGTAATCAAAAATAGGTATCGCATAAAGATACTATTTTGTCTATTACTACGTATGTTTCATACGTTCAATGTTTGTAAATTTAAACGTCTCTTTCTTTGTAACATTCGGTCTACATATAATTTGCTTATTTATTCTTGATGTACTTGGACTTAATGCTATAAGCATTTTCTGCCAGCCAACGATCAGGAAATCAGAAACACATCGAATCAGCGGGCGCTGTCCACCCACTTCTATACTCTGTGACTTAAATAATATTAAGTTATGAGGTGAAAATGGTCCGGATGTAATCAGGTTGATCGCGATTACTAACGCGGAATTCCACATCTCAACCACAATGTACTTTTTACTTTGTCGCATTGAATACATTAAACCTCTTACTCCTTTCGAATAATGAATAGTTATTATTGTTGAAGTGTTAGGAAATTGTATACTTTTATTTGATATCATTGTCGTAATGAAATCTTTAAGAGTTGCGGAAATGTTGAGCGGTCAATGTAGGTAGGTTATGTTTTTATTTTTACCTAAATTAGCTTTTCTGTGTCGTTTGGTCCAAATCACTACATAGTATAAAACAAAGTCGTTTACCGCTGTCTGTCCCTTTGTATGCTTAGATCTTTAAAACTACGCTACGGATTTTAATGCAGTTTTTTTTAATAGATAGTGATTGAAGGGGAAGGTTTTTATGTAAAATTCATGTATAATATAGTGGAGAAACACTGATAATTTGACTTTTAGGCTGAACGGAGTTCGCCGGGTCAGCTCGTATACAAATATAGACTGGCTCATTGTATTTTTGAAGTGAAACTTCTTTATCGGGGTTGGAAAAAAATTTAGTGTAACATTTTTTCGTTACGCGCCATCTTTTTCTGTTACGCGCCACCTTTTTTTTCCGTTACGCGCCATCTTTTTCCTATCCCTACCACGCGTGATATTAGATAGATTATTAGATAAAGTTTAATAAAAGCCTTTTATTAAACTTTATCTAATTTAACTTTATTTAACCAATTTCTGTAAAGTTGCATATAGTAAATTATTTTTTGAAAAATAACGTCATAAAGAAGTTTCACTTCTTACGAGTGTACAGAGTGCTAGTACACGCACACATTTTTTTTGTGGGTTTGTGATTAGCGAGTTCAAACAAACAAGTTCTTCTGCTGTAAATTATTAGAATAGATGATACGTATAAAACTTTGAAAAATCAAACGACTGTAGAACCGCAGTCCTTTTGCGTTACACTGACTCTGCTCTACATTGCCTTTTTGGGTGGACTATCAACATCCTTCACATAATTTAATTTTAATATGACGTTGTGAACACGATATGCGATTTTTAAAATTTCTACGCATAGTGAGCGCTTGTTTTACGATCCGCGTGGCGCAGCGGTTACCATGCCGGTCTGACACGCAGTGGGTTCCGGGTTCGATACCCGACCAGACAGGTATCTAAATGATGAGTTTAGATTCATGTTCTGGGTCTGGGTGTTTGTGTATTAGTCTTGTGTGTGTCTATGGTACCCACGACACAGGAGAAATTCCTAGTGTGGGGCTATAAGTGTAGAAAGCGTTTAAAAACATTCGGGGCATGGGTAGCGGCGGTCACTTACCATCAAGTGGACTACATACCCGTTTGCTACCGAAAAATGTCTCACACTACAAACACAGTTTAACATACTTTCGCAAACTAAAAGTAGTATAACCTAAAAGACCATTTCTACCACCCACAGTCGCGAATACCAACACCGGTCAATTATAAGTGACGTAACGTGCGTGCGTTACTCGTGCGATAACAGCGCGTAACAGTCGCGTTACCGCGTTGGGTGAATGCGTTACGTTTTAGTGCGGGTCATTAGATTAGAGTGAGGAAATGTTAGCGATCGGAGGTCTTAGGTTCGAATCGCGAACACCACACTTTTCAGTTTTTTCCAGGTGATAGAACCAGTGTAGTTCGACCGGGGAAGTACCCGTCACACCTATTTGTAACGTGAAGTATTTTTTTGCGTTTCGATGGAAGGGTGTGGTTGCCGGCACACTTTTATATGAGGCGACCATTTTAGTCCTTGGGAGTAGTAACGCATCTGTTATTGACTTTAGATAGAACTTCATGTTTTATATGAAGTAGTTTACAGAAGTCCATGGGTTGCAGTGCCCACTTACCATCAGGTGGACGACAAGCTCGTTTGATACTTCAATCTTATAAAAAAATCCTTAATTAATTCTAAAAAGGCAGACGAATTTACCAGTTTATGTTCAGATGGTGCTGTCTAGCGACATTGCATTCCGCGAAGGCGTTGCATTCGATGTTGTAACTTGCGATTACATTATATAACCGACAGCCGTCTGCCAAGGATATTTGCCGGCGCCAAGTTTAGTTGCGTTAGTCTATTGATTGACAGGCCAAGGAGATTAGTGTCCAGACATAAATTCTGCGTTATCGCATCGTGAAATTGGAATACTTGTCTATTTTGTGATTGACGATCTTTAGTGAAATTTATTGTGCGGAAATTAGTATAGCGTTTAGTATTATTATATTTATAAGGCGGAAATATTTGTGATTGTGATGCTGGTGCACGTTAAGTTTATGAATACTATATAGCTATGTTTAATAATAATAATAATAACAACTTTTTATTCATAAACAAAAATATAGGTACATGCTACCAATATACTGGTACTAGTTAAATTATCTAGTAAATACAAAAGCCAAATGTAACATTACAATGGATATTAATAAGTTAGTAACTTTTTTTTTTGATGTCGAGGGAGAAACCTTCAAAAGGTACCCGACGCCGTGGGAGCAACGCAGGGTTATGTGGGATTTTTACCGCACTTAAACCCCCCCGGTGGTCGTCCTCGGCGTTACAAAGAGGACTCCGGGAACTCGAAACGACCGCTACTCGGAGACCTCTGCACGCGTTGCCCCATCGGGCTGCTCACAAATGGGCGGCTGGGCCCACCACTCCGTCTGCTCTTTACGACGATATGCGACCACACATACCGCCGTCCTTCACAGGGTCGCCTGAACGAACGGCTCGAGCTCCCACTCGAGCCGCCCGCAACCCCGGAAGCCCCTTTTCTGCCTGTCGCCTCTTACGACAGGCAGGAGATACCGTAGCCCTATTCTAATCCCAAAACTACAGGGACGAAGTAAGTAACTTATTTTTTTGAGTTAAATATAGTAGTGTTATTTGATATATATATTTATGGTATAAAACAATTCAAGTTGGCAACTTATTCTATTATCCGCACTAGTTTATACTGTATGGCGGCAGAACAGCACCAGTTTAGTCGCTACATTGTAGTCTACTATGCAAGTCATTCTTCAATCAATTACTTTTGTTTGTTTTTTTACAGCCCTTCAAAGGGTTTAATCGAAATAGTGTGTGATTGAAAGGCAATTTTGAAGATGGTAGCACCAGTGTAGTTCGACCGGGGAGGTACCCACGCCACACGTATTTCTAACGTGAAGCATTCATTGCGTTTCGACGGAATGGTGTGGTTGCCGGCACACTTTCATATGAGGCGACCATCCTA
This sequence comes from Spicauda simplicius, assembly GCA_949699795.1. Lineage (NCBI taxonomy): Eukaryota > Metazoa > Arthropoda > Insecta > Lepidoptera > Hesperiidae > Spicauda > Spicauda simplicius. The sequence goes on from OX453077.1 coordinate 5,865,006, forward strand.
GTCCTCGGGAGTAGCAACACATCTGTGATTGACTTTAGGACCTATGTTCTATATGAAGTTGCTTATAGATGTCCATGGGTTGCGGTGACCACTTACCATCAGGTGGACTGCATGGTTGGTTGCTACTTCATTATTATAAAAAACAAATGGAAATTGGTAGAACTAGTATGGTTAAACCGGGGTTGTACTTTACACCTAACTCTATCCCTATCCCTATCTCTATTGTAAAGTAGACCATGCGTTTCATTAGAAGGGCGTGGATGCCGACATAACATAAATACAAGGATCGTTTCAGTACTCGGGAATATTAATGCGTCTATCATTCACTTCAGGTAGAACTCTTCTTCGTGGAGTTGGTTGCAGATATCCATTAGTAATAGTGACCACTTACCATCAGGTGAACTGCATGTTCGTTTCCTACTTTAATTTAACAGAAAAATGAGGTTTTTAGATCAAATTTAACGTCGGATTAAATGAAATTAAATGTCTTTATTTTTGCATAGGCCTATGGGGGCACTTACAAAATGTCAGTTACATTTTTTTACACTACCACCGTATCGGAATCGTTTTACTTACGGAACTTTTTTACCATAACTTTTTATATTTGCAATAAAAGCTAGCTCCAGGTCAATGTAAACGCGCACTATAATTTATTAGATAACTATCAAGATTTCGATAATGTCTCGATCGATTGACCTTCGTTGTTTGTACTGTAATTTCATAGCAATCACTATCAACGTAGACCTCGTCAGGAGTTTACATATAACTTACTTTTTAAATTAGTATGTATTTGAGGATCAACTCTTGCATCGGAATTAGTATAATATGATGCACATTTAATTTCCTTTTAGAATCACTCTATCTATTAAAAAAAACTACATTAAAATCTGTAGCGTAGTTAAAGATCTAAGCATACATAGGGACAGACAGCGAGAAGCTGCTTTGTTTTATACTATGTAGTGATAAGACAGATTGCCTGGCCGTAGCCTTAATCTCCGGCGCCACTTGGAACCAGTGTCGCGGTCGAGGCGAGTGCTGCAATAGCACGTAACATTTACGCAAATCGTTCATGCATAAAATGTATACGCCACATTCTTGTTTCATAACCGAATTTCGTAAACACCCGCATTCTTGATCTTGTACGGGCAAATTTTTTGATGGATGCCGTGAATTTTAATTTTAATCTATACTAATATATAAAGCTGAAGAGTTTGTTTGTTTGTTTGTTTGAACGCGCTAATCTCAGGAACTACTGGTTCGAATTTAAAAATTATTTTTGTATTGAATAGATCATTTATCGAGGAAGGCTTTAGGCTTTATATAACATCACTCTGCAACTATTAGGAGCGAAGAAATAATGGAAAATGTGAAAAAAAACGGGGAAAATTATTCATCCTTGAGGGCTTGCGTTGCGTGGCAACACGGACGAAGTCGCGGGCACAGCTAGTGATTAATATACTTGTACATATTTGTTTTCAAGGTGGTAGAACCAGTGTAGTTCGAGCGTGAAGCATTTCTTGCGTGTGGTTAGGGTGTTGCGTTTTCTTGCGTGTAGTTGCCGGCACACTTTCACATGAGGCGACCATCGGGACCATAGTCCTCCGGAGTAGCAATGCATATGTGATTGACTTCCGATGGATCTCATGTTCTGTATGTAGTTGATTACAGATATCCATGGGCGGCAGTGACCACTTACCCACTGCGTGCTTGTTTGCTACTTCAGTCAGATAAAAAACATATGTATAAATACGAAAAAATATCTTAACTTTCGTTATATCAATTTCGTTAAAAGTCTAAAGTATAGTTCAGTTGGCCTATCCATTCTCGATTTAGTGCAGAAATGTTTTTTTCCTCGATTTATTTTTGTAATCCTGTAAAGACGTTTCTCCATATTTATTACTAGCAGCCCGCCCCGGCTTCGCCCGGGTGTACTTTTATTTTCAAATATTTTTAGTAGTATTATTAGTAATAATGTATTAAATAAATATTTTTTGTAATAATTTTTAATAATAGTGACTAAATTAAAATAGTTGGACATAGGGTATCGCGAATGTTTTCGTAGATATCGATGTGTTGGTTCTATCATCAATAGTTACCGCGTATCCGACGAAAGAGATTTTTAAACAAATTTTTGTACACCTTGGTTCACGTTACTGAAGATATAGCAAAGATCTTTTAGTTTTTCTAGTAAAAAATATAGTCTATACTAATTCGGGATAATGTAGCATTCTAGTGGAGAAAGAATTTTTAAAATCGGTTCAGTAGTTTTTAAGTAAATTCATGACAAACATACAAAAATACAACGTTTTCCTCTTTGTAATATTAGTATAGATAAAATCTATACTTTAATGGGCCCGTAAATTCATAGGCTGCTGGTACAAAAGACCCTGTCGGCCCACTTTACGAACGGAAGACTGTCCTTAAGCGGTTTCATTGCTCTACAAAGCAATCACTTGTGATGCAATTACGATGCAAGTGCACGCCGGCCGTGTACATTGTACGTTCACTCAGATTACAGCATCTTTCCTTGATCGGGTGTAAGATTTTGCTGCAGTGTTATTTGCATTGGCCTTTAGATCAAGGGTTAATCGTGGAGCATTGTGAATTAAGCGCTGTGGTGTTCTGTTTTTAATCGACTTCCAAAAAGGAGGAGGTTATCAATTCGTCTGTTTTTTTTTTATATATATTTGTTACTCGATTTCTCCGGACTGGGTGAACCGATTTGGATGATTTTTTTTTATTTGAAAGGTAGTGCGTGTCATTAAAGGATTTAGTAAGGAAGAGACTTACAATGCGTTTTAACGTAATCCTCCGAGAAGGCAACGCCCCTGCGGGGCGTAGCAACAGCAGTCATTGTTAGCGTTTATTACGAATGCCACGGCATTCACCATTTATTGTCAGGATGATTGCATAGTTGGTTGCTACTTCGATGTCATAAACATAGTGGGATACGGGATAAGAATGAAATCATAATCATACCATGCAGCATTTGACATATATGTATAATTATGCTTACGTATATAAGCATCATTATATATCTTCTGTCGTTAGGTGGACCGATAACCTGAAGAAGACAACGGGAACTGTTGGATTCTAAATCCAACAGTTCCCAGGACCGGATCCGTCTGGTATTAACTTAAAACTGTTTGATTTGTTGCCTAGATTTGCAAAGAATTAAATTGATTTTGCGATACTTTCGAATAAAGATAGATACTATAATCTATTATACTATATTTCACTTCGAAAATACATGAGATTACGACTTAATTATTAAAAATGGTAAAATACTTTTACTTTTAATACATTTTATTGTATCACAACAATCTCGCGGAAACGTCTAATGTCACCGTACTAAACGCGGAATAATAGAGTAAGCCATTGAAGAAAATGTTCTAGAATAGCTATTTGGCACCGCTCGAAGGCTTTATGTCGCTTCTATTGTGGTAATTTGGCTATGTCTTAATATAGATACTTTCATCTAGAGGGATAGTTCAGTCATTGTGGAAGAAAATAATTCAAGTGATTTAATGTCATAATGTATCTTGAGGGGATTCTCCTTTGATAATTCTTAATGTAAAGAATTTGTGATCTCTGTTCTTGTCTGTAAATCTTGTATACATTTTGCACGATGGAAATATAGTACGATAGCAGTGCTGTTATAAGGCAGGAATAGGTGTGGCTGTTTGTTTGCATTTAACCACAGGCGGAAGGCCAGGTCTTCGGCATCAGCTGGGTCCGCAATCGTCCCTCTTTGTAGCGAAGGAGGAAGGTCGAGCCATCCCTCCCTTCCAGCCCACAGTCTTCTTGTCCCGGCTTGAGCCTCAGGCTCGCCATAAAAAAACCCGGTGAAGCTGTAAAGGTCAATAGGGCTAACAACAACTACACAATTCGAAAACAATATGTGGCTGTTTTGCTTTCGGAGTAGAAGGTTCTATTACCTTCGAAAGCGATGAGTTACCAGGTAAAAGTATATTTAAATTATAAAATAAGATTGCCCGTGACTTTGTGTACGCAGATTGTTATTCAAAATACAACATTTACAACACATAGAGAACAAACACAAAAATTGGTTAATAGTTATAACAAGTTGACCCGACGAACTACGTTCTGCCTAAAGGTCAGAAATTTAAGATTATCAGTGTGTATCTGCACTATATTATTCATACATTATACATTTATATTAGTTTTACAGATCTAAACATACATAGATCCAAACATCCTATATGTCAGACAGCGAAAAGCGAGTTTGTTTTATACCATGTAGTGATGACATGGAGTAAGATAATTAATTAAGCTGTGTATCCCGCATAAATCGCAGTCGAGGACGCTTCTTAGGGCGAGCAAATGAGAAATGAATTGTATAATTTCCTTAATGTTTTCGAACAATAAAGCGGGATTCACTAACCGCAGTTACGTGGACCATTGCATCACCATTCATCACCATTGGATCCACTTTCAACGACCCACTCCGCTGCTTGCGCCGCTTATTTGCGTTTAAGCGATTTCATGCTAAAGATATGCTCATTATCCATTTGAATTCGCTTTGCTTCGTGAACCTTTTTGTACAAACCTACGATTTTTTCGTTCGGACGAACACAATAAGCGTTTGACCTAAATTTGTCTACAGAATATTATGAGATCGTCATTGATAATGTTTTGGTATCCTATTCGCATTATGACTTCTTTCAATTAATATTCAGTGATATGTTATTTATTTATTTTTATTCCAATTGCACATTTTCTATCTATATAGAATAGAATAGAATAGAATACTCTTTATTGCACACTAGAAACAGACAAACATAACAATAACATACAATACAGATTAGTCGTATACAATAGGCGGTCTTATCGCTAGGCAGCGATTTCTTCCAGACAACCTATGCATGGAAAAGGTAAGGAGAACAGGAAAAAGAAAGAAAGTGGGAAGTGTAAGTGAAGTAAGAAAGAGAGTAAATTATATGGGACAGCTAGGTAACATAAAGTACACAATCGAAAACGAAAAAATAAGCATATTAACAAGTACAGCACAAAAAATAAAAAGCTATAAATAAACAAAGAGATTATTAGTATTAATAGCAGTGACAGAACAAAAGTGTGACACATGTGCAAATGACAAAAAATTATGTCTCGGAATAAAGTTTCATCACCTGATTTTTGAATGAATCAATAGATTCAGCACGGCGTATGGATAAAGGCAGTTTATTCCATAAGGAAACAGCAACTGAGGAAAAAGAGTTTTGAAAGAAGGATGTAGCATGAGAAGGAGTATTTAAAGACAAATTTATAGAGGAACGGAGAAAACGGTCGTGGGAAAGATGGAGGTACTGAAACCGATCTTTTAAATAGGAGGGAGCTATAGGGCTGAACAGCACGCAGTAAAGAGCAGAAAGAATATGCAAATTCCGGCGAAGTCGGATAGGAAGCCACTTGAGTTTATTTCGATAGTCGGATATATGATCATATTTGCGGATACCAAATATGAAACGAATGCATAAATTTTGAAGTCGCTCAAGTTTATTAAGTTGCTCTTCAGTTAAGTTGAGATAGCAAACATCGGCATAGTCAAGAATAGGAAAGAGTAAGGATTTTGCTAACGCAATTTTGGCAGCAGTTGGAAGAAAGTTGCGGAGTCTTCTTAATGATCCTACCACGGAGAACATTCTTCTACTCACATCGTCAATTTGCGGTGCCCATGACAAATGTTTGTCAAAGTACAAACCTAAATTCTTCACTTTGTCGCTATATGGTATGCGTAATCCATTAAAATGGATACTGGGTATCAGATTAACATCTACCCTGGACAATAAGCGAGAGCTACCTATTATAATCGCTTGAGTTTTGCTCGGATTTACTATGAGACCATGAGAATTACTCCAAGTCAGAATACGGGCCAGATCATCATTCAAGGAATAGATGGTTTTAGGTAGGTCCGTTAATGTAGTCTGCTGATATATTTGAAGGTCATCTGCGTAAAGGTGGTAGAGAGAAGTTAGGTTGAGACTGATGGAATTAATGAAAAGAGAAAAAAGAAGTGGAGACAACACGCCACCTTGCGGTACACCAGCCTTCGTATTGGACCAGGAAGATTGTGCATCCTGAACCTGAACACGTTGGCGGCGCCCAAGCAAGTAACTTTGAAACCAGCCTATCACAGACGGAGATATGTTGAATGAGCGAAGAGTGGCCAGTAGGATATCATGGTCCACGGCGTTAAAAGCACTACTGAAATCCAAAAGCACCAACACCGTGAGCCGTTGATTATCCATACCGCGACGGATGTCATCTGTAATATGCAACAAGGCAGTAGTCGTACTATGACCAGGACGGAAACCAGATTGGAAGGGATTTAAAATATTGTGATTGGATATAAAGGAACTAAGTTGCTGGTAAACGAGCCGCTCAAAAACTTTAGATAAAAAAGGTAGGATAGATATGGGACGATAGTCATTGAAGTTAGATGGATTGGACTTCTTAGGTATGGGAATAATTTGGGCTTCCTTCCAAGTACTAGGAAAAGAGCACGTGGAGATGGAAAAATTAAGAATATAGGTTAAAACAGGAGCAAGGATGTCAATGATAGGAATGATTATCTTACGACTAATGCCGTCACAACCAATAGCGTCCGAGTGGATATTTCTAATGCTCTTATCAACATCACGAACCGTAAAGGCACGAAATTCAAATACCGGATAATCAGGAGTGGTAAGGTTAGAAAGAGAATTCAATGTCAATCGCTTTGTGGCATTATCAAAGCAGGAAGTATTAGAGAAATGTTGATTTAGAAGGTTTAAATCCAAATTTAATGGACAATCTTGGCGTGACTTCCCAACTCCTAAGGATCTTAGAAATTTCCAGACTTGCGCAGAGTCTTGGTTTTGGACTGAGTTATAGATATAGCGTCGTTGTGCATCTCTACACACCTTATTACAGAGGTTTCGGGCAGTTTTATAACTGTCTAGATTTTTATCTGTTGAGTTCAGCTTATACCTAGACTTAGCACTATTCTTCTTAGCAATAAGCACGTATATATTAATACGTGAAGCAAAAACTTGGGATCCTTTTTAAGAAACATGCCGCGGATAGAGGTCTATGTAATTTAGCACGGGTGTAGTTTATGTAGAGAAGGAGTACGAAATGCTAATATTTTTTTTTCAAATATTGCATAGAACATACATAAAATCTACTAAAAATACATTACGCAAACTACCATACATCTGACACAAACACATATACATATAATAAACGAAATGAAACGTTCAATGTCTTACTACGAAAACACAACGTCAAAAATTTATCTTTCTGTCAAACTACCCAATTACTTTTAAATGCTAGTCAATTAAACCTCGTTTTTATTTTTTACAGGGGTAATTAAAATATCTTGAAAATTAATAAATGTTAATAGAATTTGAGAAACATATTGGACGACTATCAAGTGTAGTTTTTGAGTTAAATTACGGTCGAATTTCAACCCTAGTTTTTAGTTCATATAAAAAACGAAATAATACTCATTTATTACCAATAATTGTAGATTCTAAGCTACTAAACCTAGTCTAGGTTTGTAGCATGTAATTTATTAATTTTATAATGTAGACATGTACTGAGAAATCATGTTTTAATATTACACCCCTAAGGAGTTAAAACCTAAAATAAGTGGTTTACGATTGGATTGTTGACTTTCGATACCTCCACTTAATATTACGTATACAAAAGGTAGTGAGGATGTGTGTTTGTTACTTTTTAACGCAAAAGCTACTGTTCCGATTTCGATGAAATTTGACACATATAGTTTATGTCCTAGATTAAAACATAGGACATTCATTATCGTTGTAGACTTGACTGCAGCGTGCAAAGCCGCGAGAAAAGCATAGAAAATTATGAATAGCTTTAGCACGGCATCAATTAAAATCAAGCAATTAAAATTTTTACTATTTGCGTATACATAATCCTCTTACATCGCACGCTTGTGGTTTTAAAGATGCGTGTAATTAAGCAATATTATATCATAGCAAACAATTGAAATGTACGGATTACGTGTGAATCGGGTTAGTATTATTTGCAAATATTTATTTAATTAGTGTTTTGAATCTCGGTTTTTAGTTAATGTGTAATGTGTTTATGTGTAATTACTAACCATTAAATTAACATATACCTACATATATTATTCTTAGCGATAATTCAAAATAGTAAAACATATAGAAAGATTAGCTTAGTTTAGTTTACCTCAGGAGTATTTATTCGAGCCCTACAGCGTTTTAGCTGTATTTTTGACACTGAAATTATTACATTTATTACATACTAGGCTGTTCTCGCGGCTTCGCCCGCTTCGATCACGTCTACCGTGATAATGAGTATGCTGTATAATGTGATCATAAAATATGTGTGCCTTTTTTACAGATTTTGGCTATAAGTAACAAAAACACAAAAGGCCTCACAAACAATCACATGTAATGTATAAAATAATTTCAGGTTAATTAAAAAACACGCACGCTTTCTACACTCATAGCCCCACAGTAGGATTATTTTCTCCTGTGTCGTGGGTACTATGGACACACACAAGACGAATACACAAACACCCAGACCCAGAACACGAATCTAAACTCATCATTCAGATATCGGTCTGGCCGAGAATCGAACCCGGGACCCATTGCGCGTCAGACCGGTATGGTAACCGCTCCGCCACGCGGGTCGTCAATTGATACTGTATGAAATAATTTCAGGGGTGTTAACATTTTTAATTATTAGGGATAATAATGTTAAAATGGAAAAGTGGCGAGATATAATATTGTCTTTTTTTGGGTAATTACATTTCGCAATAGTTGAACACTGTTTCTTAATATAGACAGGACAAACATTTTAATAGGAAACGCAAAGGAATTGCATACTTTATTGTTACAACTAGCACAACCTGCGACTACGTTCGCGCGAATCATAATCCATCCATTACACTTTCAAGATCATTGCTGGACATTCCCCTTCTCCGTTTTGTTAATAGACAACAATAAATAGAAGACCAAAACTAAATACTAAGTTTAATTGAGCTTGCATCAGGCGGATTTCCGAAAAACCTTTAAACCCCTGTTTGAAAGCAAATTATCGACCCCTAAGAGGGTAAACGCAAGATTGATAGGTATAGGTATAGGTTGTCCCTGTAGTTCCGGGACCAGAATAGGACTACGGTACCCTCTGCCTGTCGTAAAAGGCGACTAAAAGAGGCTTCCGGGGTTGCGGGCGGGAAGAGTGGGAGCACGAACCGTCCGGTCAGGTGACCCCGGGAGGGACGGCGGCATGTGTGGTTGCATGTTGCCGTAAAGACCAGAAGGTGCGGTGAGCAGTTCACGCCCACCAGAGAAGAGCCCGATGGGGCACACGCTGAGGACACCGGCGGTGGTATAGGTACAGTCCTTTGGATACTAACAGAAATGCCATGGACATCTGTAAGCAACTTCATATAGAACATAACCTCTATCTGAAGTCAATTCAGATACGGAATCTGAAGTGAATTACAGATGCCTTAACACTTTCGAGGATAAAGATGGTCGTAACATATAAAAGTGTGCCGGCAACCACACTCTCTCACTGAAATGCAAGAACTGCTTTACGCTAGAAATAGCTATGCCATTTTCCGGTCGAACTACTCTAGTCCTACCATTTAATTATTTTATTTATTTATTTATTATTTGGCAAAGAATGACTGATGATGTAGAGTGCTTTTAATTTGTTCCTCGGAATCATATGATGTAGATGTCGACCCAGCAGCCGGAGTGAGCGGAGTACCGGAGTGACTGAAATACCTGGTTTGCCCAGAGTGGCCAGAAAGCACGGAGTGCCCGGAGTGTCCGCAATGCACGGAGTGACTGAAGAGCTGGAGTGCCCGGAGTGACCAGAGTGATCGCAGTGACCGGAGTGCCCAGAGTGACTTGAGTGCCCGAAGTGTCCAGAGTGACCGTATTGCCTGGTTTGCCCAGAGTGACCGGAAAGAACGAAGTGCCCTGAGTGACCAAATTTCCCAGAGTGACCAAATTGCCCGGAGTGACCAAATTGCCCGGAGTGATCAAATTGCCTGGAGTGACTGAAGTGCCCGGATTGCCCAGAGTGACTGGAGTGCCCGGAGTGACTGAAGTTTCCAGAGTGACCGGATTGCCTGGAGTGACCGAATTGCCAAGATTGCCCTGAGTCCCCGGAGTGCCCGGAGTGACCGGAAAGCACGGAGTGCCTGGATCGACTGAAGTGCTCGGGGTGCCCAGAGTGTCCAGATTGCCCGGAGTGACCAAATTGCCCGGAGTGACCTAATTGCCCGGAGTGACCAAATTGCCCAGAGTGTTCATATTGGTCGAAGTGACCGAAATGCCCGGATTGCCCAGAGTGACCGGAGTGCCCGGAGTGACCGAAGTGCTCAGAGTGACCGGAGTGACCAAATTGCCCGGAGTGACCGGAAAGTTCGGAGTGCCCATATTGCCCGGAGTGACCAAATTGCCCGGAGTGACCAAAATTGCCCGGAGGGACCAAATTGCCTGGTGTGACCAAATTGCCCGGAGTGACCAAAATGCCCGGAGTGAGTAAATTGCCCGGAGGGACCAAATTGTCCCGAGTGACCAAATTGCCCTGAGTGTACAGATTGCCCGGAGTGACCAGATTGCCCGGAGTGACCAAATTGCCCGGAGGGACCAAATTCCCCGGAGGACCAAATTGCCCGGAGTGACCAAATTGCCCGGAGGGACCAAATTGCCTGGAGTGACCAAATTGCCCGGAGTGACCAAATTGCCCAGAGTGTCCAGATTGCCCGGAGTGACCAAATTGCCCGGAGTGTCCAAATTTCCCGGAGTGACCAAATTGCCCAGAGTGACCAAATTGCCCGCAGTGACCAAATTGCCCGGAGTGACCAGATTGCCCGGAGTGACCAAATTGCCCGGAGGGACCAAATTCCCCGGAGGACCAAAGTACCCTGATTGACCGGGGTGACCAGAGTGCCCAGTAATTAGAGGTAACGGTGTGATCAGAATAAGCGTAGGAGCCGGAATGAGCGGGTGAGCGCAGTGACCGGAGTGACTGAGCGGGATGAGCGGAATGACCGGAATGAGCGAAATGACCGCAATGAGCGTAGGGACAGGAATGAGCGGAGTGAGCGGAGTGACTGAAGTCACCGGAGTGGACCGGACCAGAGTCTGCATACTAGCTTTCATTTATTCCCCATATTGTCATGTTTTTCTCTGACCGCAGACGCCATATTTTAAGTTATATACCGCTACTGGCCGTACCGGTGGCCAAGACCAAAATGCTGGCTGAGGCACCTCTCACCAAAGCAGTTAAGATCCTTAACGCAGCTCATGAAAAGCTTGATATATTTTCATGCAGTTTGAATGAGTTCGCAAAGGTTACATTGCAAATAATATGTTATAGATCTTAATTTATACTTATATTTATGTTATATTAAGATAGTTATTATCAATTAATTTATTATTTACGTTAGTTGTAAGGCCACTCTGTCGCATTAGGGCAACCTGTAATGACAGATGTAATGGTGTTTTAATAAATAAATAAATAAATAAAATATTGCCTACTAGTTGACCCGGCGAACTTTGTTCGGCCTAAAAGTCATAAATATTTTTTTTTATTTGTTTATTGTCAAAAAGAACGGCAGAACCAATTACACTTATTGACACGTACTTAAAATTAATTAAATTCAATATAATATTAACATGTCCACAAATATAAATATGTTATATACATGGTGGCGGTAAATTATCAGTGTACTGCCACCATGTATAACATGTATTATACATAAAAACCTTCCTCTTGAATCACTCTATCTATTAAAAAAAAACTGTATTGAAATCCGTAGCGTAGTTTTAAAGATCTAACCATACATAGGGACAGGCAGCGAGAAGCGAGTTTATATTATACTATGTAGGGACTACAAAATTAAGACTTTTCCACACTACAGACTGAGCGAATACTCTTTAGACTAGTATTATCGCGGAATTGATACATTATAATACTTAACGGGTATTCACGATATGCGGTTTATGAATTCTTATAGAATTCTTTTTGCCGATATTTCGACCCAGTTGCATTTATCGTGTTTATGTAAATCGCAAACAGAAACAAGCCGACAAACTTCACGTCACAGAAATGAGAATGCTTAGATGGGCCGCGGGAGTCACACTTCTAGACAAGGTACCTAACCATTACATAAGAGGAACTTTCAAAGTTAGACCTATTGAAGATAAGCTAAGAGAAGCACGTCTGCGATGGTATGGCCACGTCATGAGGAGACCAGCGGACCATATGACCAGGAAAGTCTTAGAGCTTGAGTCAATGCCGAGAAAACGTGGGAGACCCCGACTCACATGGATAAAGACCATAGATAACGACCTTAAGAATAGTAATATTGACCCAAAGACAATCCAGAACCGCCAGCTCTGGAGAAAAATTATTAGGAGAGCCGACCCCAATTAAAAATGGGAACAAGGCCAGTTGAAGAAGATGTAAATCGCAAATAGTGCAAAGTGTGGTACGTAAGGATACAGTTAGTGTTGTGTGTCGTGATATGGAACCTAAAAAAGAAAAACGAACTAGACGTAGGGTAGATAGGTTAACTTACCACTAGTGCTTGTCAACGGTTTTCTCCCCGCCACCGCAGTTTGGCCGTGACCACGATCCATGCAACTGGGTCGAAATATCGGCAAAAAGAATTCTATAAGAATTCATAAACCGCATATCGTGAGTACCCGTTAAGTATTATAACGAATGTCGTCAACCCATTATTGTCCCACTGCTGGGCACGGGTCTTCTCTCAGTATGAGAGAATTTAGGCCATAGTCCACCGCGCTGGCCAAGTGCGAATTGGTGGACTTCACACACCTCCGAGAACTTTTTTTTTTTTTAAAGAACTCTCGGGTGTGTAGGTTTCCTCACGATGTTTTCCTTCACCGAAAAGCAGTGATAATTAATTTATAATACGCACATGAATCAGTGGTGCGTGCCTGGGTTTGAACCTCGGACCTCCCGATCGAGAGGGCAAGTTTCAACCATTAGGCTATCACTGCTCTGTATTATAACGAATACTCTTTGTTTATTATAATATATTTTCATAATGAAATTTAAGAATTAATTACAAGTATATTTAAGTACTAAAAATATTAAACAGGAAAAATGTTGTATACAATTATATTTCTTTTATATGCTGTGCCTTAATGCCAATAGTATACTTTAAAGAGCAGCGATTAATTAAAAATATGATATAACGAATAAAAAGCTATATTTACAAGAGTTTATGTGATTTTGCGTTTCAAATAGTTAACGCTATTCAGTCACTGTCTTCCGACCTCATGGCGGTTGCGTAACGTACTAGGCCTCACAGTAAACTCTGCGTTACGTAATTCGTAGACTTCGGGATGTGTCTGGGAGTACATTGGTAACTATTTGCTTAGTGCGTAAACAGTATAGAATAGTTAACAAATTTGTATCGCTAGTATGCTTAATAGTAATGTACTTCAACTATCATTCGACTTCATGTCGGCTACGTAACGCACTCGGCGTTCCCTCCCCAGTGAACTGTGAGTTACATAATAGGCTTCGGGATGGTTCTGGGTCTACATTGGTATTTGGTAGCCATTTAATACGTGCGTAACTATAGTGCTATATAGATTTATTTTACAAATTTATAATACTGGCATTTTAATAGGTAATGCCGGTCAACCACTGTCAATCGATCTTATGATGGTTGCGTAACGCACTTCCCTAGTTAAGCGTGCGTTACACAAAGGGTAAACGTCGGGAGGATTCTGGAACTACATTAGTAACCGGTTACTAAGTGCGTAACATTGATTTAGTTTACAAACTTTTAATGCTATCATAGTTAATAGTTATCGCTGTTTAATAGTGATCGCTGGTCAGCCAAATGAATCGGGCTGACGTGCAGTGGGTCCCGGTTTTGATTCCCGGCCAGTCAGGTATCTGAATGCTGAGTTTAGATTCTTGTTCTGGGTCTGGGTGTTTGTGTATTAGTATTTGTGTGTGTCCATGACACCCACGACACAGAAGAAAATCCTACTGTGGGGCTATGAGTGTTTTTTTTTTTTGTTACAAAAGTAATTCCAGAACCATCCTGATGCCTACACTTTGCGTAACGCATTAGTCACGAGGGAAGTAAGGCCTAGTTCGTTACGTAAACTACATGAGGTCGAATAGCAATGGTTGACCGGCCTTACCTATTAAACAAGCTAACATTATACATTTGGAAGGTTTTTTTAAATCTAACTGAAGTAGCAAACGCGCATGCATTTCACCTGACGGTAAGTGGTCACTGCCGCCCATGGACTTCTGTAATCGACTACATACAGAACATGGGTTCCATCTGAAGTCAATCACAGATGCGTTGCTACTCCCGAGGACTGTGATGGTCGCCTCATGTGAAAGTGTGCCGGCAACCACACCCTTCCATCGAAACGCAAGAAGTGCTTCACTTTAGAAATAGGTGTGGCGGTGGTATATCCACCTGTTGGATCTACCACCTTGAAAAGTAGATAGTGTTGCCAGGATTTGTGATGTCAACTAATCAGCGAGCGGCGTGCGGAAAACCGTTTTACTGGGTCTCATCGCACCACCACGCCACCGTGAGTGCATCTCAAGAGGAAGGTAACATATCTCCGTTACCAACATTCCTTCTCGGTCTACTACCGTAACACGCTATAAACGGTAGACTCCGACCTGAGGGCGGTGACTTGCCAGGTACATCCACGAGTGGTAAAAATATAATTCTACGTCGCCGGTACCAAACCGCAAAAATCTTCTCTACGTTTTCAGAATAGTAAACAAACTAAATTAAATACTGACGCAAGAGTCATATAATACAATTAGTGATGCTTAATTTACTGGTTCGAAAGTCAACCGTGACTCATTTGTAAATTTCGTCAAATGTTGTAATAGTACATTTATAATAAATTATTTATATTTTAAGCTACTAGTCACCCGTTGCAACGGTCGAAATTTTACCGTAATTCAAATCAAAAACTAAACTTGATATTGTCCAAAATATTTCCTAAATTGAATTTTTATTAATTTTCAAGTTATCTTAATACACCCGAAAGGTAAAAAGAGGTTTAAGTGACAAAGCTGCATTTAAAATCAATAACGGGCATTTTGACAAAGACACTCGACATTTTTGACGTTCTTTGTTTTTATATGTTGAATGTTTAATTTCGTTTATTATTTATGTTTTTGTGACAAATGCACGATAGTCAGCTAACTCCTTACCAAATTTTATGAAAATCGCTCTAACCGTTTAGACGTGAAGAATTAACAAACATATTCACTCACAAATTTTTGGCCTTTATAATATTAGTATGATTTTTATTGAAGTGAAACTTTTTTATCGGGGTTGTTTTTAAATTTAGTGTAACATTTTTACGTTACGTTACGTTACGTTACGCGTCATCTTTTTTATTCCGTTACGCGCCATCTTTTTCTTATCCCTACCACGCGTGATATTAGATAGATTATTATAGATTAGATTATTAGATAAATTTTAATAAAAGCCTTTTATTAAATTTTATCTAATTTAACTATATTTAACCAATTTCTGTAAAGGTGCATATAGTAAATTATTTTTTGAAAAATAACGTCATAAAGAAGTTTCACTTGTTACGAGTGTACGCGTACACATTTTTTATTTTTGTAAGAATTTCTATTTAAAATATTATTGAGGAAAAGTGTCAATGCAAGACTACTTGTATAAAATAAAATACAAAAATACATTTTTTTTAAATTCCAACAAGACCTCCCTCGTAAGTAAATAATTAATACTTAGCATTAACGAATGTTACTTGTGATTAAAATCATCTTGCAAGGGAACCTTACTAATGCTATATTGACAATATTGTATTTAATAGTAACTTATTTGCAAATTACGCGAAAAACTAAATTGCGCGTGCATTTCTGCACGACTTTTAGTTTAAGACCCTGGCCTTCTAAATGTTTTTATGTAAGTTGAAAGATTGACAAGTAATGGTGCGAATAAATAATTGTAATCTGATAATAACCTTGTAGCACTATATTTATACTAATTAAAATTTGTCGTATGGATAGCAATCTGTAAAAATGAAAGGCATAAATTCATATTTTTTTACTAAAGGTGGGAGTATACATTGAGGTTCGAATAAGGCAGCACAAAATCACACGTTTTTCTGCCTAATAGTAGCAGTGGAATTCTGCTATGTATGATACTTCGATTGTTAAATGATTGAAAAGTTCAGTAAAAGATTAATTATCGTGCACTTTATTTTTAATCCTCTAGTGCTTTAGCCCTTTAGATGTCCATGGATAGTTATTTATCAAAAGTAAGCTGCACGCACAGTAGTCCTCCTCGTCAACCCATTATTGTCCCGCTGCTGGGCACGGGTCTTCTCTCAGTATGAGAGTAACAGTTAATGATAACAACACTTAATAAAATTTTTACGCATAGTAATACTTTCAATAAAATGATATACATATGTAATTACTTAGGCATAGAATATAAAAAAAACCTTTCTGAGTGGATGTCTATATAGTAATATGTATGAACCTATTTTCCAAATATTCGGTTTGAATAGGTTAAGGTGTCTAGTTTCTGTGATAATTTGTCGAGAACAGGTATCATCTCGATTTAATACATTCTCATACTTCTTTTTAAATGTAAATACAAAGTCTGCTATTTTGTTTTGATACAATTTTAAACACACAGACAAAAGTTTTGAAAATTATCTATCGTTCTATCACTTAAACGTCTTTAATTTATCAATATTCAATGTAGAGTCATAAGAAACTTTTATTTTTATTATATGCACGAATTATGTAACCAGCAATATTCGACAGTTAATTCGACAGGTAATGTTTCATAATAGCGCCACACTCACACCTAATTCGTATGACACGATCAATACTCTATGCGGCCTTGGCACCGAATTGTTATGACATCGGTGTAATTATTCAAATCACTGTAATCAGTGGCGTCCTTCTGAATGAATGAATAAATTGGTGGTTTGTCGAATTCACTGCACACGTTAATTGTTAAAACAACACTTTGTATGTATTAATTGATAGCCGTCATGTTGTTGCTAGTAGAGGATTATAACTCTGTTGTTTTAATAAACAAGTATATACATTTAGGAGTTTAGGCTTTTTGTGACAGGATCAATATCGTATGCGGCCTTGGGACCGTATTGTTATGACATAACATTTATGTTAATTTATCATCTATCATGATTATTCAAATCACTGTAATTAGTGACGTTGTTCTGAATAAATTAATAAATTTGTGATTCGTCGAATTTAATTGTTAAAACTTAACACTTTGTATGAACTCATCCATCCATCCATCAGCCTTTTGAGGTTCACTGCTGGACATAAGCCTCCTAAATGGTGCCACTTCTACCGGTACTGTGCCCTCTGAATCCAACGGTTTGTCGCTGTCTTCTTCAGGTCATTGGTGCACCTGGTGGGGGGCGACCTGTGCTCCTTTTGCCTAAACGTATGAATTAATCAAGAGCTATTATGTTGTTGTTGAGACAGGATTACAACTCTGTTGCTTTAATATACATACATTTACGCGTTTATCGTTTGTGTGACACGATCGATACCGTATTCACGGCTTTGGCACCGAATTATTATAACATCTGTGTAATTATTCAAATCACTGTAATCGACGGCGTCAGTCGGCATCCTTTTGAATGAATTAATAAATTGGTGGTTCATCGAATTCACCTCTCACATCAATTGTTAAAACTTGTATATTGTTGAATCGTAAGCATAACAAGCATAACATTTTGTTAACATTGGTCGAAAAATTATTACGATGCTGATTGTATTATAACTCTGTTGTTCTGATGGCAAATATTTTATCAGTTATGTTATGTTTAGAAAGTAAAAATAAATTTTAGAATATAGGAAAATGAGCTATTCAATGACCAAAACAGATACTGATTTACGTTCTGTTTTTATAATAGGTATAGAAGTTATAAACGAACACATAATACCATTGATTTTAAGTAGTAAATCCTAGATAATATAAAGAGTCTTAACAGATTATGGGCAAGTAAGTTTAGTGACCGAGTTGGAACAAGGTTAATCTTCAGACCAAAACTAAAGTTATAAAGCAGTAACTAAATCTGAGTTACGTCAATAACGTAATGTATGCAATATGTCGTCGTCAACCCATTATTGTCCCACTGCTGGGCACGGGTCTTCTCTCAGAATGAGAGAGTTTTAGGCCATAGTCCACCGCGCTGGCCAAGTGCGAATTGGTGGAATTGGTGGTGCGAATGCAATATGTACAGATATATATTATGAGTTTATGTAAACATTTAGGTAGCAGCAATCTTTATTGAATGTTTACAATTTTTTAAAACTTTACGACCGTCGTTATTAGAGTGAAAAGATGGCCTCAAAATGATTCAATATATCGTCTTGTAGATAAAGCGATTGTGACAGTACCCGGAAATTAAATGTTTGCCAACAGCACTACCGTGCTGCAACATTAATCTTTAAATTAATACGTGAAGCAAAAATTTGGGATCCGTTTTTAAGATACTTGCCGCAGACGTAGGAGTATGAATTTACGCACGGTGACTGTGTATGTAATATTTTTTCAAATAATGCATAAAATATACATAAAATCATTTTAAAACACATCACACACTACCGTGCATTTGGCACAACCACATATATATAATGAACGAAATAAAATATTCGATGTCTTACTATGAAAACACATTCGTCAAAAATGTCAGATGTCTTTGTTAAATTACCCGCTATTGCTTTTAATTGCAGCTTAGTTAATTAAACGTCTTTTTACTTTGTGTATTTAAAATAACTCGATGAATTTGAGAAATATTTGTGTTACTTTGGACATAATCAAGTTTGGTTTTTGAGTTGAATTACGGTCGAAGTTCGACCGTTGCGACGAGTGACTAGTAAATGAGTAACAATACTTACATTCATTGCTGATGATTCTTTCGACACCGCTCATGCAATCGCCACTGACACTTTATCTCGCCCCGACTCGAACATACACATTGACAAAAGATCCTTTCTAATTAGAATTCTTTAACAGCACTCACTAACGACACAGCAAATTACACTACACTTGAAATATTATGTCAGTTCGAAAGCTATGTCAAATAGGTAATAGGTGACGTTTGTAGTATTGTTGTGTGGATTCTCACGATCTTTCTCAGTATCGTTGCACTTTGACCCTGAGGCTTGACGTTCTGGCTAGATGATGATCAAAAGAAAACTATTATTAGGCTAATGACTGTCATTCAGTTGATGTAAATCTTGAAAGTGAATGTGATTAAAACGTTTACTTTGTTCCTACAGCTTTATAGGCAGTACTTTAAATATATGAGTACATTAGACTTGACGTCAGTCTTTGAAAGGACAGGAAATAATTATTTAATGTAATTAGATTGGACTAGAACGACCTTGGATTGGTTGATCTTTGTCTTTAGGGATAGTTCGGCAAAAAATAATACAACGCGTTTAGGTTTTTTTGTATGACTTTGGATTGTCTTTCAAAGTACAAGAGATATATCCTATGTCCTACATTTAGTTATATTTTTGCAACTTGAGAATAATGACGGTTAGAAATCTATCCATGATGTCAAAAAATATTATTTCAATTTTTATTTCAATATTTGGCTGTTTACGATTTTATTTTTATTATATGATAGAGCGTTTTTAATAAACAAATTCACTTATAAAGGTAACTTCACACTGATTATTTCTATGATAAGAAATTAATTATTGGGGCCAACGAAACGACAGATCGAAATCCAATTAAAATGATAATTATGTCATGGTGGTAACAGATAAATTAATTTACCGTGTTAACGTGTCAAATACCACTACATATTGTATCCGCGTGTCCAGAATTTACATAACGTTTAGTATCAGTTACGTTTTATTAGGTAAGACAACATTACACCACAAAGCAATTACAGCAGCCTGTACTGGATAGGTAATAGCTATATTACCGGCGCTTACAATCGCGGAAAATGAATTGTTTGATACCAGAAATTTGACTGTCAAATATTATGATTCGTAGAGGTAATGATGATAATTAAGACTATTTTGCGAATTTAAATATTTTTAAAACGTTGATTTATAGAGACAGTTTTGTTGTTTAAGGTCTATAGAATTTAATGGGCTATGTTATGTTTGTTTATTGTTTAGATGTTTATAGATGATTTGACAGCTCAAGAATAGTAGACTTTTGACCATACATCACAAGTTTTGAGTAAAAAAAAAACAAAAAATTGTCAAAAAAGAAACGATCGATTAGTAACAATACAAAACACTGACAGCAAAAATACCGACTGATAGAATATTCCGGATAAGTTCGAAGTATCGCGGCTGCGCGGTTCGACTCCGCGTGGTTGACTGGCGTTGCGCCCGCGCCGATGCGGTAACCGCCCCACACCGGATAAATCGTAATATGTGTTACGAGGTGCCTTATGTGCCCCGTTTTTGGGGTGTTTACGCTACGCCTCGGTTGCTGTGTTGTAATTAGTTCGAAGTGCGTTTTGCTTAAGTTACGTATGTTTGGTTTTTGGAATCGTCTATTGATATGTGTATGTATGCCTCGATTGCCGGTGATTGAAGTAGTTCGGATTTTGTTTGTCTTGCGTGGGTCGTATGTTTGGTGTTCGAAATCGCCTATTGCTAAGAATGTAAAGGTTTGATTAAGTGTGTTGTAATAGTGTATCGCAGAGTAGTGATAGCCTAAAGGTTGAATCTTGCCCTCTCGATCGGGAGGTTCGAGGTTCAAACCCGGGCACGCACCACTGATTTTTCTAAAATTATGTGCGTATTAGATATTAATTATCACTGCTTCTCGGTGAAGGAAATCATCGTAAGGAAACCTACACACCCGAGGATTCCTTAAAAAAAGTTCTCGGAGGTGTGTGAAGTCCTCCAATTCGCACTTGCCCAGCGCGTTGGACTATGGTCTATAACTCTCTCATTCTGTAAGAAAACCCGTGTCCAGCTGGGGACAATAATGGGTTGACGACAATACCGTGTTTGTTTTTTTTTAAACTGTTATTGTCTTAGTGATCTGTACGATTTTATTGAAGTCATCCAGGACAGAAAATGTATGATGTTTTTGGATGGGTCGCTCTAGACAATTATGTTTTGTTATATTAGCATGGGATTGAATGTTGTTGGTCCCAGTGGCTCTAACAGCATCATTTCCATTTTCTCATAAAAGCATTAATTGTGTTCAGTTGAGATAGGTTTTAGGTCTTTTTCCTAAAATGAAGGGGATGGTTCCAGACCCCATTTTAATAACTTTATAACTTAGAGATGGTGATATTTGATATAAGGTACCAATCTCCACTGTACAGATAAATTATTGAATTTAATTTTGCATGCATTTTTAAAAGTAATTCTTATATATGATTGTAGCAGCAAACGAACATGCAGTCCACTTGTCGCCACTGCCGCCCATGGACATCTGAAATCAACTACATACAGAACATAGGTTCCATCTAAATTCAATCACAGATGTGTTGCTACTTCGAGGATTATGATGGTCGCCTCATATAAAACTGTGCCGGCAACCTCACCCTTCTGTCGAAACGTAAGAACTGCTTCACGCTAGAAATAGGTGTGGCGGTGGTACTTCCCCGGTCGAACTACACTGGTTCTACCACCTTCAGGCTTACTTTTATATGACGCGACTATCTTAGTCGTCAAGAAAAGCACATACGATTGACTTCAGATAAAACGCTCGCGGATGGTAGTAACCTCTTACCATCAGGTGGAGTGCATGCTGGTTTCCTATTTCAATGTTATAAGAAATGCTACATAATTGTTTTATGGCCTGCAACCTACATAATTGTTTTGCAATATGTTGCTATACAGTAAATGAGTCCGACCATAATCCGATATTAGAAAAACACGGCCTTCCAAATTGACATGGCACTTCGGTGTTATGACACTGTTTATGTTGGATGAACGTGGAATCAATTACTTTGCGATGACGTAACTTCCACCGTTGCACTTTCAGTGGAAGCCTCTTTACTATGTGCCAGTGTTTGTCAAACTTATTCCGCGTACCCCTTTTACGTTTTAAAACGGGCTATGATGACCTCATTTATATAATTAAAACAAATACAAATAAAAATTAAGTAGATTTAATGAATGAATGAATGAATGAATGAATGAATGCAACAATTGCATTGCTTGCAGTGAATTTTAAATAGAGTCAATAAGATATTAAAAAATAAAATTGACAAAATCATTATCGTATACAATTTTGTGTATATGATGTTGCTAATTTTGAATAGTGTTCCTAAATTAACAGCGCCGGGATAAAATCTGCAAGATGGACCCTATAAATTATGTAGGTACGGGGGTACGGTATGATTAATCTGTTAATATCCCTAAGACGTCGCGGAGAACAGGTCGCTCCCCCACCAGGTGGACCGATGACTTGAAGGAGACAATGGGAAACCGTTGGATTCAGTGGACATCAAAGGGCTGATGGATGTTTGGCAAAGGGAGATCTCCCGCCAGGCTAGGTGATCATGCCTGGGGAGCGGCCGTGCTCCGACAGTTGACGTTCGGAACTTGTATATATGCAGGATTCTGAGAATGCTTCGATAGCGTGTTTCAGAATACTAGTAGCGCCATCTCTTGATGAGTAGCGGGAGGTCGCCACATCACCCCCTGCTCAGACCGGAGGTCGATAGGTCCGCAAGTCTTCGTGTGCAAGTACCAGTAGTTCGCCCTCTATCTGCGGTGAGTCGAGATGTGAGGGCGAAGTGTGGCCTTGAGATGCCCTCTATCCACGGTGAGTCGGGAGGTGAGGGTGGAACGAAGTGTGGAGGCGAGCAATGGCTGCTCAAGCCGTCCGAGATGTCGCGGAGAGCAGCTGGACCAGGCACAGGAAGCATTTCCGAATGTGCTGCGATGCACCTGATGAGCTGCTAATCTGATGTTGAGATGCTGCGGTCCATCCAGGGTGTGACGTCGCCACCATCGTGAAGGGACGTGTCCTTGTCTGGGGTCACCACTTTGGCAAAGGGAGATCTCCCGCCAGGCTAGGTGATCATGCCTGGGGAGCGGCCGTGCTCCGACAGTTGACGTTCGGAACTTGTATATATGCAGGATTCTGAGAATGCTTCGATAGCGTGTTTCAGAATACTAGTAGCGCCATCTCTTGATGAGTAGCGGGAGGTCGCCACAGATGTATGGACCCCTAAGACGTAACCTTTATTAGTATACGCTTTGAGAAACACTGTCCTATACAACCGGAAACACCCATAATATGTTTGTATAGACGTCGCGTGCTCTACGAATGTAGCTAAACTTATGCTTGACATTTACAATTACGTTACAACGTTTATTTTCCCGTAATCGCTGTGTCATTATGGCGATGTAGATTTTAGAATTTGATATCTGCGCCTAGTGAAAACGCGTGTAAGTCTATTTTTGCTAAAATTTATACCAAACTTGTATGAAAAACGGACAACCTATTGAAAGGTTTCTGTTTATTTAATGTTATTTGAAACTATATCGATCAACAGATTTCGTCTTAGATTAACGGAAACCCATTGAAAGATATTAGTTTGTTAAAAATTTTGGTAGTAAACGTCAATATGGCAAAATCAGACTTATGCCTGTTTTCAGTAGAGACACCGATGTTACGTTTAAAATATTGGAATATGTTTGTATACATTACGTATGTGTCTAATAACTAACGACGTGTATTCATGCGAATATGTAATTGGTTGTTAAGAAATGATAGTACATAAAATGCATTCATATATTTTTAATAATTTTAGAAACTAGCAGAATCCACGCGACTTCGTTCGCGCAGACTATAATGTAATCTATACCATTACACATTTGAGATCCACACCTGGATATATCCCTCGCTATGTACCGCAGCGTATGCGATGAAAGATTTTTTAAGCAATTTTTTTGACCTTGATTCGCGTTTCTGAAGTTTTAGAAAGGACGCCTTATATATTCTAGTAATCAAAATAGCCTATATTACTCAAGAATAATGTAGCATTCTATGGTGAAAGAATTTTTAAAATCGGTTCAGTAGTTTTTAAGTTATTCCATAACAAACATACAAACATTCAAAGTTTTCCTCTTTACAATATACATATACATAAGTTTAGAAGTATAGATAAGTCATAAAATAAAGTTATATTCGAATAATAATAAAATATTAATAATAATATTTCGTAAATTCCATGCCATTAAACGCGATGGTGTTATAAAAATAGAATATCATATATGGTAATGTCATAGGTTAAGATGTCACAATTTCTGACATATGCATGTATTGCAACAAGTATTAATAGTCGAATGGTGAATCGGGTTTCAAAATTAATGTAAATGCATATATCAAAACACGATGAAATGAAATGAAATGTCTTTATTTTGCATAGGCCTACGGGGCCACTTACAAATTGTCAGTTACATATTTTTTTCCTTACACTACCACCGGATCGGAACAACTGAGAAGATCCGGCAAGAAATTCATTGGGTTTGTCTTTTTTCTTTGTATATTTTTTTTTTATAAAAGTTAGCTCCAGTGATGATGATGATGCCACCGTACTGCACTGACACGCAGAGGGTTTCGCGTTCGATCCTCGGGGCAGGTATTTAAAGGATGAATATACATGTCTGTTTCGGGTCTAGGTGTTTGTGTTTCTGTATGTGTTTCCATGATACCCACGGTAAAAGTCCTAGTGCGGAGCTGAGTGTGGAAAGCGTTAAGGCGTAAACAATATAGAGGTTGAGTGCCCTAGGTCGTCCGGGTGCTGTCACTAAAGAGTCTAACTTTTTTTAACCGTCGCGTAATTTAAAATAACTAACTAAACTTCATATTGTCCAAAGTAGTACGAATATTTCTCAATGTCTCAAATTCACATAAAATGTAATATTTTTTAAGAAATTTTGAACCCGCCCGTTAAATATAAAAAGAGGTTTAATTAGCTAAGCCGCATTTAAAAGCAATAGCGGTATTTTGACAAAGATATCTGACATTTTGGACGTTATGTGTTTTCATAGTAAGACATTGAATGTTCTATTTCGTTATTTTTTTGTATGTGCTTGTGACAAATGCACGGTAGTATGTGTAATGTGTTTTAGTTGAGTTTATGTACCTATGATATATGCATTATTTGAAAAAAATATTAGCATTCTGCACTCCTTCTCTACGTCCACTATAACCATGCAAAATTTCATACCAATCCGTCCGCGGCATATTACTTAAAAATGCACCACAAGTTTTTGCTTCACGTATTAATATTTATATGTGTCAGCAGTTATGTGGTCCATCGGATTTAAGTTATCACTATCGCTCATAGATGACTCTAAATAACCCTCAAATATGTCCAAAATTCTATTAAATTTCGTATTGGAGTTGGCATGTTTATTAACATGTAAAAAACATTATAGTAAATATATTAAAAAAACGAGATATAGAATAACAAAAAAGACAAACCAGCTGGGTTTCTTGCCAGATCTCCTCAGTTAAGGCCGTGTTCTGATCCGTTGGTAGTGTAAGGAAAAAAAATGTAACTGACAATTTGTAAGTGCCCCCGTAGGCCTATACAAAATAAAGACATTTTATTTCACTGAAGAGGCTTAAGAAGTATACTCACTTTCTGTCTAGTGAAACTCCACCAATAACCACGACAGCGCCAAAAACAAATGTTAGAAGGTTAAAAAATTAACCATCGGGTACCCCAAGGTGGCCGTCCTCGGCGCTATAAAGAGGACTCCGGGTACTCGGTCCGACCGCAACCGGAATCCTCTGAGCGCGTTGCCTCATCGGGCTCCTCCCAGATTGGTGGCTGGGCCCACCGCTCCGTCTAGTCTTTACGACGGCATGCGACCACATATGCCGCCGTCCTTTCCGGGATCGCCTGACCGAACGATCGGGTAAAACCCCAAGTGTTTCACTCTAAGTTTAGTAACGAGGCCACAGACTTGTTTCGGACTTCCTTTAATAACTTCTCTTCTGAGATGAAGCTGGGGTTATTGGATAGTGTCTTTTTTCCGAGAAGCGTGCGCCTTCTTAAGACCCAAAAACTCTAATTCCACAGTTAAGCCTTGAAGTATTTTACCTATTTAATGGTAAACTAACTGAACCCCGCGGCTTCGCCCGCGTTTATAGAATCGATGTATCAATTGTACCGTGGGAATAAGATATTATTCCACAATACAAGGTAGCCTATATGTTAATCCAGAGTGTCAGCTTCCCTACCAAATTTTATGAAAATCGCTCCAGCCGTTTACACGTAAAGAAGTAACAAACACACTCACAAACTTTTAACTTTATACAAACTTTTTATTTTAAATCCAACTGCTAAAACCAATATTTGTACTAGGGTATTTGGTTTATTTATAATTGATTTAAATTGATTGAAATTGATAACATATACGCTATAATATTTTTGTTGTGGTCTCTTTACGTGCATGTATAAAAAATATGTAGCTTAAGTAACTGCAAATTGAGTGGACTTCTGACGTAGTCGGGGAACAACGGAAATCGACGTTTTAATTAACCGTTAAGTATTGCGGCAAAGTAACATTACGCAATTTCCAGCAGAATCATCAAAAACAACAGTTTGTAAACTAAACAGCCATAGCTCACACGGTCATGAAGCAACGTATTAACATATAGATGTGTGGTTGGACCGTGTTGTAAACTCGTACGTAATTCGTTCGATTGCGAATGCACCCGCCCTAAATCCTCGTTGCGAAACGATACTTCCTGGATACGTAGCTTGTGCGTAACAATTGTTCATGACGTGTTTTTTATAGAAACTTTACTATAAAAACTTAAAATCTAAAGCTCCTTGTTCAAGGATTTCGCATTTGCGATTTCTGTATCCGCGGGTTATTAAGTCGTGACTATTTTCTTGAATTCGCATCTAAATATTCCTTTATTCGCGAATGTAATCCGTTCTCGGTTCTCAGTTTAGGTATACGCGTATGGTCGAAACGTAACACACGCGAACGAAAGAACCTAGCTTGTATTGTACAGATGTAGTAAACGAGCTTGCATTCCACCCGATGGTAAGTAGCAACTGCAGTCCATAGCCAAAGGCATCTTTAATCAATCTCACCTAATATCAGAGTCTTACCTATAAAATTAGTTAGAAATGCATTGCTACCCGTGACGACTTAATTACCACATCTTAGATAACAATGACTCTTTTACCATATATCTTCTAAATACGAAAGTAATATGTACAGTTGCTGCATTCGTATTAACAACAATAATATTACGATTTATTGTACGATAGAGTTGGTATGGTGATGATGCCAGAAAGTTGACGTACGAACTTTTCTAGAGCTTTTGGACCGTATTTGGGCTTATTAGATTAATTGTTAAAAGTATTATGGCGCTTTATACTCTACAAAATTATAATTCTAAAAAGTATAAAGTAAATAAACCTAAAACAGTATTATTTTAGCTGTTAAACCATAATAAAAAGTTTTAAGTATGTACGAAATGTTAACTTAGTTTTCATTATTCTTTTAGGCTGTTTAAAATTTATTCGAATTTGATAAGAATCAGGTGTTCTGTTTGACTTTGTTCATATTTCGTCATATAAATAAATAAATAATTAAATAAATTCGATGAAGTACTTATATCGATTATAGATAACAGTGTTCATGCGTATGTCTTCGTATCTCACGCTCCAGCTCCATAAAAATTAATTCATATAAGGTATGATTTTGAAATATAAACAAAGTTCCGAAATAAATCCAATCGATCAAAATTAAAGGGAAACCCGTTCAAGTCATGACAAACAGCGTTCATAGTCAGTAAGGAAGCGATCTCGATTTCATCCAGAAAACGAAAGTTCTCGCCGTAATGGGGCGGGTTACGTCACCGCGGATACAATGCTCGGATGCAAGTTGGTTCGAAGCTTTGTCGTTTGCCCTTTCTTTTGTTGAATATGTATACAGTTTTCTGGTTTAAATGTTCATTTGTTACGCTTAACAGTTTGTGAATAATGCGCAAACTAAAAAAATATGCACGACGAAATGCGTTGGGTTACCAAGACTGATTTCTTCTGTTATTTCAGATTTAAGTTTAGAATGGCTATGATTTTTCATTCATACGTGGTAAATATTTAATACAATTATAAAACTATTTTCGTTGAGACAGATATGAATCAAAACTGATTTTTTAGAATGCCTGAACCAAATTTGATGAGACTTTCACGTTATGCTAAAGAATCTTACAGCTCGTGACGCAGATTCAAGGAAGAACGTTTCGTGGCTTGACTCCAGAGGAACTACCGCCACTCTTATTTCCGCCTAATAACGAAATTGTTAAGCGCTCTCGTTTTGTGGTCTAAAGGATGTAATAAGTGTGACATAATATTCTGACTTAGTCATCACGGATAGCAAGAACTCTGTGTTCAACTTCAGGTAAGATCCATATGACTTAAAAGATAAAGCATGTGAAGGTGGTAGAACCAGAGTAGTTCAACCGGGGAAGTACCACCGCCACACCCATTTCTAGCGTGAAGCATTTCTTGCGTTTCGTTGGAAGAGTATGGTTGCTAGTCCTAGGGAGTGGCAGCGCATTTGTGATTGACGTCAGATAGAACCCATGTTCTGTATGAAGTCGATTACAGATGTCCATGAGCTGCAGTGACTACTTACCATCAGTTGGACTGCATGCTCGTTTGTTTCTTCAGTCAGATATAAAAAAGATAGACATCATGCCTGTCTGCTACTTCAATGTCGTAAAGAAATATTTAATCTCAAAATTATAACGTCATAACACAGCATGTGTTCATCGATGCGAATGAACGTGTAACCGTTATATAAGAAACAAAACGTCCTTGAAGATCTTTATCGTACGTGGTTCACATTTGAATGTTTGGTCATCGGCTATCGACATCGTACGCCACTTGCTACATCGCTCTATAAATCTTATCTGGGAGTGATAACGGGTGTCCATAGGCGTCAGTAGCCACTTACTATCAGATGCACTATACGCTTGACTACTCTCTCGAAATAGTAAATAATATATTCAACGTCAAAATTATGAGTTACTAGGTGAAACCCACAGCTTCGCTTGCGTTAAAAAAATCGATGTATCGATTGTCCCATGGGAATAAGAAATTTTCCCACATTAAAAATTATCCTATATGTAATCCAGAGTGTCAGCTAGCTCCCTACCAAATTTTATGAAAATCGTTCCAGCCGTTTATACGTGAAGAAGTTACAAACATACACACTCACAAACTTTCGCCTATATAATATTAGTATGATGACGTCATAACACACTATATTTTCATCGATGCGAAGCAGGAATGTGTAACCGTTATATAAGAAACGAAACGTCCTTGAAGATCTTTATCATACGAGGTTCACATTTGAATGTTTGGTCATTGGCTATCGACATCTCATGTCACTTGCTACATCGCTATATAATTTCACAAACAGAAAGTAGTTACTATGTGGGGTTAGTTTCTTGTTCGTTTGAAATAGACAATTTAGTATGTCACTGGTTATCATTGCTAAGGCCTTGTTTCGGTACATGGATGTTCGTGTTATTTAAAAAATAAAATAGCTAATAGTTAACTTAAATGCAGTAGACCTTATGGTAAATGGTCGCTGCCGCTCATTGACATTTGTAATCAACCTCAGATATGACTAGTATCATACGTGATTCAAGGTTAAAGTAGGGAATTTTGGCAGTAACTCAAGCGCCGCAGATTAATATAAAGCAAGATACTTTATATGTTGGTTACTACCTTCAGCCAGTATGAGGCCTTAATATGGGGTTATATAATAGGGGTACGCTCAGGGGAACTTGTAACCCTCCCACTCCCTTAGGTTAAACTCAAATCGTTCAACTAAGACCTCGGGAGTAGCAACGCATTTGCTGTTCACTTTAAATACAATTAAAGAAATATAATTAAAGAACAGAACGTTCTGGACGACAGCGATCATTTTTCGTCTGATATGCCAGTTTGACACGTATTTTATTATTTTAGGTTGTAACAGCCTTATACACTTTTTTATGTAGTCGTGATCGCGCGTTGAAGTCTTTTTAAAGAGATATGTTGAGTCAATTGAATGACTCGTTATTTTTGCAACCCAATGCAAGCTGCAAAATTGTAAGTAGAGTAGGTCAAAATATAAAGCTGCCTACCTAGTTACCTAGTTATCTTGATGTTTATTAATTGAGATAAATAATTATGCTTAAGTAAATAATTTATAGGTAGCCAACGCGTACTCATTATGAAATTGGTGTAATAAAGTGTATCGTGAATTTATTACAAGATGTTTTTGTTTTTATTTTATTATTATTATTTTAAACTTGTTAAAGCGGTATTTAATACTACGGCGTTCTGATTTAGTAAAGGTTCCAACTCAGTTCTTAAGATTAGCGATACGTCTGTGGTCAGACAGAATTCTACCTAATATCAATGGACGGTAGGAGGCTACTTTTTATTTGGTAGTCCGTACTTATCTTTTCTGTTTTCATGTTATAAAGTCCTTTGCGTCACTACGTTTGTCCGTTCGTACTACGTGCGTCCTTACTACGTAGAACGTAGTGACAACAACAGACATATAGCTGTAGATAGCAGTGGTCACAGCGTCATTCGTAAATCATGACATAAATAAATTCTGTTTGACAAGCAACCTGCGTGTAAGATCTTATTACGAAATATGATGCAATTGTGTATTTTCCCTGTGAACTCTTCCATTCCAATGAATTCTGGTAAAGTATATGGACTGGTAAAGTATCACAGCAGTAGAGGAAATGAAATGAAATCAAATCAAAATCTTTTTATTGTGAATAATAGGTTTAAGTACAGTTCTTAAATAAACACATAAAATCCTCTACTATCCCGCCACAAATGGGCATACAAATACATACATCTTTATAAAAATCAAAATAATAATGTGATTTTCGGTTCCTCTACTGCTATTATTATTTTGTAGTAATACAGTAATACTACGAGAACCTCTTGAATTAAATAAATGCAACTTATTTGAATTTATACTCCACAAGTTAATGTTTCCATTTTGTTTTTAATGTTTCAGCGCAAATAGTATGAGAATGAATCTGTATATTTGGATATAAAAGGATGGTCATTTACTCGGTAGTACTCAACAAGTCTATTTATAAGAAAACAAGGGTAAAAGCAAATTCCGATCTTCCAGTCCGACCCATTTGTAATCAATGAAAGCCCTTGTCTTACTCACTGTCTCACTGAGTATGAGCATTTAGTACGGTTGATTTAGCAAGGTGGTAGAACGTATGTAGTTGGAATTTGGGGGGGGGGGTATCACCGGCACAGCTATTTCTAGCAACGCATCTGTGATTGACTTCAGATAGAACTCTTATTTTTTCCAAATTCTATATTTATAAAGTTGCTTATGTCTATCGACGGCAGATATCACTTACCAATAGGTGAATTGCCCGCTTTTTTGCTACTTCAATATAATAAAGATCTTATTGCGGCTTTTTTTGTCTGATTGAAGTAGCAAACGAACAGGCAGTCCATCTGATGGCAAATGGTCACCGCCGCCCATGGACATCAGTCTGTAAGCAACTTCATATAGAACGTGGGTTCTATCTGCTACAACTTCGTTGCTACTCTCGAGGACTATGATGGTCGCCTCGTAATAAAAGTGTGCCGGCAAACACCCTTCCATCGAAACGCAAAAAAATGCTTTACGCTAGAAATATGTGTGATAGAAATGGTGTATGAATAGAATAGTGATAGAATAGTTTGATAAATGTCTTAAAACACTTGCTAACAATAACAGTCTGCAAACTAATCACAATGACACGCGAGTCGTCAGCATGTCGTGTTATTTAAATGTAGGCAACTAATTAAACAATAGATGTTAAACACGAATCGTGGAATGATATCGGAGTCCGATTACGTAAGCGGAGAAATGAAAGCGGGTTATAATACAAACAGAGGAAATAGGACGGTTTGAGAGTTAACGAGAACGTTACATTTACCGTACACGACCACGATGTGTCGTACGATTGAAATGTCGTTGGATTTATGTTAGCGTACACGTTACCTTAATTCTTTATTCGCCTTATAGGAAATATGAAGGGGGAAAAAATGGTTTAATGTTTTTTGTACTCTTGATTATTTGAACAATAATTTTATTAAAAAGTAAATCTTATTAATTTTAAAAAATATTTATCTAATCCTTAAGTGGTTAAATAGGTCGTTCTTAGATCTTTTCTTCTTAGATTCTCTTATTACTTAAAAATAACTATTGAGTTTTGTTAACACTTTGACTGGGTGTTAGTAAATCTGTAAATGATCATGGTCGATGGCCGCTGTCACTATACGTATTAGTGTTTTAAGTCGTTAGTTGTAAATATTTAATTATTATATATTAGTGATAATGTCGCCCAGTCGTTACAATCAAGTAATTGCGATAATTTGCAATGCGTACAGTATCAATTATGTAATTTGCGATCGTCTTTCATTACGTGAATTGAAAACATTTTATTTAACAATAACATGAATAAGTTATACACATATTATGTCTGTTTAAATAAAAAGTTACATATAATGGACTAATGGAATAAATAATATTTAGACCTCATAAGGGGTCCGGACCTCCTCTTAATAACGTCAGGAGTAGAAAAATAAAAAACGGGTCAATCTTTTTTGTTCACTGTCGACAAATTTTGTAGACTTTATGTCGGAACCTTAGTTTCGGTGAGAAAAAAAACAGAAATCTAGGAGAATACGCCCATGCGTCTATCTACCCTTTGCTTCTACTACTACATCTACATCTTTATAAAAGATCCCGACTAGTTAAATACAAGCCGTTTTACCTGAGACGGGCTTACTCTAAACTTGGTCGAAATTCACCCCTTAACAGATTGTGCGAGCAGTACAATTCTCTCATTACCTCAAATCATACAGTAGACATATTTGGAGATACTTTGACACAATTTAAAAAATATTTGACGAAACAGAAGTGGACTATTTAACAATTATAGAAAGAGAGAAAGAAAGATCTTTATTTAGTCAATTTTTGGGTTACAATAATATTGATTACATAAGATGTTTAAAAAAAAAGAAAAGGGCGCCAAAAATTGAATATGCCAGTTAAGGCGTTCTAAATGTATGGCACTCACATAGTGTACTATAAATTAAGCAATGATTTATACACCAATAGCAAGATACACCATTATCTTGTGTTGGTGAACCTTAAATAAATAAACAAATAAACAAATAAACCAGTATTGACGACTATTTTTACAAGGTTTACAAAAAGCAACTCATATTATTATATTGTTTATATTGTTCTTATTAGACGTAAGACGTAATATTCCTGTAAGACCGTTGGCTTATCATCTGTCCAAGATTGCAAAATATTCAGATGATTTCTACACCAAAAATATTGATTTGTAATGTAGAAATATACAATTTATATTTTTCATCGTTTTACAATATGCAAAGCTTAGATTTTTAGAATAGCTTGTAATGAAATTTCATCATAAAGATTTAGCCTTATTTATTTCCCAGTATGCGGTACTGAAGTTCTTTTATTCAAAAAATTGCCAATCATTTGTAATTCATTTGAAATGTATAATGTTGGCATTGGTCTTGCAAACGATTGGGGCTGATGTAAAAAGTTTATTATGCGTCTTGATTTAGCTGTCGAAAAGTGCTTAAGTAGTTTACATAATTGCTTTAAAATCGGTTAAAACGTGATTAATCAGTTCAAATCTTTATTTTTTGTATTTTCTTGGTGAACGAGTCTTGGTTAAGCAAGTTATGTCATCGCCATAGTAGGACAGGAGGAGAGTAGAAGTATGACAGGTTTAATCCGAGATCGATCAAAAAGCTATTCACTCAAAAAGTTAGTTAAAGTCCCTCTTAACTAACTTCCTCTTGACGTTAGGATGGCTCGTGAATGTATATGATTTTAGGCTAATATTTTCATGGAATTGATATATTTTAATACTTAACAGGTACTTACGATATGCGTTTTTTGAATTCTTTAAGTGACTCGTGAATGTATGTTCAAGGTGGTAGAACCAGT
Organism: Spicauda simplicius; assembly: GCA_949699795.1. NCBI lineage: Eukaryota > Metazoa > Arthropoda > Insecta > Lepidoptera > Hesperiidae > Spicauda > Spicauda simplicius. The sequence continues at coordinate 5,899,086 of OX453077.1, forward strand.
GTAGTTCCACCGGGGAAGTACCACTGCCACACCTTTTTCTAGCGTGAAGCATTTCTTGCGTTTCGATAGAAGGGTGTGGTTGCCGGCACACTTTCACATGAGGCGACCATCATAGTCCTCGGGAGTAGCAACGCATCTGTGATTGACTTCAGATGGAACCCATATTCCATATGCAGTTGATTACAGATGTCTATGGGCGGCAGTGACCACTTACCATCAGTTGGACTGCACGTTCGTTTGCTACTTCAATCAGATAAAAAAAAATGTTTGCCTACCAATAGCTGTAAGTTAACTGTTGTGCGAGGACGTCGAATCACGAGGAGTTCCTATTTAGTCCGCTCTGAGTAGCTTTTTAGACGTATGACCTCAATTGCATGAAACTTTACCTCCTATATTTGCTAAGGCATGTCAAATTAGCAATCGTTGAACGATGAAATCATGCAAAATCATATTGGCCGTGTTATATAAGTGGCGTACGTGAGCGTAGGCGCATTGTTGCCTCCGATTTGAGGCCGATTTCGTATATAAAATGTTCGAGAATGTATGTTATTTATTAATTTACAATAAGGCAGTTGTCCCACCTGGATGTAAGCGGTTACTGCAGACGTATATCTTTAGAGGGTAAAATTAGGTGCCAAATGAATAGTCGAGACGGCCGTTTGTATAATATTTTTTTTTTTTATCTTATGAAGAAGGAAATACGAATTGAAAAATACAGATATAACAGCATAAACGGAACTTATGATACAGATAAAAAATATAACTGTCACAGATAAACTAACATCGAGTCCTTTGCTCTATGTGAGCAATATTGTGATTACTAATATTCTGATATCACTACATAGTTGCCCCATCGGGCTCCTCCCAGATCCCACCGCTCCGTCTAGTCTTTACGACGGTATGCGACCACATATACCGCCGTCCTTCCCGGGATCGCCTGACTGAACGGTTCGAGCTCCCACCCTAACAGCCTGCAACCCTGGATGCTCCTTTTAGTTGCCTCTTACGACAGGCAGGGGATGCCGTAGCCCTATTCTAATTCCGGAACTACAGGGACGATGATAAACTGTCTATTAGTCACATTAGCTCGCCGCAACAGACGCTAACATAACATACTGAGGGTATGTTAGGTTAGGTATAGCTGATTTTGTTCGAGTAATCAAACCCAGATAAAATCAGCCTTACCTAAGGTAAGACACATGCGTTGCTACCCCTGAGGACTAATATGTGTAGGCGTCTATGTACCTATATAACAAATTTTAAACACTTAGGTATGCATATCAATATACTTTTTGGTTATGTGACCACAGTGAATGTCATAAGTAAACTATACCGTGTTGTGAGCGTGAATTGAAAGTAGGAAGAAAAGCAGAGAAAGGTTTATTTTAAACACCTCTATTAGGCCCTTTGTTCCGCTCTCTTGTAGTAAAACATGAATAAACTCCGTGAAAGAAACATTACCTGCATAGTGTTTTTTATATAACTTCATCTGTTAATTGCAATTTACTCGGATAAACTCTTATTGCTTAGGACAACAATTTGATTAGCATAAACACATGTGGCTTTTGTAATCAACACATTGAATAAAAGATATGGAAAGCAAATGAATATGAATACAAAAAAGGAAATAAATAAATATAAAATAAAATTATTTATTTAATTAAATTAAACTTATTTCTGTCACAGATAAACTAAAATTTGGTCACAGATAAACTGTCACAGATAAACTAAAATCCTTTGGTCACAAAATTACAAATATATAAAAATTTAATTAAAAATAATAGTAATATTAAATTTAATTTAATTATTTAATCTTTTATAAATAAAAGAATATGATTCAAAGACATAAACATGTTAAAATGTACGTTTCGGTTCTATGTTTTATTCTTTTGTTCTTTTCCTCATCAGCATAAAGAAGAAATTATACCTACTTTGTTTTATATGTAAAAAAATATCATTATCAAAATGTATAATATATTAACATCATACTGATTGCGCAATAACTAATTAATAATTAATAATAAATAATGGAATTAAACAGAAAGATTACAGATTTCCTTTTTTTAACTGATTGAAATAGGAAACGAGCATGCAGTCCACCTGATGGTAAGTGGTCACTGCCACTCATGTACTTGAGCAACATTAAATAGAACATGGGTTCTATCTGAAGTCAACCACAGATGCGTTTCTGCTCCCGAGGACTATGATGGTCGCCTCATATAAAAGTGTGCCAGCAACCACACCCTTTTTTTTTTCAGCTACGCCTCCACAGACAGATCGTCCGTGCCCTTTTTTAGCATGGTTTTATTTTTGTCTTCACGTCATTATTACAGCTCCACTATGAGTCTTCGCCCTCGACATCGCCCACAACTAGGTAACAGTGTAAGCTCGGTCCCAGCTGTGTGCGGTGGCGGCAGCGGCGGCTTTACAGAAAACCTTAACTATGCTTACTATATAGGACCAATTTTTTTTTTTTTGTTTTGTTGTATACATTTTGGGACATCTTAGGGCTTGCTTTCTTTATAATTTATCGCACGTCAAGCCATTGACGGTTTCGACTCCAAAAATATTTTTAATTCACATCGAACGAGTGCTTGCCGATGTATTGAATTTTTTGCCTTTTAAAAAAAAATACTTTATGGCAGTCTTCTCTCCGTTGTTGAGCCGTTGCTGTCTTGACGTGGCGTGCGATACACTATAATTATATACCTTTTAGTCCTTTGCGGAGGCCATTTCGAGCGTGCGGTTTGTGGCCTTGTCTATGAGCTTCGAGTCCCCGCTACGGATGGCCATTGAGATGTTATAGTCCTCCAGTCTTTCGTCAGTGGCGTTCATAGCTCTTGAAATGAACTGAGCTATGGCGTCATTGCTGCAGTCGGTGTAATATGTGCAGCTGATGGTATGACGCGACACTGCCACTACTGCATGGGGAACACTGTCGTGCAGTTGTAGATGATTTGTGGTAGTTCGCACAATCACCACCGTCTCGTACGTTTGTCCCTGTGCTTCGTGTATGGTAAGGATACGTGAACCCTCTCCACTCCCGAAGCCCTCTTTCTTCAGACTCTCTTTTTCGGCTTGAGTGTGCACCAAGTAGAAAGTCTTCTCGAGGGCCTTTGGGATCTGCGCATCCATGTACCGCTTCAGCTTCAGGGATCTTATACGTGACGTGGAGGAGTATATGCCGCTGTAGACCTCGCTTAGGGCGTATGCTACGTCCAATGGGTTCCTGTGCGTGCACAACAGTCCTTGGCTAATTCCGGTTACATGGTTTGGGCGGCAGTATCGTAACTCGAAGAGGTTGTTACGCTCGATGTACGGCAGTTGGTTAATGTCTCCGATGAGCATCACTTCCGTCGCTCCAGTCAGCCTTATCGCCATCACAATAACCACACCCTTCTATCGCTTCACGTGGGAAATAGGTGTATAGGTGGTACTTCCCCGGTCGAACTACGCTGGTTCTACCACCTTCAAAACTTCCTTTATATCCTTTCGCTTTTGGCAAATCCTAGGTTACATAAGCATATCAGATATCCGGTATTAAGAACTATTATGTAAGCTGATCTGGGTTATTGTCTCGCTCTTGTCATTCTTGGCAGTTGTTCGGATATTAGATAGACTGAAATCTCATCCTAGGGTCCGCCCATAGCTGATTAGACGTGATATAAACGACTCGAGGCGGAGTGTTCGCCATATTTGCCTGACACGCAATGGGTTCCGGGTTCGATCTTCGACCAGATATCTGAATGATGAATTTGAATGTTTGAAGTTATACTTCTTTTGGCGTGTTAGGGAAAAATGATGAGAGTAAATTTTTTAAAATGCGCGCGCACACCGTCACGAAAAATCGACACCCTAGAGTTTACTAATGTCATCATTTTAGTTTTACAATGCGCGCGCACACCGTCACGAAAAAGCGACACCCTGAAGTTAGCTATAGTCAACAATTTAGTTTTTTCTATTGTTAGTGTAGTTTTTACTAAAAACGTAGAATAAGGCGAAAGATGAAATTTTAAGATCTTTATTTTGTCACGTCAAAGAAGAATTTCTAACGCGTGTACATAACTACTTCTTTTACTTTATTTTTTAATCTGTGTATGGGTGTCACGATACATGAGAGAACCCTGTTGTCGGTCAATCACCAGTGTAATGGTTACCGGTCGTGCAAAGAGCGAAGTGCGGCAATATCCTAAAGGTTGAAACTTGGCCTCAAAGTCGAGATTCGAATCCCAGACACGTGCCGCAGACTTTTCTATAATAATATTCGTATTAGCGATTCATTATTACTGTATTATGGTGCCGAAGAACATCGTTAGGAAATCAAGACACCTAAGAGTTCTTAGGGAAAATAGACGACTAATTCGCACTTGGCCAGCGTGGTAGCCTATTTCCTAAAATTCTCCCATTCTGGGAGAAGATTTGTGCCCAGCAGTGGGACAGCAATAGTTTTATGACGAATGCGGCTTATATAAAACTCTGATTACATCTGCAGACATGGAACGTGTTGTGTCAGACAAAGTCATATTTTCCTAAACAATATGTTGATAGATCCCGGAATGCAGCGCCGAGGGCGGCCTCCGGGGGGTTTTAGTGTGGCAAAAGTCTCACATAACCCTTAGTTGCTACCACAGCGTCGGGTACCTTTTGAGGGTTTCCCCCTCGGAAACAAAAAAAGAAAAGGTCACCCCGGAGGACAGGAGGAAAATTTCAAGTTTCATATTACAGTAGTTTTGGTTGTGTGTTGATAGGTCAGTAGTTAAGACAGTTTTATATGTAGATAGTCGCTTGTTTAGAAGAATAATAATTTAACTACTGTTAAATGTCTGTAGATATAAATGCCATCTAGTCGTACTTAGCTTATGTAATACTGAGTGACGACATTTCTATTTTGTTGCTTCGTCAATCTATGCTTGAAGGGAATCGCTATGTCATCAACATTCTTTATTAAATTTAACTAGCAAATGCTCTTTGATTGGTTCATTATTTACACCTGACTGCGTCAGAAAGAGGATGTTGATTTTCGAGATTCTGTATGTACTATGTACTAGTTGACCCGGCGAACTTCATTCCGCCAAAAAGTCAAAAATCTAAAATTATCAGTGTATCTCCACTATATTATACATGTATTATACATAAAAACCTTCCTTTAGAATCACTCTATCCAATAAAAAAAACTGCATTAAAATCCATAGCATAGTTTTAAAGATCTAAGCATACATAGAGACAAACAGCGAGAAGCGACTTTGTATTATACTGCCTAGTAATGTCCATTTTATTGCAGCCTAATTGACTTGACCAATTTTGACATATTACATCATTAGAATCAAGAAACGATGACTTGTTTCATTATGATGACAATATGGGTATCATCGTCAATCGTTTTTAACAGTCGGTGTTTTATTGTTTTAATAACTGACAATGATGCTAATTAATTGTAGATATAGCAAACCTCCTGATTGTAAATGAGAATTGCACTTCCATAATCATCATGACCATGATCAAGGAATCAATAAAATATAATTTGAAGTTGGCGACAGGTACCGTTTGCGTCGCATTACTTCTGACTGAGCTCGGCGATTTGATGGCCATAGATTCTCTTGTAGACTAAGATTCAACTAATCAGACTTTTGAAACCAGAAGACAGGAGTGGTTATCACTTGTTATAAATCATCTAATTTATAAGACCATCTTAACTACCACTTTTATAAGAAGCGACCATCTTAGTCTTCGGGAGTAGCAAAACATCTATGATTGACTGTTATCGTTTGGGCAGCGGTGACTACCTACTTACTATGAGCTCTGCAAGCTCAATCTTAAAAAAGGGATCACTGCCACCCATAGATGCCTGTTGGGTACAATCCATTATTGTCCCACTACTGGGCACGGGTCTTCTCTCAGAATGAGAGAGTTTTAGGCCATAGTCCACCGCGTTGGCCCCAGCGAATTGATGGACTTCATACACCTCCAAGATTTTTTTTAATGAACTCTCGGGTGTGTAGGTTTCCTCACGATGTTTTCCTTCATCGGAAAGCAGTGATAATTAATGTATAATACGCACATAAATCAGTGGTGCGTGCCTAGGTTTGTACCTCGGACCTCCCGATTCAGAGGGCAATTTTCAACCATTAGGCTATCACTATTCTAGCGTTTGTTATCGACTTCAAATACTATTGAAGTCGACATGAGGTTGACCACAGATTTGTTAACTTGAGAACAGTATTGGAATGACTCGTAACATTGTATCACCTCGGAAGCAAACAAATAGAACCGGTTAAACTCGGTGGAGTAACGAGCACCCACTGCGTGCAATGTGGTTCGTTACGATGTTGTGTTTGCACGCATAATGTGCGAGTAATCGATAAATACTATACTTATAATGAATGTGAACAGTCTGGTTTTTACAGGTATATTATGAGTTGGAAAATTCAGGTTTTTAATCGTTAATCCTTTATGTAAATGTATTAGATGGTTGTGGTTGCCGGCACACTTTTACATGAGGCGACCATTATAGTCCTCGGGAGTAGCAACGCATCTGTGATTGACTTCAGACGGAACCCGTGTTCAGGATGTAGTTGATTACAGGTGTCCATGGGCGGCAGTGACCACTAACCATCAGGTGGACTGCATGCTCGTTTGGTACTTCAGCCAGATAAAAAAAAACGAATATGGATATTGCGGAAAATTCGCGTGTTATAAACTATGTCACGCAATTTTAGTCCTTTAGTAAACAGCCTTTTGAAGTCCACAAGTGGTTATATATAGGCTTTCCCCAATCGAGCAATTGCTTGGTTTCCGAGCCTTGCATGCGTTTTGGTGACTGATGTGGGTGGTAATGTTATATAGAAGATGGTACTGCCTTCTGTATTGTGTGCGTCAGAACGAGGCAGATTTGTGCTATGCAACGCTGATACCATGTGTCGTCAACCTATTATTGGCCCACTGCTGGGCACGGATCTTCTCTCAGGAATGAGAGAGCTATAGGCGCGCTCCACCCACACCAGGCGCGCGGTCCACCGCGCTGGCCAAGTGCGAATTGGGGAACTCTCGGATTTGTAGGTTTCCTCACTGATACTAATGGATATTTAATTTCTAATACGCACATAATTTCAGAAAAATCTGTGTTGCGTGCCTGGGTTTGAATCTCGGACCTCGCGATCGAGAGGGCAAGTTTCAATCATTGGGCTATCACTGCTCTCTATCACGTCGATACCATATAGCACACAATTATGGTATGAAATGGCAAATTAAATAATCATGAATCCTGTGCTTGTATATTTAAAAAAAACAGTTCTTATTGTTCTTATGGAGTAAAGTTTGAGCGCCTGATAAACTTATCATAGCAAGTATCTCGTCGGTGAGTTGAAACCACCAATTTGCCCTCAGGAATCCCAATACATTTACTTCTCGGCCAGAAACGGTAAATTTACTTAAAAAGTAATAATAAACTCAGTACATATAATTAATCCAACTGCTTAATAAAACAATTAAAACGCTCTCTACATATTTAGTCCATACTATGATATTCTCCTGTGTCATAGGTGCTATGGATATAGTTAAAAGCGAATACACAAATACCGAGATTCGGAACAGAAGTTTAAATTCATCCTTCAGATATATGTCCTGGCTGGAGTTGAACCCAAAGCTTGTCAGATCCATATGCTAACTGCTCCTCTACGTTTTTGTCAGTAATGTTATTTCACTCTATATAATCGTGACTTATCTTTGGACCCTGTAAAGCAGAAAAGATCCAACAGCTTTTTATTTTTTTTTTGTAATATAAAAAAAATCTTAATGTTACATTATCATTTTGAAAATCGCCATCGTTATTAAGACATAAGTTGTACATGTTAAAAAGTAATATTTTTTGTTCATGTATAAAACTTCGTCAGTAGATTGTGTATATGTTTATAAATCAATTTCACACAATATGTTCACTAGATCTTCACTGCTTAACAGGGTCCATTTTATTGTCAATTTTTTTCTCTTAATATCTTTCGGAAAACAGTAATTGTATGCTATTACACAACAGATGGCATTATACGGTATGTGACAACGGTTGTGCTATTTGCCAACAGATGGCGTTGGTAGTATATAGAATATATTTTAATATGTATCAATTTTGGGTGTATTAAAATGTATAAATTCCGCGATAATATTAGTCAAATTTGAAAGAAAGAAATATTTATTTATTTGTAAAATATAGTCTAACATAAGTAATAGCATACATACAGAACATTACTGCACTAAAATTTTACAAAAGGGTCCATACTCAGCCTCACCGCGGCGAACCACGGCCACTGATTTTCAGTGTGTCGCAATTAATAATGCACTTTTTTAAGATATTTCGATTTGACAATCATTCAGTAGAAAATTTCGAAATCCATGATTAATTTAACGATAAATGACGAAGAAGGTGAACGTAGGCTTATTTACATTTATCACTCTAAATGCACAGTATCTCTGCAAATAGATATTTTAGTTATCGGTTGACAATTATGTAGTCGGCCTTTCAAGTTTACATTTGATAGTTGAATAGCACTATTACTGGAGGTCTACGAAATATTCGCTTCAAGCATAATTTGGTTGGTGATGCATGTACATGGTTGAGCGTTAATATGTATGTGTCGTAATTTATAAGCTAACGACAAAGCAACACTTCAATTACAGCGACTTGCAACGAAATCTCGTGGCTTAATAAGATTGGACATATACTTTAACAATTAATTAACGCTTACGCTTGCGGCGCTAAATTAATTACGCTTTAAACTAATGTTTTGTGAACCTCTTTAGATAAACAACTAAATTTCTTTTTTATTCAGAATATTTAGAGGTAAGTTATTTTACTAGAAATAGAAGAAGTATTAGAAACATGACTGATAATTAAAATGTTCCGTGAGTAAGGATCTCGATGGGCAATAAAAGAAAGATGTAATTATTAAAGATAATTTAATTCAAATGAGTATATTATGTACATACTTAATAATACTTGTTTTAGACAATAAACAACTTATAAGTACTTTGTGACATAAATAGTTCTTTAAAACCCAATGACTATACAAAGTCGTTCACAACTTATCACCATATATTATCGCATCTTTAGAATTACAATGATGTATGTGCAGTAATCTCCAAACTGGCTTGTGTACAATAACCGTTTACTGCTCGGCTACCAAGTATTTCCTTGGCGTTGAAAGCGGGTTGGGCTAATTTCAATTAATTTTGTTACTGTTATTTTGAGGCTTCGAGTTGACACCGAAAGGTGGCTATTTGAGCCTTGCGTTTCGTTGGAAGGGTATAATTGGTCACTTTCATATGAGGCAACCATTTTCGTTTTCAGGAGTAACAACGTATCTGTGATTAATTTCCGATAGAACCGCCCCATTTACTACGACCAGTTGACATAGGTGGACTACATGTTCCTTTGTTATTTCAATCGGATAACAAAATCTCCGCCATATTTTTGTTATATCAAATTTAAGGTTCTAAGACTTTATAAAATAAACGATGTTTATGATCCCAATGTAGCCTAATCCCTTAAGATCGGATACACACATTTGTTTGTATCGCCCAACCATGAAACTTGTTAACACTTGAATCAAATGTTTCGTGTCGCTTGGATTTAGATGCCAGAAAATTCTATTGCAACATTAACTCTCGTATCATTTCCGTTACTTCCGCTAGATGAAAGTAGTATTAATGTCGGAATAGCGGGAATTGAAGTCAACACACTTGAATGTAATTTCTCGATTACATGGTTTTTGCACTTATTTCATTGCAATTCCATAAATGCGATGTTTTATCATTTACACACTGTCATAACACGAGCCAGTCCTCTTTTATGATATCCGACGCTTTCTCTGCTATCATTATAACCGGTGCATTTGGATTACCACTGATGATCGTTGGCATTATACTAGCATCCACTACTCTCAAGTTTGCTACGCCATGAACTCGTAATCTTGGATCCACTACCGCTTCTTGATCGTGCTTCGGACCCATCTTGCATGTTCCCGTGGGATGGTAAATTGTAAATGTGAAATGCTTGAGACTACACTCCCAATATTCGTCGCTGAACAGTACATGGTGTTGACAACCGGGCAATGGGATGTTATGTGGACGTGACCCATACCGCTGGAAAGCTGTAGTGTTCGACAAAGCAAAGGCTATCTTTATTCCCTCTGTGAGAACTTGAATGTCTTCCTTATAAGCAAAGTAGTTCGGCTCAATGGACGGCGGTTGAAGAGGATTTCTGCTTTTTAGTTTAACCCACCCAGAGCTTTTAGGACGCAACAATAAAGGAAGTATCGTCCATGTCTCGGCATCTTCTATGGGCTTGTATACAGTGTTGTAAACTCTATCACGTATGTTTAAGATCTTTCTGATCTGCTCGCCGCCGTCCGAATTGACAGAACTCGGCGCAAAGTGGAACTGAATATCGGGCCAGTTACCTGAAGACGGTGCATACTTCGTGTTAACAAACGCAAGACCTTCCACGCCTTGGGTCGTCATCGGTCCTTTTTCGTAAAGAATGTAGTTCATCGCCACAGCGAACGTTTGAAAACGATCCTTTTTAAATGTAACCGGTTTGTTAACGACGAACGTCAAGCCGCCTAACCCGACGTGATCTTGCAAGTTGTGACCCACTTTTAGATTAGCTACGAGCGGAATACCGTGCTCTCTTAAATGGTCGGCGGGGCCGATTCCACTCAACATCATTATCTTGGGTGAGGCTAATGCACCTGCGGACAAAATTACCTCTCTTTTTATTCTCACTTTGTGTTTCTCACCGTTCCGTATGAACTCAACACCATAGGCTTGCTTTTTGACGGGGTTAATTAAAATACGTGTTACAAAAGCACCCATCGCGACATGCAGATTACTTCTTTGTCGGACAGGTCTCAAAAATGCTTTTGCCGTACTACATCGGCTACCACGTCGCATAGTGGCTTGGGTCAACATAAAGCCTGTTTGTTTTTCGCCGTTTATGTCCCGAAAATCATAACCGAGTTCCATTCCTCCCTTCAAAAATGTCACTGACAACGGTGTTCGCCACGGAGCCTCTTGTACGGTTAAATATCCCCCTTCTGAATGATATGGTGTATTTACTAAATATGGGTTACGATTGTCCTCGGATTTCAGAAAATATGGCAGTACTTGATCATATGACCATCCAGGATTTCCCAGTGCTTCCCATAAGTCATAATCATTTCTGTTCCCTCTAACATATACCATAGCGTTTAAAACGCTGGAACCGCCGAGTACTTTCCCTCTGGGCCAGTTGCAGCGATCACCGTTCATGGCGAGGCAGTAAGAGCGATTGTTTGATGGTGTCGTTTGGAATTTCCAATCCATATCTGACAGTTGTGTGTATCCAGCGAGAGCGGGAATGTCTGATATCTCAGTCTCATCTTGTCCAGCTTCCAGAAGAAGTACAGTCCAGTTTCCAATCTCTGATAGTCGTGATGCTACGACCGCGCCGGCCGAGCCGCCACCGACTATCACAAAGTCGTAAATGGGCAATATCTGAAATGAGAGATGGATAATATTATTTAACAGTTATATTGCGTATTAACTTGTTACTTATTTAGTTTATTATATTTTGCGTTTGTTATGATAAAAAATTATGATTGAAGTTAACTTTATGAGCTAAAACTACGAATTATTTAAGTTATAAACTTTAGGGTTTTGAATTAGGAAATTCTAACCACAAATAAAAATCAAAAATAAGGATAGATTATTGTGTTAAACATATTTGTGTATATTATTAGGTTTTCTATTTGCAAAGAGCACGTTTTACCTAATTACATCTTTTTAATACTTACAGCATTCACATCCGTGATATAAGATTCCGGATCGTATTGCTGGTATCTGAAGTACGTGATCCCAATCGCCAGGAGTGGTATCAGACCCAGTACAGTGATGGGCGACGGTGCCAAGCTCGCCAGCGCCCCAGCCGCCTCCATTTCTACCTTTCCAATTCATCTACTACTATACTAATATTTACAACTTATCCTAGTAGTCTCAACTCTCCTATATCCAATTGTCCAACTTTTTCCTTTGCTCCTCCTCCGATATTATCTTTGGAGTATAATTTCGAATGCCTGCCTTTTTTGTCGGGCCTGCCTTCAATTTAGCTTTCTCCGTATCGCTCAGGTAACTTTGAAGGCGCGCACTCTTTATCTCGTCTCTGTCTCCGTCAAACAGTTGAACTTTGTAGCGTTTTTCTTTTGGTATCTTGACTGGTTTGTACAGTTCTTTATTGACGTCCTTGTAGTGGTCGTTTTTGTATAGAGACGAGCAATAATAGTCGCTCTTGGAGGATCTGTCAGATCGGCATTCGTAAGCGCTTGATCCGCTTCTGTATCCACTACTCTCTGTGGATGAGTTATCGCTTTTGAAGCTGTCAGCGCTTCTTCTGCTTTTGTGTCTCTTGTAGTCCTTCTCTTCGTAGCTGTCTGAACGGTAGTTCACTGAAGTCCTGTACTGTATCGGGTCTTCGTATTTATCTTTGTAGCGCCTTACTGGGGCAACACCACCGTGTGTGACGAATGACTGTTCTTGACCCATGACTCAGCACGCGAGCGTAAATGCCTTTCCGATGTTTGATCTCTGTAATTATAATAAAAAAATCATGTTAATGACTTGTGACTTGATAAGTATTCTTAATAATAACATTCTTATTTTATTTCAGGTAAGGCAGTGGATAAATTCGTAAAGTCGAGAAAACTTATGGTATGTTAAATATATGTATGAAGTAGATAAGTTGAACGTTTAACGGTATAAAGTCATGCAAATATTTTATACTATAAAACTATAACATATAAAAACTATCAGGACCTTTTTGCGAATATTGTGTGATTTTGGGCAAACTTTAATTTAGAGAGACTCCTTCGCTCTAAATTAAAGTTAATAGCGGAAAGATAATATTTGGGAGTTATATTATCAAGTAGTACAAATATATACATTACATGAATGTCAGATGGCTATGTCCAAAAATGCGTTATCATTTTTAAATGATTTCAAATAACTTTTAAATTAATACACAGACATAGCATATACATACATATTTTTTGTAGTTGATTAATATTGTTATCAATTCAGATATTTTATCAAAAATAAAAATAATCCATGGAAATTGAGAACCATTTGTGTTACACTTCGGTTAATATGTAGTTAAGTTTTTATTAACCGAATTCGATACAGGAGGTTTTAAGTTCGTAAGTTTATATATTTCTGTGTTTAATTATAACTAAATTTCGACTAATAAGGGCAAGTATTTATCATTATTGCTTATGTAAAAAAAACTACTTGAAATTATCAAAATAATATATTGTCTAAAACCTTATTTTAAATGTGTTAGATTGTACATTAATATATTGTTTTAAACTAAATTTGATCTGTAATACAAACGTTAATCATTATTTTGTTTACGAAAAAAGAGTATGTCAGTGAAACGGTCACCGGCGACCGAAATTATTAAGACGCAAGTGAAATTTTAACTGGTTTTTTAAGCTATTACGGCGTGGGCGTGTTTCTACAAATAAAGATCACTTGGACTGTATTGCATGTGTATTACAAGAAATTAAGAATATACAATTACATGTACTTTATTAACATAATTTAAAGTGAAATGGGTTACATTGTTATAACTTTTCACGCGTTGAATCTTCAAAATATAATAGAATTATTCTTTGTTTGTTAATTTTACTATTTATTTTATATTTACGCATACTCATATGTATATGCATATGAGTATAATAGAAAACTGACTTAATTACTGACACATCAATGTAAAACTCCAACTGTATGGTTATAAACTTGAAATTTTGCGCCATGTTTTTTTTTATAGTGTAGGTGCTCACGTTTACCTTTCCAAACATTATTTGTTAGTGCTCACTGAGAAAGGATTTTTGGAAATTTGTCCCTTAAAAATAATGGGGATAAAAATGGGGTGAACGTTTGTACAAAAGTCCGTCAATTTTGATGCTAACTTAATGAAACTTTGAATTTGACTTTCTGCTTTCACATAAATGGGTAAAATAGAAGTTGAAACAATCTGGGGATGTACAAACGTCTGAAATAAAGATTCTTATTATTGTTATTATTTGTGGTTCAAAATATTTTTTATCAAGATGGGGGCGGGGGGTGTATAGACACCTCCCACCCCCATTTTGAAAATAGTTTCAGCAGTGGTTCTCAAATCTATTACGGATACGGTTTGTGCAAACGAAACAGCGGGTTATGCTAGTATTAAATAAGCATAAGATGTGTGCTATGTTATGCACTGTAAACGAAGAATTTTAAGTTTTACATACGAGGTTTAAATTATTTATAATCTGTTAGATTGTTAGAAAATACTGTAATATTAAACTTTCTCCTTAATATTGCGTTGTTTCCATAATTGACTTACGTCTACAGATATTTTCTCTACTCGGTTATTTAACTGATGTAATTGAATTCTGAGCCTAATGGTTGAAACTTGCCCTCTCAATCGGGAGGTCCGAGGTTCAAACCCAGGCACGCACCACTGATTTATGTGCGTATTATACATTAATTATCACTGCTTTTCGGTGAAGGAAAACATCGTGAGGAAACCTACACACCCGAGAGTTCTTTATAAAAAAAAAAAGTTCTCGGAGGTGTGTGAAGTCCACCAATTCGCACTTGGCCAGCGCGGTGGACTATGGCCTAAACTCTCTCATTCTGAGAGAAGACCCGTGCCCAGCAGTGGGACAATAATGGGTTGACGACAATTGAATTCTTGGTAACACTGCACTTTGAACAACACTTGTAATTTTAATTTACGTAATGCATTAACATTTATTCCAAATATCCCAGGCTGAAAATAAACTTATTAAATTCGGTCAAGCCCGAGTCGGAGTGCACAAAAGTGTTCCGTGTTCCATATTACGTGACAAAGAAATACGTTTTTAATAGGCAGCAATTATTTTGGTCAATCAAAAGTAAGAAAAAACGCAGGAAAAGGAACTTTTCTTGTGTATACATTTTAATGTTTATTTTATTTTTTACATTATTTTTAAAAAACTCAACATATTGACGCTACTTTCTATGTACCTTTTTGAAGCATGCCTGTTCGTTCGGCGCCACAAAGGACTTTTTAAAACAGCAAAAGAATTATACCCTAGAAACACCAGGCGTGGCCAACTCCTGGAACTTGATAAACTACCGCGTACTTGTTTGCTCCAGAGAAACTCATATGGAATGTGTGTTAAAATATATAATAATTTATCCGATGACATTAAAAATGAATCCAATAATAAATTTAAATTCAAATTAAAGACATACTTATTAATGAATAATTATTATAATATAAATGACTTCTTAAATAATAGTGGATATAAATTATCTTTGAATTAATAATAATTTTAATGACTAATTCATACATATTTATGTAAAGAATAATTTATATTTGCATGCTATCACATTGTTAGCAGGACAAGCGAACAAATTTTATTTCTAACATCTGATATTATGTACCTGTTCTGTGCAAATAAACTATTAAATATATATATATATATATATATATATATATATATATATATATATATATATATATATATATACACCTTGAAAAAAATCAAGACTCATAGTTATTAAGAGTCATATTATGGTCCATGAGATACAGCCACAAGCGGATGGAAGGTGGGAGCTTAGTACTGGGATTCGGTTAGCATTGCTTGAGAACGGAACCCTTAAACTAAGCGACGAACTGATAACGGCTCGCGTCTTCCAGTGTTGTAAAGAATGTTAATATTTGACATTCGCGAATGCGAATGCGAATGTTGGTTTTATTCCAGTTCTTGGTATATGATGCCGGAGGATATGAATTCCGCGACGTTTCTTTTAGGTCGACACACTGCTGTTCGATTTCAATGTGGAGATACGGCGACCTTTTTTTGCGAAGCAATGCAATTCAATACAAAACATTCGCACCAATTCTTGCGAATGCGAAATGGAAATTCTAAAAATACGCGAATATTCGTTACATCACTAGCGTCTACGGAAGTATTTACATATACTTGTAACTGCTATTTTTAACTTAATGTTTCGGAGTTATTTACGTACTGGATTATCTTTACAGTATATCAAGAATAATCATTATATTAATACGTGAAGCAAAAACTTGTGAAGCATTTTTAGGTAATATGCCGCGGACGGATTAGTATGAAATTTTGCACGGTTATAGTGGACGTAGAGAAGCAGTGCAGAATGTTAATATTTTTTTCAAATAATGCATATATCATACATAAAATCAACTAAAAACACATTACACACACTACCGTGCATTTATAACAAACACATACATAGTAAACGAAATAGAACATTCAATGTCTTACTATGAAAAACCATAACGTGAAAAATGTCAAATGTCTTTGTCAAAATACCGCTATTGCTTTTAAATGCGGCTTAGATAATTAAACCTCTTTTTTATATTTAACGGGTGCGTTCAAAATTACTTAATTTTTTTTACATTTTATTTCAATTTGAGAAATATTCGTATTACTTTGGACAATATGAACGTAAGTTTTTTAATGTAAATTACGAGCGAATTTCGACCGATGCGACGGGTGACTAGTACTTTTAATTATACGCAATTTATTTATTTTGGCTTAGTGTCATATGAGTTAATCTTCTCAGTCGTTAAGGCAACGAATCAGTGATCGGTTTTAGGTTAAATCCCTGTTAGTAATCAGCAAACAAACAAAAGTATAAAATTCATTCGACCGGAAACGGTAAGTGATCACTGCTTCCCATGGAAAACATTCCAGAGAGATTCGCGATTGAGAGACAAGATTTGCGTCCCACTTGAGGTTGGCTAAAATACGTCGTGTCTCCTTAGGACTAAGTTAGAACAGGCAGAAATAGGGTTGTGCCTCCGAAGTGGAACCACAAGAGTTCTATCATATTCGACCATATTACGTGAATGAGTATATAACAATCGTACGTATACGTATAGGTGACGTCTTACCCTTTGGGACTCTCATATGCTAAGGCAATGTCAACATACGGGCGGTGGGTAGGGAATTTCGGGGCTCGAGGGGTACCCTCTTTACCCGGACAATTCTCTAGGAAATGGATTACCTCCCGAATCCTTAACATTTATACACAATAATAAAATGTTAATAAAAACATTGTAATATTATGTACAAATGTAAAAGATACTTACCATCCCCACTGTTTCGATTCGGTACATAACAATCGTTTCATGCGTTAAATTTGCGTAGGCGACAGTTTTGTTAGCACTTTTCGTTTTCGTTTTCCTCAAACTATTGAGTGGAAGTGCTAACATTCTAGGATGCGCCGTTCGTCGTCCATAACAGTTTGTCACTTTCTATGATAGCAGATTTTTCTTATAAGACTGAAGTGCAAATGGGCATGAAGTCCTCCCGATGGTAAGAGGTCACTGTCACCCAAGGATATTTGTAAGCAACTTTATATAAAATAAGGGTATATACCTAATTTTATATCCTGCGTTACTGCTTCCGGGAACTAAGAGAATCACCTCATAATGTTAATTTGTTTTTACAAAGAAAATGCGCCAATTTTATAAACTACTATCATATTGTTGCACGGTAAAAATCGGATCAAAATCTAGGGTGATTCCAAAAGTGTTTTCCTTAAACATTTTTGAACCATTTCTTAGTAAAAGCAACGGAACCGTTCCGCTTACGTTCCATAATAAAAATATTTGAAATGGATTTCAATTTTAGATCTTAAGGCTTATGAGTAAAGTTTATATGGCGGGCGTAAACATTGAATAAACATTCAAACCAAGTTGTAACTGGTTGTAACAGCGTTACGCTCGAGTGGTTACGGAGAAGAGCAAATGTTGGCGTTCCTGACGCTCCAGTGACTTGAGCCTTTGAACACACTGTTATATAATAATTTACTGATACTGTTAAAAAAAAAAAATGAACTAGCTTATTTTTGCAACTCCGCTCGTTTCGCTTGTTTACTAAAGTAACGAGTTCAAGATAAAAAAAGGTTATCTGACTGAAGTAGCAAACGAGCATGCAGTCCACCTGATAGTAAGTGGTCATTGCCGCCCATGGACATCTGTAATCAACTTCATACATAACATGGGTTCCATCTGAATTCAATCACAGAAGCGTTGCTACTCCCGAGGACTATGATGGTCGTCTCATGTAAAAGTGTGCCGGCAACCAAACCCTTCTATCGAAACGCAAGAAATGCTTTACGCTTGAAATAGGTGTAGCGGTGGTACTTCCCCGGTCGAACTACCTACACTGGTTCTACCACCTTGAAAATTGATACGCGTCAAATCTTCTCTATTTTAAATTTGATGTAATTTTACTATCTCATGTATCAGGCGACAGAAAAGAATAAAAGCACAAATTGAATATTCTTGCTAAACTACTTACGAACAATGAGCTACTTTAAAAGTAACTTTAAAAAGAAATTTCTAATTATTTACGACGAAAGGCTATAAACTAACATAAATATTTACACCTTTTAAAAGCTTGGTTGAGTATTTGTCTTACTCATTTGCCTGTTTCATTTGACGACCCGCGTGGCGCAGCGGTTACCGTACCAGTCTGACACGCAGTGGGTCCCGGGTTCGATTCCCGGCCAGCCAGGTATCTGAATGATGAGTTTAGATTCTTGTTCTGGGTCTGGGTGTTTGTGTATTCGTCTTTGTGTGTTTCCATGGCACCCAAGACACAGGAGAAAATCCTACTGTGGGGCTATGAGTGTGGAAAGCGTTTTTTTTTTTTGTTTCTTTGCAAATTGTTGAAAAACATAAAAACAGAAAAGTCAGTAAGGTTAACATGTTCTTAATAAGTACATGTTAACCTTAAATGTAAGGAATTTCTTTGGAATAATCGACTTGTTTCAATGGTCGCTATTTTATTATTTTTAAAATTATATTGAATTCGGAATTCTTACATCATTAAATTAATACGTGAAGAAAAACTTGTGATTTGTTTACAAGATACTTGCCGCAGACCGAGGAATATGAAATTACGCACGGTTATAATTGACTAGCCTTTGCCCGCGGCTTCGCTCGCGTGGAATTTAGTCTGCCACATAAAGTTTGCAAGTTGGTAGAGCAATGGTTCAACCAGGGAGGTATTACCGCCACACCTATTTCTACCGTGAAGCAGTTCTTGTGTTTCATTAGAAGCTGCCGGCTCACTTTTATATGAGGAGATCATCATAGTCCTCGGGAGTAGCAACGCATCTGTGATTGATTTCAGATTGAACCTTTGCCCTACTTTCTAAATCTGTGTGTTTAAATTTCAAATCACAGGCACGTATATTAATTTGAATTAGTTTTGTCGGCAACAGATATTAATGCTTACTCTGAAATTATAAGTTTTACGAAAGGGTCTCAAAACGCGCGACGGTTACCAACGCGCAGTTGGCTAGCGTGGTCACGACCTACACTACTGCTAATCTGTCATATGTGTCGAGTTGTGTAACATTAATTCGCACTTGGCCAGCGCGGTGGACTATGGCCTAAACTCTCTCATTCTCGGAGAAGACCCGTGCCCAGCAGTGGGCCAATAATGGGTTGGTGTGGTGTAACATTAAAATGTCGATGATGATTTAATAACATATTTAACATTTTCCACTGTTTCATTCTCCTTGACCTTTTTTTTCTTTTTGTCGAGGGAGAAACCTTCAAAAGGTACCATAAGCCGTGGGAGCGACGCAGGGTTATGTGGGATTCTTATCGCACCAGGACTCCGGGATCTTCAAAGGGACGCAACTGGAGTCCTCTGAGTGCATTGCCCCATCGGGCTCCTCCCAAGAGAGCGGCTGGGCCAAACAATCCCACGGTAAATGTACCGTGGGATTGTTTGGCTCACATAGATCTAAATAAAAGTATATTTGGGTATCTCCAGCGGTTTAGGCAGCGTACGCGAAGATAGCTCTCAGAAGACAACTTTTTTTGTGACTAACCGGATATTTCTCGTTATATTATAACCTAACAACAAAAAAATCGGTATAAATTATAATCTATGTGTTATTCTGATGTATAACCTATACTAGGTACTGTAAAGTTTCAACCAAATCCGTTGAGTAGTTTTTGCGTGAAAGAATAACAAACACACATACATCCATCCTCATTTGACACAAACACATACATAAACGAAATAGAACACCTACTACTATGAAAACACAACGTCAAAAATGTCAGATGTCTGTCAAAATACCCGCTATTGCTTTTAAATGTAGCTTAGCAAATTAAACCTCTTTTTACATTTAACGGGTGTGCTCGAAGTATATTGAAAATTATTACAATTTATTTGAATTTGAGCGATATTCGTACTACTTTGGACAATATGGAGTTTAATTTTTTAATTTAAATTATGGTCGAATTTCGACCGTGGTGACTAGTACATACAAATATGTGTATATACATACGCTCGAAAAATATCAGCCTCATCCTTTCGCAGTTGGTTAAAAGGGGACATTGGCGTATTACTGAAATCCAAATCATTTTTCGAGATTTATAGAGAGAGAGAGAGATCTTTCAAATAGCACCTGTATAGTCGGAATACTATCAAATGTATCGTAAACAATTGCCAACGGTTATTTGTGCCTACTTTCACTCGCCCCGCGGTCAACTACATCAAAATGGCGTTCTTTAGACAAACTTGAATAAAGCTATCGTGCTTGAGATGAATATCGTGTTGGATGTGAAATATTTTGATTATTCTGTTATTCTGATGTATTGAATTGGTTGCCTTTAAACTATCAGTTGAAGAGCTGGTTCGTATACTTCACACAGTTATAAGATTATTTAAAAGACTTCGCCGTTGTATAGGTTTTTCGTACATTAGAACATAGGTTCCACCTGAAGTCAATCAAAGATGCGTTGCTACTCTTTTTTTATCTGATTGAAGAAGCAAACGAACATACAGTCCACCTGATGGTAAGTGGCCGCTGCCGCCCATGGACATCTGTAAGCAACTTCATATAGAACATAGGTTCCACTTGAAGTCAATCAAAGATGCGTTGCTCCTCCCGATAACTAGGATGGTCGCATCATATAAGTGTGCCGGCAAATACACCCTACCATCGAAACACAATGAATGCTTCACGTCTATGAGATCATCATTCTGTGTTACCTCATGTATACTTTTACTAAAGCGACGAATTAAACTGTCCTTGACGTGTGCAGCAGCATTTGGTAATAATGCAATAGTGAAGACGACTCGAGGCAAGATCTACGAAATCGACGTGTGAACGCGTATAACGAATGTTATCTTAATGTTCGACAGTCTTTACTGCAACTCAGTAGAAAGAAAAATAA
Organism: Spicauda simplicius; assembly: GCA_949699795.1. NCBI lineage: Eukaryota > Metazoa > Arthropoda > Insecta > Lepidoptera > Hesperiidae > Spicauda > Spicauda simplicius. The sequence continues at coordinate 5,920,393 of OX453077.1, forward strand.
TAAGATAATTGATTAAATACTAGTTTATTCCAGCGGCTCCACTTTTTCCAAGTTTGCCATAGTAATGATCATCCCATGTCTTAATTCAGGTCATAGACAGTTTGCAGGCGACGCACTAAGCATTCAATTATATATGTGTTTTTAGAAATATAAAAAAACGTGCGGCACTCGGGGACTGCCCCGGTAAAGCTATTGCAAAGCATTTTTTTATCAACTTATGCAATGAACGCTCGGCCGCGCTACATGGTGGATTGGGGGATGTTAGGTTTCTTCGTTACGGGATATCTTGATAATGGATGGAACGTAGTATGTATATGCGTATTAAAATGTTTTGTATTTTTCTACCAATAAACAAGAGTGGGCCCGATGGTATGTTTTAACTATCGCAACACAATCGGGTGGATCACAGGTGTCACGGGTGTCCACATTGATACATTGATTTTTTTAACGCGGGTGTAGCTGCGGGGTTCATCTAGTATTATCTTAATATTAAACGAGGTTTCAGTGTACATGGTTATACGCTGTCCATGAACATCGGCAAACACTCCTAAACTAGATTAGAATCCTGACGATAATCACACGTACGCTGTTAACCCGGAGAACAGAGCTAGAACGCCTTTGATATGTATGTCATTAACAGCAGATATCTTTACTGCTATTTCAGAGATATAGATGTAAAATACATGATCTATAAAGACTTTTGTTAAGCTAATTGTGCCACTAAAATACCTATAACACACTGCAGAAGTTGGTATATATTGTTCCGCAAATACCCGATGTAACTAACAGAAAGTATTCGTTACTGTTATGTGAACTGTAAACAGTGCCGCGACCACTGTTCTGTGGGTGGCTTGTTTATTCTGTACCAAAGATATCATATACTCATACACATTAGTGTTTGGCTAGTGTTTGGCTAGAAACTATGTTTTATAAGATGGTAATCTTAGGTTAGAGACGTAACGACGCATCGCAAAACAATAATCACTTACTAACAGGTGGACAGGGTGGACTGCATGTTCGTTTGCTATTTTATCTTGTAAAAGACAACCAAGCAGTCCACCTGATCGTAAGTGATGAGTGTCACCCATGAAAATCTTTGTCGAACTCCACGTAGAACTAGGTTTCTATCTGAAACCGGTCACAAAAAAATTGCCAGCGTTGTTCTAATTACTAACCCGAGAGCTAAAAAACATTTACTTTTAAGCGTAAGTCGTCTTGAGTTACAAGAGCAGCCTTGTGCATTAAAAACGTATGTGTCCTGTCCTTAATATGCCAAGATTTTTTTCTGCAAATTGTAGCAAAATTCACTAAAATTCGGACAATGTTTGCAGCAAACGAATGTTTCTTGACTTTCCAGTAAAATGATCTTTAGTACTGAATAGTCAAAAGCCGACTAACGATCACGTTGGCATTGGTTAAAGGAAATTAAAAATAACTGAAAATCTTAATAGTCTCCAAACGCAATACTAATTTGCATGAAGCGATGTTTAACCAAATAAGGTTTCGTGTCAACAACACCATTGCTCAAAGTTTGTGGGTTAATGGTATTTTGGTGCTACCGGCCGCAATCTCTCAGCGACTTGATATCCTTGGAATTTAGCCGGATGGAGAAAATTAGTCTCGTTCAACTACAGTTGATTTCTTCAGAGTTGAATTTGTAATTTGAAATCTTTGCGTTTTGCGGAGGATCGCCGTTATACTTGTTACTTCTAAAAGCAACGTTAAGGTAATCTTCTGTTTTTTTTCGAGCTTTTGGTCCTGATAGTAACTAGTCGCTGTCAACAAGAATTCTACCCAAAACCATCACAGATGTGTTGCCATATCTAAAGATTGCCGTATATATCGTCACCCTTCCACCAAAACGCAAAAAGCTATAATATTTTTCCTTGTGTGTGTTGTGGTCATTCTCATACGAATTTACGGAGTATGACTTTGACTTAAAGGTCACACGAGGTGTTCCAGTTTAATTCTCAGATTTAATTACAACGGTGGCCTGACTGACTTTGAACGTAGCTCCCATTAGTGTGAAATTATAGATAAATTATAGACGGCAGTGCCATTGAAGTCTACTACTTAAAAATAAAAATGCGTGTTTGTCCAATAATCATTCGAATTGTTCCAAGGTTGGCCACACACAAAGATAACCGATTATACACATATTTCCATCAAAACAAAGGATATTTTACGCTTGTCCAGCACAGTAGTGCTCAAATACGTGGTGCGCATACGAAAGTAGGTATTGATAAGGTAATTTTTAAGCTAATATCATTCGTATGAGCTTCGGTGTGTGGTAGTGCTGTCATCTCTGTCTTTTTCGGTAATTTTGGTATACGAAGCTCTAAAATATTTCTTATAAAATAGGTGGTTTTAAATACATTCTTTATGTATCTTAGTAAGCATTCATTTTTTTTTAATTGTTACAAACATAATGTTTAACCCATATTTTTAATATTTTAATAATTTATCTTCATTCTTGTCAACTCATTATTGTCCCACTGCTGCACGGGTCTTCTCTCAGAATCAGAGAGTTATAGGCCATAGTACACCGCGCTGGCCAAGTACGAATTGGTGGACAACAATTTATATTTATTAATCCATATTTATTGCACGGGGGATATGGTCCTAGCGGCTCCCACTAAAACGGAAAGATACTCGAGTCCAGCAGTGGGCCAGTGATGACGTTCATAAAACTATACTCATGTGATGAAGGTGCCATGTACGCACGCAATGTGGAATACATGAACAACGAAGCCCAAAACAGAAATTTTATTTAATTATCCAGATGTTTGGCCAGATATTGAACCCGGAACTCATGGTGCCACGCGGGTCGTTAAATATGTATGCGATAAATTTAGAAATAACTGTTTTTTTGATCGTATAGAAAGTGTACATTATAATTATGTCTAACAATTCTATAAATTAGCTGAGGTACGAGACTATCTCCATGACTTAATACAATTAAATGAAATGAAATGTCTTTATTCTGTATAGGCCACTTACAAATTGTCAGTTACATTTTTTTTCTTACACTACCACCGGATCGGAAAACGACCTCAACTGAGAAGATCCGGCAACAAACTCAGCGGGTTTGTCTTTTTTCTTATTTATATCCATTTTTTTATATAATTACAATCATGTTTTTTTACATGGTAATGAAAGTTAGCTCCAGTATCTTGCCTTACAGTTCAGTAAAAGAGAGCCCTGTATGTATGTAACACTGTCGGTGTGTATATAAATAAATAAAATAGAAACAAATAATAGTAATAAATCAAAATTATATGTCGTTTTATAATATTTTAAAATCAATGAATTCAACAAGAACCTCATATAACCTGTTGGCGAGGACCACAATTGTGCCAATATACCGTTTGTCTGAGCGATGGTCAGCGTTACATTCGCATGTGACCTCGAATTATGCAAATGATCGAGCGAAGAGTAAGTTGCATGCATAGCTTCTTGCATAAGGTACGTTTATATAACAGGGTATTGAATGGCATTTGGTACCTAGAAAGGGCAGAGAGACTTCAGTACATACTCTTTAATACTACAAACTCATGGCAAGTCCATGGAAACATGGAACATCTTATCTGAGCTTGGTCACTGATGTTATGCTACCCCTGAACCCTCGTCCATTCCAATATTGTCCCAATGTTGGGCACAGGTCTTCTCTCAGAATGAGAGAGGTTAGGCCATAGTCCACCGCGCTGGCCAAGTGCGAATTGGTGGACTTCACACACCTCCGAGAACTTTATTGTTTTTTTAAGAACTCTCGGGTGTGTAGGTTTCTTCACGATGTTTTCCTTCACCGAAAAGCAGTGATAATTAATTTCTAATACGCACATAAATCAGTGGTGCAGGCCTGGGTTTGAACCTCGGACCTCCCGATCGAGAGGGCAAGTTTCAAAGGCTATCACTGCTACCTCTGAACTACAGGAACTAAATTGTATGTTCTAAACCAAAATTAATTTAAATTATTTTTTAATTTTTTGTGACTAGGTAATTTAAATTACCGGTATTGCAAATCAATGACGAAAATAATGATTAATACATTTGTTGATTTTATGACTATTGCTATAGGATATGATATTTGTTAATAATTGCATTTGCATAAGAATCTGCGTATGCAAATATTAGGAAAGAAGTCGAAAATTTACAATATTTCAAACAGATCTGTAAACAGATCTGGAAACTGTTTGTATTCATTTGTTTTATATTGTATGTATCTTTTTTTGTTTAAAAGGTGAATTGTTTGTTTCCCAAATAAATAAATAAATAAATCTAAAGTTGTAAGGTGGAACTTTTAATGTTTCGAGACGCTAACCCCGCCGCTCTTAATAAAAGCAGTGTTAAAAAGTATAATAATTCTTATTTACTTAACGTATAATACTTAACGTATAATAATTCATATTTACTTATTTACTTCAATCGAGCTGAGTCTCCAAAAAATTGAATAGCCATATAAGGCTTACTATTTATTGTATCATAAGTTACGAATTTATAATACAAGTATATTTCAATAATGTCAATACGTTATGATGCGGCAAGAGGAAGACACGCTACAAATGAACCTGACTTTGTATCGATTTGATACAGTTGCCATCAGTTGACAATTAATGACTACACCAGTCCATTCACGTATGCCCATTGAAACGAAACCGCCGACCTAGTTCGTGGGCACGAATGAAGACGATCATGTTGGTCGAATTAAGCGATCGACGATGTGTGGACGCGTGTCTCGGATCACGTAGGTGGCAAATACGTGTAATTGCGACGTGGTGACCGTTAATTTCGTTATCGAATTCTTAGGTAATGATTCAAACCAAACGGGTATTCTCAGTCTCTAGAATAAAATATTAATGCTTGCCATGTCAAAAGATACATAAACTATGCAATAATGCAAATTGCATAAGGCTGAATTTTGGGTAAGTTCTAAGTCATTGTTCGGAAGTTTTTTCGTAGACGTTCAAACTTTTAATCCCAGCCTCTGTCAAATCCAAAGAAAATGTGTATTATATGCTTTACAAAAAATAATTATCGAATTGTCAACGTTTCGAAGAATTATTTTGGGTAAGTCGTTACATTGTTTAGAACTAAGTTTCTTTATCCAGGCGTTCAGCGTTGAATCTTAGCCATTGCTCTTACTGCAGACTTAGAAAGACAATCTATGTTATATGCTTATTTATCGTTTGATATAACAATCAAAAATTTGTGACCTTTACCAATCAGCATAAGAGTCGTGCTTAGATTTTACCAGAACCAGAAGGGAGAACTCAAAGGTGAGAACTTGGAGGGGAAAAGAACACATGTATTGTTCTTGTTTATGTGATTTGGCTTTACTTGAGGGATTCGTGGTCCCAAGCGTTGCTTCAGGTGTTTCTTTCTTAATTTTAAGTGAATATCAGCAACTATTAGTACAAATTGCGTCGAATTTTGTCAACTTATGATATCACTTATATACATATTATGTTTTTTATCTTCAAAAGCTGAAGCTTACAGCGAAATGCGAATAATACTTAAAAAAAAGAAAAAAATACACTTTCTACACTTATACCCCACATTAGGATTTTTTCCTGTGTCGTGAGTACTATGGACACACACAAGACGAATACACAAATGCCCAGACCCAGGACATAAATCTAAACTCATCATTCAGATACCTGTCCGGCCGGGAATCGAACCCGGAACCCTTTGCGCGTCAGACCGGTATGGTAACTGCTCCGCCACGCGGGTCGACTTAACTGAATATTTAGTGACCCCTAAGTCGAGAGTTGCACTTTAATATGAGAAAACCGTCTTCGATTGTTTGCTTATTGGTTAGCTACCGTATTGTGTAACCGAATCGTAGACGACTCTTAATTTCTATTGCCTCGTGCCATATAGCATCGGAACCTTTGCACAAGAACATGACCGAACTATACGTGCTGAATGTCATATGAGTTACATAATTTGTGATTTAATCGCAGATCAGTGTTGTCACACATAATCGGTCATGTTATTCAGACCTGTTCCATGTTAGACACGTTACCTTTTTTTGGTTATCGAGGAGGAAACCTTCAAAAGGTACCCGACGCCGTGGGAGCAACGCCAGGTTATGTAGGATTTTTACATCACTAAAAAGCCCCCCGATGGCCATCCTCAGCGCTGCGTGGAGGACTCCGGGATCTCCAATGGATCACAATCCGAGTTCTCCAAGCGCGATGCCCCTTTGGGCTCTTCCCAGTGAGCATTGTACACACTGCACCTCCTAGAGTTTAAGACAGCATGTGGCCACACACGCCTTCGTCCTACAAGGGGTCGCTTAGCTGAACGGTTCGAGCTCCCACTCTTACTGCCCGCAGCCCCTGAAGCCCTTTTTAGTCGCCTCTTACGACAGGCAGGGGATAGGGGGAGGACTACGAAGTCCTATTCTGAACACGGAACTACAGGGATATAGACACGTTACCTAACAATCTTCTGTGATATTAAATTCAAATTCAAGATTACCACAGAAATAGGTATGACTATGGTGCCTAAAAATTCAAACAATGTTGGGTTTTACCTCTCCAATAAACCGATAGGCAAATAATTTTCAAGTTTCACATGCCCCTGGCAAACTTAGCGATTGCTCTTTCTGTGAGCAATCGCTAAGTTTAAAAAATAAAAAAATTACGTTTAAAAAATGAAAAAAAAAATCTATAGTACGTACCTATACCAAATGTAATACTGTTAGCTTAGATCGAAGTAATATATGTGCCCCATCGGGACCCGAACCCGGTACGCCGTAGGAGCATAACAATGTCAGTGTCAATCACTCTAATATACAAGTACCTACATAAAATGTACATTATAGTACATAATAGCTACATTGTAAAGCTGTACAAATGGTATAGTGGGAGACATTTCTCTACTTAATGTGCTTCATCGTAGAGTCATGAAACTTTGAGTCGCCTTTCCCTTTTGACTGCACTCTACCTAGACCTCAACTGAAGATAAATTTAATTAATTTAAATTTAAATTTAATTTAAATTTAATTTAATTTAATTTAATTTAATTTGTTAAGTTCTTTTTATTCACTAGTCACCCGTCGCATCGGTCGAAATTCGACCGTATTTTATATTAAAAACTAAACTTCTTATTGTCCAAAGTAGTACGAATATCTCTCAAATTCAAATTAAATGTAATAATTGTTAAGTAATTTTGAACGCGCTCGTTAAATATAAAAAGAGGTTTAATTATCTAAGCCGCATTTAAAAGCAATAGCGGTATTTTGACAAAGACATCTGACATTTTTGATGTGATGTGTTTTCATAGTAAGACATTGAATGTTCTATTTCGTTTATTATATGTGCTTGTGACAAATTCACAGTAGTGTGTGTAATGTGTTTTTAGTTTATTTTATGTATGATATACGCATTATTTGAAAAAAATATTAACATTCTGCACTCCTTCTTTACGTCCACTATAACCTTGCAAAATTAAATACTAATCCGTCCGCGGCATATTACTTAAAAATACGTCACAAATTTTTGCTTCACATATTAATATAATAATTATGATTATATCTTATCCTATATCTATCTATCTTAAAAAGTACGATTATAGAAAAATATGATAAATGTAGAGTTTATGACAGGAGTGTTTTTTATTCAATTACTATGTTTGAACTACATTTTCAATATGACAAGAAAACATACATTTAAATGTAGAAAAAGTTGTTCATTAACTTTTGTATTTTGTGAAGTTAACATTGTGTTTATACTTTTATTAAGAATCTTATCAAAATGTCCTTATGTCGTATTAAAATTGCGTATTAACTACTTACTTTGAATTAAGTATATTGTCATATACAGCCACATATACGTAGGAGCGATTAACTCAGCCCTCGAGACTAGCCATTCATATGTGATTGATTTCAGATAGAGCCTTTCTCTACAAAGTTCTTTACAGTTATGCATGGGTGGCAGTAGTAATTTGCTGTCAGGACGATTTGGTAGACATACCACATCGTTCTGAGTGACAACTCATACTTCAATCTTATAAAAAAGAGAAAACACGTAAATAATTTGCAAACACAAGCCTGTGTAGCGCCTCACAGAGGCACTATCCGTAGTTTTATACGTTTAAATAGTATTTAAAAGGTGTTAACTAGTAGAACGGCTTATGTATCTAATGGACGCCGGGCAAAGGAATCCGGATCAACAGGAAGCGAGGTAACATGTACCTACACGCCGCCAATGGCGCGCACGCAAGAAAGTTTACTTTTATTTCGTTCCCATGGGAAGATGGTTCTTGCTTTGAATGTTTATATCTGTACCCTTAGTAGGATTTATTAAGTTTCCTCGAAACAACCATTGTATATGTTTTACAGAAAACATAAGTAAGCAATTTAAATTGTAATGTATGGGGATTACCATACATTACAATTTAATTGGGTTGGGTTTTCTTTTTCCACCATAACTTGTTATCAGACTAAAGTAGCGTATAAAAAAAACGCTTTCTACACTCATAGCCCCACAGTAGGATTTTCTCCTGTGTCGTGGGTGCCATGGACACACACAAAGACGAATACACAAACACACAGACCCAGAACAAGAATCTAAACTCATCATTCAGATACCTGTCTGGCCGGGAATCGAACCCGGGACCCACTGCGTATCAGACCGGTACGGTAATCGCTGCGCCAAGCGGGTAGTCATGTAAACATGCTGTCCACCTGACAGTAAGTGTATGTGGTCACTGCCGCCCATGAACATTCGTTAGCAAATTCCTGTAGAGCAAGGTCCTATCTGAAGATAATCTCATAATCAGATCAGTTGCTACTCCACTGCCCATGTCCATAGGCGGCAGTAAACATTTGCTGTCAGATGGTGCATGCTCGTTTCCTATATGGCATAAAAAATACCGACAAAATACTTCATTTGTCGTCAACCCATTATTGTCCCACTGCTGGGCACGGGTCTTCTCTCACAATGAGAAATATTGGCCATAGTCTACCGCGCTGGTCAAGTGCGAATTGGTGGACTTCACACACCTCCGAGAACTTTTTTTAAAGAACTCTCGGGCGTGTAGGTTGCCTCACGATGTTTTCCTTCACCGAAAAGCAGTGATAATTTATTTCTAATACGCACATAATTTTAGAAAAATCAGTGGTGCGTGCCTGGGTTTGAACCTCGGTCCTCCCGATCGAGAGGGCAAGTTTCAACCATTAGGCTATCACTACCACTTCATTTACAAATAGCGAATTATCTAATGTCCAGCTAATGAATCCTAACAGGCAACTTCGTTAAGCAGTTGTGCAATAATTGCGTAAATTAGAACTGTTATGTGAAGCCGTGTTAATATACATAGCCAGCCCTGTTGTATAACGAACTGAATTCTGTCAAGTTCTCGTCAGGTGGATCGTCGGGCTTACAGACTTTCCATTCTAATTGAATTCCGTCCAAGTATGCCGTCGCCTGGTCGAATATTTTATTGTTAATTATATATCGATGCATGTGGGTTGTTGCCTGTATGTCCAGGATATAAGGTTCCTTTTGCAATAGTCTCTACCAATGAATGTTGAGTGCGTGTTTGCGAGCTTATGATTTGGATTGATCTCCAAATGTCCATATCCTGATTCGAACATCTGGGTCAAAATATTTAAAATTGACATGTTTGCATAACTTAGAATTTTGGCAACGTTGAATATGCTTAGTTTACAATTTTCTATGACACAGAATAACAAAATATAGTCGTTGGACAATTGGAGGCTTGTTTTTATCACTAATATAACACCTATTTCTATTTTATGACAATATTAAGGTTATGATATATTTTTCTTACTTTTCGGTGAAGGAAAACATCGTGAGGAAACCTACACACCCGAGAGTTCTATAAAAAAAAGTTCTCCGAGGTGTGTGAAGTTCACCAATTTGTACTTGGCCAGCGCGATGGACTTAAACTCTCTCATTCCGAGGAAAGACCCGTGCCCAGCAGTGGGACAATAATGAATTGACGATAGATGATATAATTTTAACCAATTGCGACTCTTCCATAATCTAAGGTCATACGCCAATCTTTTAAGTTATGATACCAAGACATTCGTTTTTTCGTAAGTAACATTTTTGTTACTTTTAACTGATTGATATTTAGTGTGATTTAGGTTTACATTTCAGTATCGGATAAAACATCCGTCCTTAGCTCTATAAACTTGTTCTTTTTTCATATGTTTTTACAATGTATTTATGTAAAAAAGTTGAAAACTTAATCAATATGTTGTATTAGTTATGTAACTCTATAATATGTTTTTAAATTAATTAGACCCCTCTGATTTAAATATGAAGTTAAAGTATCGCACTTGTTATATATGAATATCATTGAATAAAATTCACTATTGTAGAATTAAACTCAAAAATTTGCATCTATATATACGTGCAAAATAACTATAGAAAATAACTATATATACGTGCAAAAATGATACGGTTCTTAAACTTGAAGATTCTAAATCTGTTATAATACGACCATAAAGACTCAAAGTTACGGTATAAAATATGTATGAGTATGAACTGGATTTCCAAATGAGTTTCAAGTGTTCAAAAGTGGGTTTAAACATTTACTTAATCAGAACTTAAGAGAAAGGATGCTCGCATGCAAGAAAATCAAGTGGCACTATTACCTGAGATCCATTGTGGTATCCGATAACCAAAATAGAGCACGAGAACACAACGGCGTTAAACACAATCGACACAAATTCACACTTTAGGGATCTGCAATTTGTTCCACGAAAATTGTCACCACGTGTTATATAATTGAGTTTATCGAGCGAGATTTAGTGTCGGTCAATAGAAAGCCGAATGTTCCGGTACTTTCTTCTGCGCGTGCGCTTACGTGCCGGCCGTCGGGGCGAGTGACTATCACGGTGTTGAATGTACCTATCACACGATGCACGTATTTTGAAATGATCATTCTCGATGTCCGTTTGAAGGTTAGCATTGTAAGGAATTCTATTCGATGTTTTGATGTAGTAAAATGTCTGATTTGCTAAGATTAATAGGTTAAATGTTATATGTATGTAAGAATCGATGTATTTCGATAAAATAGTTCCTGCATCATTACGATTTTTTCCACGGTATTATAATTTTTATTTCTTCGCTACGACATAAAACTGTTAGTCAAGATGTCTCTAAGTGTAAATATTTGTCACATTACCGAAATTGATTTCAATGAATGTCTGAAATGAATTTAAATTCGACTAACTGATCCTGGAACTTAGTTCCGCCAAAAAATCTAAAATTATCTTTACTATATTATACGTGTATCACACATAAAAACCATGCTTTTATGTCACCCTATCTATTAAAAAAATGCATTAAAATCCGTAGCGTAGTTTTAAAGATCTAAGCATACATAGGGACAGACAGCGAGAAGCGACTTTGTTTAGTGAACTATAAAAATATAGTCGGGAAGATTTGAGCCCTATTTGTTGTCGAATCAAACCTCTGATGTTAAGAAATTATGGCCGCATTGAAACAAAAAATGTAAATAAAATAGATTAAGGTGTGGATAAAAAATATGCTAATCAAATTTATCAATCATTCTATCGTTTTTCTTATTTTCGAATCCGCAGCGGGCGAAGATTATGTTTACACGTTTTATTATGCTCATCCAATAAATTATAAGTAGTATAACAAAAAACTATAAAATAAAGTAGTTTACTAAATTTTTGTAGTAAACTATAAAAATAAGTAGTTTTACAAAAAAAAAGAAACAAAATCATCAAACAAGTTTTTGAAAGAGATAGTATTCCAATGTGTCCCTGACCACACCACCAATTCACCACAATCTATTCGATTTCACATCTCATTTCTCAATAAAACTGACGAGACTCGATGTGCAGAGAATCGTATTTTAATGCCAATTAAACGAATGTCGAAAAGGTTGAACTTTAGGATGACATTTACGTTATTTTCCGAGGTCCGAGGTCCGTGCGTCGGGTGTCCGAGGGTCCGTCTGTTCCTCTTTCAGTCTTTACTTATTTAACCGTGATAGTTAGACAGGTGAAATTCTCAAAGACGATGTATTTTTGTGTCCGCTATAACAAGATATGTATGAGTTTTTTTTCAACAGTCCTTACTAACCGTATTGTACTCAGGCTTGACGACTTACAGCCCGAACAAGCCGGATTCCAAAAAGGCTACAGCACCATGGACCACATGGATGTTTAAGTCTAACTTTGAGAGGAAGATCACTCGAAGAATCCAACTTGGCTGGGCTACGTTCGGGAAATTTCGTAGTATCTTCTCGTCAACAATTCCTCAGTGTATCAAGTCGAAATTGTTCGGGAAATGTGTGTTGTCAGTGATGACCTATGGCGCCAAAACGTGGTCCTTCACTATAGGCCTCATTCGAAGGTTCAGAGTCGCTCAACGCGCTTTGCAGAGAGCTATGCTCGCAATTTCGCTACGAGACATGATTCGCGACGATGAAATCCGTAGACGTACGAAGCTTACCGATATAGCTCTTAAAATTAGCAAACTGAAATACCAGTGGGCCGGCTACATCTCTTGAAGGACCAATAACCGATGGGGAAGAAAGGACCTCGACTGGCGACCCCGTTTAGGCTAAAGGGCTATACCCTTTTAGCCTAAATGGGGTCGCCCCGCCACTAGTTGGACCGATGAACTTAAGAAGACAGCGGGAAACGGTTGGATTCAGAGCGCACAGAATCGATTGGAGTGGCGCCATTTAGGGGAGCATCAAAGAGCTGATGAATGGATAACAAGATATACTAAAACAGAATAAAAGTTTAATTGGGCAATTAAACAACTACAGTTTTTCACAGATAATGGTACGGAACCCTTCGTGCGCGAGTCTGACTAGCACTTGGCCGGATTTTTATCATAACAGTTCATAGAGGTTTACCTATTCTTACAAAGTTAGTGAAAGTTATATTAGTGTTTGAACGTCAATGTTAACGAGTGCTTATAAATCAAATATCTATAATTTATCACTTAGCACTGAAATAAAGTATACAATTTGTCAGTAATATGTATTTCTTAGATGTTTATGTAGTAATATTGTTTTTCAAAATGATATTATAGAATGACCGTACGTTGTAATACATATAATTATTCACGCGGCTTCGTTCAGTCACTTTTATTCAGCTAAATTCATCAATACGAAAGAATAACAATTACAATATGAAAGACTAACACACACACATACACACACACACATATTCTCATAAACCTTCGCATAATATTAATGAAACATACGTAATTAAGAAATTACACTTAATTTTGTCCAATACTTCGATAAGTACATAAGTAGACTATAACCATTATATTTTACTTTCACCCAAACTACATTTGGCCTAGTTGTGCAAAATCATATTTTATAGCTGATTGGTGGTCAGTTACCATTCTTTTTTTTAAGTTTGTCCCCTGACGTTTCATTTTATTGATCATTTTTTGTTGTTGATCACGCTAATTTTTCATCTTTTCTCCTATTTACCAAGATTTATATGTAAGAGTAGTGTAGTATTATAAGCTGATTGTACCTATGCCGGATCGGCGTTCTTTCTACGTTCTATGGTCGTATAAAATATTATAACGGAACATTCAGGAATCCTTATGATTCCGTTAGTCCAAATTGATCGCGCGTTCCGTTAAGCTTAGTAATGATCTAAAGAAAGTTTTATTTATTTATTACTAGCTTCAACCCACAGCTTCGTTCGTGTTGAAGCCCTTCAAGAAGTACGAAAAAGCATTGTTACATTTTAATAGAATTAAAACGATGCGATTTAGAAAATGTTACTAGTAAAATAAATATATTTTTCACGACACAAACAAATATACATTCACATTTATAATATTAGTAGGTATAGTAGGGATTAATCAAGGGAGTTTCAATTAATCTTCCATAACTATTTTTAATGTATAGGTACTCGATAATTATATTCATTAAATATTGTATCCTAAATATATGAGACTAGGTTATTCCTGTACCTTTTGTCGCTCCGGTCATGTCTACTACGGTAATCAGTATCCTGCGCGCTATCTACGACCTAATCTAGGTCATAAAAGACACGTGTGCCTTATTTTAGCGAAATTCGAATGGTATTTTTTGAGTAATTGGATTATAAACACTCGTACATCCTCACAATTTTTTGCATTAACAATATATTACAAATTTTCGCTTTAATAATATTAATAAGATAACATTATTAAATATCGATAAATTATATTTAAACATTAAAAAGAAATAAATCTATTTACACTATATACAAAACAAAATAAAAAAAAACATATTTTTTAAAGTAAATAAAGTACGTGAAAATAAACAGAAATTATAAATAAAACAAAGAGTCCATATCACTGCCTCTTGGGAGAGTCCCAAGGATGCTGGCGGCGTTGCCTCTTTGTATGGCCAAACTGATTATTAGGTTATTAAATATACATAATTACATTGCAGTTTTATAGAAACCGTTATTAGTTACAATGTTAGTTATAAGTAGGTAACAACAATGCAAAAGTGTATGCGAAAAATGGGTAAAACCATTTTTAACTTAAACTTTTGCATCGCTGTTATGAATTAAATTTTTTAAACGTATTAAAATACATTTTTATTTTATTTTAATATCAACAACGAATACATGATGGGCAATTGCTTATATATTTTAACTGGAAGTGGTCCTTATACTGCCATCTAGTGTCTAGTAGCAGAACTAAATGTAAGTTACTTTAGTTTTCGTTATTTTTTCTAGATGGCGCTTTTGACCGTAAGTATAAAATAACCGTGAAAATGCTAAGAATATTATGTGCACTAATTAAATTTATATTTATGAAAATGATATAAGAAGTATATGACTTAACTTTTAATAACCAAGTATCGAATGATTTTAATTAGATTTTAATGTCTAAGTATATTTTAATGTCTAAGTCCGTGTTTAAGGCATTTAGGCACTAGCAACTTCTAGTTTCAAGAGTTTTAGGACAGAGGGACCAAAATTTATCATAAATTATAACCAAAATTTATAAATAGCTGTTATTAATTTGTTGTTGATAATTATTTTTAATACAAAATTAATGTATAAAAATTTATACATACCTAGGTTAGGTATGTATAAAAATATATGTTTGAGGAATTATATTTTGCCAATAACTTCATATTTTTAAATGTTAGCTATAGTATATGCCTTAGATTTTTGCTCGGAAATCGGATTTGGATAACAAAACTTCTCTATGGAAAAACCGCATCAGTTATTTTGTTAAAACACTGTGTTCTATGGACAGCGCGTAATCGAGAAATCGGTTGGGGAAAGATCGATGCTCTCGGTTAAAGTCAAGTCGATTTTGTATTACGTAAACCGGTTCCGATTATGGTCGCTAGTTGTCATGTCTTACATACGATGTTGTACTTTGTTTTAACTGCATCTTTAGGTATTATCTTTATGAAATTGGAGATAATTAATGTGTTTTGGAGATTATTTGCATGTGTCGCCGACCCGCGTGGCGGAGCGGTTACCATACCGATCTGACGCGCAATGGATCTGAGGTTCGATTCCCGGCCAGATAAGTATCTGAATGATGAGTAGATTCATGTTCTGGGTCTGGGTGTTTGTGTATTCGTCTTGTGTGTGTCCATCGTACCCACGACACAGGAGAAAATTCTATTGTGGGGCTATGACTGTAGAAAGCGTGTATTTGTAGAATCATTTATTCCGTGGTTTGACGTAGGAATCCAGGTGCTAGAACCAGTTCAACTGGAATAATACCACCGCCTTACTTTTTTCTAGCTTGAAGCATTTATTGTATTTGGATGGGAGAGTGCAGTTGCTTACTGGCAATTTTCATATGAAGCGACCATTTTAAACCTCAGGAGTGGCTACGAATCTGTGAATGACTTCAGATATAACCCATGTTCTACATGAAGTTGCTTACAGATGTTCTTGGGCGGCATTGACCGCTTACCATGTAGGTAGTGGACTACATGCTCGTTTGCTATTTCAATCAGAAAAAAAAACATTTCTGCTAAACAACTATGTAAAGTGAAACTGTTCTGGTTTGAAGGGACACCCTCACGAGGCAATTCCTCAGGCAGGCGACCTCTGAAATAATCAGGGAGTTTTTCATAAATGTCAATGGAAGGCAGTGACCACTTTTCATTAGGTTACTCTAAAATATTTAGCTTCTTCAACTCGGATTGGAACACTGTGGTCAGGTAGCATCAGATATTCTCCAGCTGTAAAAGGCTCCTGCCCAACAGTAACGGTGGAATAGAAACACTGCCAAGTAAAACACTACTATGTATACCTAACTAACAACGATATAATAGAAATGATCATTTCAAACCTTTATTAAATCTTATAAACAAAACGTTTTATAGG
Organism: Spicauda simplicius; assembly: GCA_949699795.1. Lineage (NCBI taxonomy): Eukaryota > Metazoa > Arthropoda > Insecta > Lepidoptera > Hesperiidae > Spicauda > Spicauda simplicius. Next base: position 5,936,738 of record OX453077.1, read on the forward strand.
AATATTATACTTATTTTAACGGGTTACATTTATTTAGATCTGTATGAAATAATAACACTAATTTTTCGGATTTACAAAAGGAGAAAAAATCAGTACAAAGTCTTGCATAGAAATGCGTTTAAAATAAAAACATCTTGAAAACGTAATATTGAACCAATATATTTACAACATTTTATGGCATTTTACACCTCTTAGTTAATTAAACATGGCGATAGATAATTTTAAGAGAAACTACACACCCATCTATCCCGTGTTAATAATCGTGTCTAATATATGTTAATGGTAAATGACTGTTGCAGCCAGACATGGACGTCTGTAAGCAACTTGATAACAGAGATTGTATTTGGAGCCAATCTTCAAATTGCGCGCTATGCTATAGCTAAGGCTATGATGATCATATAAAAGTGAGCAGGCAATCGCGCCGTCCACCGGAATGCAAGAACTGCTTCAAGCTAGAAAGAGGTATGGCGGTGGTACCTGGTCTTACCATATGTGTCCTACCACCTTGCCTTTGCATAAGAAGTACTCAGCCAAAGAATATTTGTAAAAACTTTAGGACTTTTAACTCAAATTTACATTAAGTTTTTGGTTTTCGCCCATAACTTGCAATGATGGGCGTAACGTCGGCGTTTTGAGGAAATATAACGCACTTAGGGCTTATCACAATAGGCGTCCCATTAGTTTCATTGCGTACATGTCAAAGTTATTCAACCATTGTAACGTTATTTCAAAACAGTACTCATCATAAGAGGTTAAGCTCAATCTCGCACAAAGCGAAACCAACAGGAACGATAATTACGAAATTATCTCCGCGTCGGATAGTAAGTACCTCGCGCAAGTAGGTTTCGTAATAAGATTATTTATGTAAGTATTGCGAAAAACACCGAATCACCGCGCAGAGGAAACTTACAATGAAATCGATTGAATATATTTGAGCGTAGATGCGAATTTATTCTGGTGTGAATGGATTTTGGGACGGTGTCTCGCCATGGATTTGAATGCAACTGTCATTATGGCTGTATCAAAATATGTATGGTTGTTGTATACTGTAGTGATCCACAAATGTGCTGCATTGAATTTGATTATTATTATATCAGTAGGTACTCTTTGTCGTCCCTGTAGTTCCGAGATCAGAATAGGGCTACGATATCCTCTGTCTGTTATAAGAGGTGGTTAAAAATGGGTTTCCGGTCGTGGGTAAATAGAGTAGGCAATCGAACCGTTCGGTCTCGCGACCCCGGAAGGACGGCAGTATGTGTGATCGCGTACCGTCGTAAATACCAGACGCAGCGGTGAGCCCAGCCGCTTACCTGGGAGGAGCCCGATTGGGCAACGCGCTCATAGGACTCCGGTTGCGTTCCTTTGGAGGTCCCGAAGTCCTCTTTGTAGCGTACTAAATAGGAAAAAATATGTCTATAAATTCGTTTATTATTGTGCCAAAATAAATAAGTGCTATTTAAGGCCACCACAATGTCTTACAAATACAAGGAACTTTAAACTTCCGTGAAGTAGATATTGATTGTCATATTAGACTTTTAATATTTCTCATAAGGTTAAAAAAAAGATGTAAGCATTTTTTTCATACTAGTCGTTACAATTATAGTATGCTACATAAGCACAAGGCATGACAATTACGATACTATGATACGCGATAGGGAATGTGCCACTGTACTTATTCACTTTAGCCAATAATAAACGCATTTTTAAGCATATTTATGACCCAGTAATATAAATAGGAAAACCTATTTATTATGTCGTAGTCCTTCGCTTCGGCTCATAAGAAGTAAATGTGAATGAAATTATATTGTTCCCTGAAGTAAAAGCGAAGTCGAAGTCTAAGTTCAAATAAGTACTATTCCACAGAACTTACATCACCCTTTCCTAGAAAGGAAGGGTCTGAAACCTTATAGTCACTCTTGGCCACCTGTATTTTTAGTGCTGACGCTAATGTCCTGAATTTAATTACTTAAACAAAATGTAAATATTTTATTCAAATTTACATAATTAATTTCGAACGACACAAATCTATGACTAATTCGTAAGGTGTTAGGTTGTAAAAAGAAGCGGCGAAAAGTACTCCATAATATACACCTTTACAATTTATATATGCAACGTCAGGCTCCGACATTGTTAGTTTTCAACAGCAATATTGACTGAGAACACATATGACTACACATACCATTATACTTTATTTCTGATTATTTTTTATTTATTATAATTTACAGTAATTTCAAACACACTCATTAACTATTCTCCAATTAAGTACAAAACTAACTACGCATTAAAATTGCCAAACGGAAGAACATCAAGCAGACTTCATTTGTCTTTTTTTCATGTTCTATTTTCGAAAACATTGACGGTGGCTCCGTCATATATACATACAAACTTATACTAATGGAATATGTGGCGCTGGAGACAGTAGAGCACAATATTTTATCGGTTAAACAAACATTTAATAACACGTTTTCAGATAACGTTTATCTAATGAACTTTTTAATCTTTCTTCCGGGGAGATTGTTTTTATGATCTGGATCTTTCTATTATGTCTTTCCAGGGATAAAACGGAAACCTATTACTAAGACTATTTTAAAGGTGTTAGAACCAGTGTAGTCCGACCGAGGAAGAACCACCGCCACATCTATTTCTAGCGTGAAGCATTTATTGCGTTTCGATGGAAGGGTGTGGTTGCCGACACACTTTCACATGAGGCGAACATCATAATCCTCGGGAGTAGCGACGCATCTGTGATTGACTTCACATGGAACCCATGTTCTGTATGAAGTTAATTACAGATGTCCATGGGCAGCAGTGACTTCCCATTAGGTGGACTGCATGCTCGTTTTGCTACTTCAGTCAGTTAAATAAAAAATAAATAAAAAAAAGACTGCACTCTCCGTCTGTCTGTCACCAGGCTGTATATTATGTACTGCGATAGCTAGACAGTTGAAATTTTCACAGATGATATATTTCCATTGCTGCTATAGCAATAAAAAAATTGCGGCACTCGGGGACTGCCGCGGTAAAGCTGTTGCATAGAATTTTTTGTCAACTTATGCAATTATAATTATTTTATTTATTTATGCAGTATTTTTTTTGATACTATATACTTTCTCATAAACAGCTGCTTATATATTCGTCCGACTTCCGAGCAGCTCGTCTCGATCCGTGCGAGTTTCGTACTGTCGTACCATATACATACACGTTAAGTGAACGCTCGGCCGCGCTTCATGGTATAAATATTTAAAGAAGGTCTCTCATACAACAAACGTGATTTTTTGCCGATTTTTTATAGATGTATGGAACCCTTGTGCGCGAGTCCGACTCACACTTAGCTTATTCTATTCTTTTTATTTGCATCTATCTACGAGAAGATATGAGGGCTTTTATTTGGGGCTGATATCGTCCAACTATAAAATATACACAGACGTCACAGTATCTGTTTTTAAAAGCTTTTATTTAACTTACAATGTTTGTGGGTAAGTATGTGTGTTTAGGTCAAATCTTGCACGCTGAATTTAACCCACTTCTCATTGTCCGATTAAGCTGAAATTTGGAATACATATATAGCTTATAGCATATACATATAGCTACAAGCTTTTATATGATACAAATTTTACGATGCAAGAAAATGATGGGCTTGACTACTACAAAACTTATTTTTTTCTTTTCAGTGCACTGAATATATTATTTTATTTTTAAGTAGATTTCGCAACATTATTTCAAGAATGTTACTGTCATTGTTAATTAAGTTTGTACACTTATCAATCATATTTATCCGCAGCACGTTACAGACAGACAAAAGCAATAAATTCACTATTACACGAGAGTAGTTTCTCATTCGTACACACGAGATATTTCTTAATTAATCTCATTAGCATTATAATATTTTAGTGAAAGTTACAATATTTTAATTTAAAGAGTAATTATATCTCTGTATGAAATTTCGTTGCCCTTGTGGCTTGTGTAGATTTTTTATGTTTGCGGGGTTCCTAATAAATAAATTATTGTAAAAAATATTTGAAACGAAATGGTTTTAGTCACTTTTCGAAGGAATTAAGTAAAAAACTTGAGCTAAAAATATTTCGTGAGAATTAGTAAAGAATGCTCTGTCTCTGTATGCACCAATATAATTACATAGAGTTGGTATAGAATAAGCAAATACAAATGTGAGTGTGTATGTTTGTCACTTCTTCACGTGTAAACGGCTGGAGCGATTTGCATAAAATTTTGTAGGGATTTCGCTAATACTCTGGATTAACATATAGGCTACTTTTTACTGTGGGAAAATACTCCCACGTGACAACTTTTTTGTTAACGCGGGCGAAGCTGCGGGATTCAGCTAGTTTGATGTAAATCGTTCTTAATAGTATTTATTTCAAACGAATTCTTCTGATATGTATATTTTTTCTAACAATTCGGTGGTCACTCGAAATATTCTCGCTCGAGTTTCTCATGCTTGGGTAAGTATTGTTAATACTGAGCAAAATAAATGAGCAAGGTAAATATGCAAAATATATGCATATATAAACACTAATATGAATATATATATTTTTTTAAATTATCGTTAACTAGTTAGTTAACTTTCATGTTTTTTTATAAATATGGAAAGAGCTAAACAGTCCACAGAATGGTTAGTGGCCACTGTCGCCTATGGACTTTTATAAACACCATATAAGGTTAGAATCGCACCTGTAGTTAGCCACTAATGCGTTACAACACAACCTCTAAAGAATAAACGTGAACTCATCTGAAATGTACATACAAGGGGGGAACATTCAAAAGGTACCCGACGCTGTAGGAGCGACGCAGGGTTATGTGGGATTTTTACTGCACTAAAAAGGTGACCGTCCCCGGCGCTACAAAGAGGACTCCTGGATCTCCAAAGGAACGCAACCGGAGTCCTCTGAGCGCGTTGCCCCATCGGGCTCCTCACAGATGGGTGGCTGGGTCCACCGCTCCGTCTGGTCTTTACGACGGTATGAGACACATGTCGCTGTCCTTCGCGGGGTCGCCTAACCGAACGGTTCGACCATCCCACTCTAGCCGCTCGCAACCCCGGAAGAATTACAGGGACGATGTAGCCCATACTGCACTCTTTATACCAGAACTCAACAACACTTAACACTGAGTTACAGAAATTGGTGTTTGTTAATTAAAAGCTCGTTTTAAGTTATAGCGAGCTCTTTTCGTGGACTGATCTTGCTTCTGAGGTAGCCATCAGCGGTATCACATAGCGCTCTTTAAGAAAGGTGCAATAAACCTCTCCTTCAAAGCAATGCCTTAATGACTTCAAGGTGGTGTTGCAGGTGTCCATAGGCGACGTTGACTACTTTCAACATAACAGGTGGTAGTTCCACTGCGGAGATACCAACACCGCACACTATAAATAAATAGTGAGAAGCAGGTATTGCGTGGAAGGGTATGATTGCCACTTCACTACATAGTATAATACAAAGTCGCTTCCCGCTGTCTGTCCTTATGTATGCTTAGATCTTTAAAAGTACGCTACGGATTTAAATGCAGTTTTTTTATATATAGAGTGATTCAAAAGGAAGGTTTTTTATGTATAATACATTCATAATATAGTGGAGAAACACAGATATTTTTAGATTTTTGACTTTTAGGTGTACCGAAGTTCGCCAGGCCAGGCTAGTAGTTTATATATAACTAGTAGTATGAGGTGACTATCTCAGTCCTCGGCGGAAGCAACGTATCTTTGTTTGCCTTTAGATAGAAGCTCAAATCTGAAATGGCTTGCAGATTTCCATGGCGGCAGAGACCACTTACCATCAGGTGGACTGCTTGATCGTTTGGTACTTAGATTGCATAAAAAATAAAAGATATCCCGTCTGCCTTATCATTAGATACATATAAAAAACAATACGAATCTCATTCTTCTTAAGTTTCCCGGAACAACTCAAGATAAATATCATTACAAAAAAATCGTAATCCGTTACAAGTTTTCCAAACACTGATCAGGTTTCCGATAACGTAACATTTACGTTGTTTAAACAAACAACGTGTAATTAAAATTATGACGCAATGCTATCGTATTATGCCCGAAATGCAATTAAAATGCTACCTCGTTTTAATTGTTTTGCAATTTTGATAAATGTAGGGCAATGTTACTGAAGAGTATCTTTTAAGTATTTTTGTGTAATGCCTAGGTTGATACTTGGCCGGTTTGATTTATTAGGGAAGTAAAAAGTGTTCTAGTGAATATGTGTGTTGCGAAAACGGGTAAAATTAGATTTTTTCCAAATTGTACTTACAATACTTATAATATTTTTTTCATAATATCAGTTATTTAATTTAGTTAATTTAATTTAATAATGATAAATAATATTATTTTGAATTATGTAATTTTATGACATTTATTTTGATTTTATAACAATATTTCAATTCAATGTATACAATATATTAAATTGTGAACTTTGTATGCCCATTTGTGGCGGGATAGTAGCGGATTTTATGTGTTTATTTAAGAACTATATTTAAACCTATTATTCACAATAAAAAAAGATTTTGATTTGATTTGATTTGATTTGATTTGACTTTCTATATTAAAATTGTTAGAAAACAGACATCTATCTCTATATATCTTTGTTTTTACCCAACTGCCTAAGGAGGATTATGTTCTCCGTTGTAGAAAATGGAATCAATAGGAAGTTTTCCGTTTTTAAAACTATTTTCGTACAAGAAATCAATCTTCCCAAAACAGTACTTATTAACTGATTTCACTAGAAACTTACTAACGCACACAAAGTAGTTCTTTGTGTTGCGTTTCCGTAGAATCCTCGGGGTGAAATAAAATCGTTACCTATATAAAATCATTGTGTTGTGTACATAAAATTCATTTCAATTTTGTTTATTTACATGATAATAGCAGCAGACGACCTAGTTGTCCACCTGATGGTAAGTGATCACTGCCGCCCAAGAACTTCACTACATAGTATAAAATAAAACCGCTTCCCGCTGTCCCTCTCTATGTACGCTTAGATCTTTAAAACTACGCTACGGATTTCAGTGCAGTTTATTTTTAATAGATAGAGTGATTCAAGCGGAAGGTTTTTATGTATAATACATGTATAATTTAGTGGAAAAACACTGATAATTTTGGATTTTTCACTTTTAGGCGGAACGAAGTTCGCCGGGTCAACTAGTCTGTAATAAAGCTCTGGATCGTGATGGACACTGGATGGGTTTTACAGATTTACCCGAGGGTTAACAAAGATGCCTTGCTACCGATTAAGACTAAGTTGGAACGCCACGGCTAAGAAAACTATAATAATACATTTGAAGTACAATTGTGATTTTTGTGAACAGTGTGGTAAAGCTCTTTTGGTACCGCCCCGGAGGCACCTACGCACCATTTTTTTATTTCAATAACAGCAATGTTAATGCTGCACTATGGTGTAGACGCTGAATAAGGGAGATATACTTATTAGGTATTTTAGTTTAATCCTCAGCGCTAAGCAACAAATATCAAAGCATCTGCAGCCGATATCAGGTAGGACTAATCTTCATATGGAGTTGGTCAGTATTACATAGATGTCTACATTGACCACTTGTCACCAAGCGGACTGTATGCCGATAACCGAGGCAAAGGCAAAAGGCAAGCCTTTTCCCTTTGCCTCGGTTATCGGCATACACTCTTGTACTACTTTTAGATTTAGGCAAAAGGGGGTTCAGGTCGCCCCCCTACAGATGAACCGATGACCTGAAGAAGACAGCGGGAAACCGTTGGATTTAGAGGGCACAGGACCGCTTGGAGTGGCGCTATTTAGGGAAGGTCTAAGTTCAGCAGTGGACCTCAATAGGCTGATCCATCCATCCAAGATGGACTGTATGCTATAACCCTACCACGATTTTGAAATGTTTCATCAAAACAAAAATTGTTCTGTTCTTGTGGTTCGTTTTCGCTCATCATTTTGATTTACATTGCAAATCAACGCAGAGAACGAAAACATAAGCGTTCAATGTAAATTGCAATGTATTAGTGAAAACGAGAAAACTGCTTTTATTGAGGAACCATTATAAAGTACTAAGCTGGACAAAATTTTATGAAAAAAAAAGCCAAGTGCGAGTCGCACCTACGCACCAAGGTATCTGTACTATGAATCTATGAAACCCCAAAAGAGTCTGGTTTATTGTAGGGAAGTTAGTTATTATAATTTTGATCGAGCAAAAAAGAAACTAGTTTAATTCATGGAAGCCCCTGTAAAGTATTATTTTACTCTGTTTTTAATATTTTTTGTCGTAGCGGCAGCAGAATTCATCTGTGAAAATTTCAACTGTCTTGCTATACGATTCATAAGATACACCCTGGTGACAGACAGACGGGTAGACGGACAGCGGAGTCGTAATAATAGGGTTCCGTTTTTCCACTTCGAGCACGGAACCCTAAAAACAACTAACGAGGCTCGCCTGGTTATCGCATTAGATGACTTGCAGATCGCTGACTCGGTTACCCTTCAAACCGGAACCCGGCTTAGCACACATGTTGGCGGAAGTGGCGACCATATCATTACGGTAGCGTTAACTGATTTGCAGTTGTTACGGTTTTTTGTAAACTTTGTGCCCCAAAAACTTGGCGTTGATATGTAGGTGAAATGAATATTTTGTGCGTGATACTTTGAATGTTGTTTATGGAGTTCTAAAGAAACGAGTTATTAAGAAAAGCCTGACGGCTAAAACAAAAATTTTCAGTTGACTATTCTGTCACTACATAGTATAAAATGAAGTCGCGTCTCGCTGTCTGTCCCTATGTATGCTTAGATCTTTAAAACTACGGATTTTAATGCAGTTTCAATAGATAGATTGATTTATGTATGTATGAAGGTTTGTATGTATAATATAGTAGAGAAACAATGATAATTTTAGATTTTTGACTTTTAGGCGGAACGAAGTTGGCCGGGTTAACTAGTTTATTTATAAAAAACGCTTCCTACACTCAAAGCCTCACAGTAGGATTTTCTTCTGTGTCGTGGTTGCCATGGACGCATATAAAGACATATACACAAATACCTACGCCCAGAACAAGAATCTAAGTTCATTATTCACATACCTGTCTGTACGGGAATCGAATCTGAAACTCACTGTGTGTCAGACCAGTATTATAACTGCACCGCAACGCGGGTCGTCAAGTAATTAATTTATTCAATACAACGTTTTTTAAGAATTTATGTCACAAAAGTAAATATAAGTGTTATAATGATGACTTTGAAGAAGAGCTCTTTCTTCATTTCATTTATTTAAAATTTATGTTAATTGATTACAATATCATATGAGACCTTGGCAATATTGCAATATATATTTGTACGTATTTATACGACGTGCGGCATGATATGTCATACATATTGATTTGAATCTTGACTTGACAAAAAATACACCATTATTACTTTAAAAAACGACAACAATATATGATATTCTTCGTCTCGCCAACCCGTTATCGTCTCACTACTGAGCATGGTCTTCTCTCAGTATGAGATAGTTTAGGCCATAGTCCACCGCGCTGGTTAAATGCGAATTGGTGGGCAAATATATGTATGATATTCTTAAAATACATTTATATTTATTTCTTATTAATGACATATAAAGATTGATATTTCTATTTTTTTGCAATACCTATAACAATAGAATATGTCCTATTTATATTGACATTCAAAGACAAACAATAAATATATTTATTAATGTCGCATTTTCCGTTTCCTTGAGTACTGTTTTTGTTCAAGACATATTGATTTCTACTATTTCGTCTACATGTATAGGAAGTGTTCCTAGATTTATTTTGCAGGCTGGTATCAGGCTGTGATATCATTTCACATAAGTAACTGAAATATACTACCGTAATTGGAATGCAGTAATTCGGAACTTATGCAACTCTGAAGTAAACAATTTACCGACACTATGTTTTGATAAACTCGTAATAAAGTACAATCAGTGATATAGAGAAATCTTAAATCTAAAGTCAGAGTTGAGTTGTTTCTTCACTTTCAGATTTTTATTGGTTTTGGATAAGGAAAGAGGCAGATAAAACCTTAAATCATTTCCAAGGTTATTCCTGCGGCTTTACCCGCTTCGGTCATGTCTACCACGGTAATGAGTATCCTATGTGTTAAAGTAGGTCATAAAGTATGTGTGTGCCAAATTTCTGAGAAATCCGACCGGCACTTTTTGCGTTAAAGAGTAACAATCGTACGTACATCTTCCCAAACGCATTTACGAGTACTAATCACCCGTCTCAATGGTTCGATACGAAATTCGACCGTAATTTTATTTTAAATTAAAAAACTAAATTTCATATTGTCCAAAGTAGCACCAATATTTCTGTAATTTAAATAAATTGTAATAATTTTCGAGTTATTTTTAACGCACCCGTTAAAGGTAAAAAGAGTTTTATTAATTAGCTACATTTAAAAGCAATAGTGGGTATTTTGACAAAGACATCTGTCATTTTTGACGTTATGTGTTTTCATAGTAAGACATTCAATGTTTTATTTCGTTTATTATATAATTATGTGTTTGTGTCAAATGCATATATAATAATTTAATTGTAGTAATAGTAAAGTTGGTGTACGAGTTTAACGTCTTTATTTTTTGATTTCGTTTTTCAAAAACCCGAAGAAGTTTAACATCTTAATACATGTTAATTGATTAATATATACATATATAGATATATTATATGTTTTAATATACTGTTCACATTATGAGTTTTTTCGCAACTTTACGATTAGTACTGGGTCAAAATAAAAATGCTTGAAAAAAGAAATTCTTATTCTAATACAAGAATGTAATTAAACAATAGAGTAAGTACATACACATTTTTAAATACAGTCTCTCTAAAATATATTACTCGTTAATTTTGACGTCAATTTCAATTCCGAATGTTGCACACTCTCTCGGAAAATATAATTACTTATGTCATTTTAAACGTAAAGGTGCGATATATTGAATAGCCGCGATCTCGTAAGTCATCTCTATCCGTAAGATAGATTTCTCGCAAATATCGAAAAATATAATGTCGCATGTCATCGAGCGTGAATGATACACGTCAGTGGTTTACGACTTTCTTGAAGCGTTTATAAAATAGTTGTCGACTTACCTAGATTTTGCGGCTTGGGTTTAATCCGTATGGTTTTAGTGTGGAAGACAGCACATGGTTTTCACGGTATAAAAACGAGAGTGGTCGAGTGACGCCGACGCACGCGGCTCGGTCACTGCGCGCGTTTGACGCGGCGCGTGGCTCACTCCTACTCTTCGTTGGTGCAATTGTTAGTTGCAAACGCTCATGCAGCTCGCGATGGCAAGTCACTGGCGTCGATGTCTGTTAGCTATCTCGGCAGTGGTGACGGCGAGGATTAATGGAGCTAATTTAATACTATAAAAAATAAAATAAGAAACAAAAAAGGCACGGACGAATAGTCCGTAGAGTTGTAATCTTAATAAAATAAAAAAAAAATATCTCAAGTAGGAAAGATCGGATTTATTCTAATGGAATTACTTAACCTGTGTTTTCTTTTGATGCCGTGTTATTGAAATCATTATGATGTTTATTAATTGATAATGAAATAGCTGTTTTCGTCTTATTATTCTTTATAATAAGACGAAAACAGCTATATCTATTTTCGTTTAATCTATTCGCCTGTAACAAAGTTGTTTATAATGAATTGTTGCTTAGAGAGACGGGTTTTTGCATATATTTAAAATTTGTAAATTTAACGATTTAGGTATAAACACTTTATTGTATTACTTTAAAGAGCAAATGAGCTGTCCATCTGATGGTAAATGGCTCTACATAAGATTACCGTTCTATATGAGGTGACCACAGCTACACATCTACCCCACACTTACCACCAACTTTAAACTGGAATACAGTATCGCTTAACACATCTATTATAAAGCTGCAATAAGTGTGGCGGTATTACCCCAGGATTGGAATCCTGCCGCTTTTAAAATTTTCATAATCCCATAAACTTAATAGGCGAAATCCATACTAATTATAAATGTGTAAGTGTGTTTGTTTGTTCTTCTTTCACGTCGCCACATAGATATTATATGTTATGGTTTATATGTTGGTACATAGTTAGGAGGGCGGAGGGTGACGTAGGCTACTTTTAAACCACGATCTCTCATTCCCATGAGAATATCGACGTTTTGTTAGTTGATACATATTTAGTAGTTCCAAACGTTGTTAATAGATGGCGTTAGTAAAATTCACTTGCAAGTTCTGATTCACGCTATCAAATGTTAATGTTAATTCCCTTTGACCACGCAAGCGAAGGCGCGGGTAAGAGCTAGTATGAAATAAGTATTCCTTAAAAAAGTAGTTCCTTAAAAGAAGTAGCCGGTAGCGCACTTTCGAGTATAGAGATGAAATAAACGGTTGCGTGTGAGGAATTCTAGCATTGCATGTATGAATACGACATTCTGTAAGAGGATTAGCGTCCCAAACGTCAAGATTAATTATTTACGAAAGAAATTCTTTTGGCAATATTTTGGTCTTCTCAGAGTAGGTACTAATGTAGTGCATAAACAGTTGTGTATACACTACATTACTACTCTAAGCATAATATTTAAGTATGTAATTACATACCTACATATGCTCTTAAACTCATATATGTACAAAATCTCTCTCACAATGATTTTTTTTTAGTATTGTAATTTATTTCAACCTTAATATTGCCTTAACTCTTGTTTATTAAAATGACGTATGTTATTATTACCAGGAGGCTTTTTTTCTTTCGAGGGGAAACCTTCAAAAGATATCCGATGCCGTGGGAGCGACGCCTGGTTATGGATTTTTACCACACTAAAACTCCACTGGTGGCCGTCCTCGCGCTAAAAAGAGGGCTCTGGGATCTCCAAACGAACGCAACCGGGATGCTCTGAGCGCGGTGCCCCATAGGGTTCCTCCCAGATGGGCAGCTGGGCCCACCGTTCCGTTTAGTCTTTACGACGATATGCGACCACACATACCGCCGCCCTTCCCAGGATCGCCTGGCTGTTCGGTTCAAGCTCTCACTCCAGCCGCCTGCAACCCCGGAAGCCCCTTTTAGTTAGGAAGCCTTGAGAGGTTTAGACAATTATTTAAAACAATTTATACACATTATAGACGGATCATTTTACTATTTAGAGAGTACCGAAATTCAAAATACTCGAATTTATTCAGAACTAGCTGAATCCCAAACAAAAATCGATTTTCCCGTAGGGATAAGATATTTTCCCACAGTAAAAAGTAACCTATATTTTAATCCAGAGTATCAGCTAACTCCCTATCAAATTTTATGAAAATCGCTCCAGTCGTTTACACGTGAAGAAGTAACAAACATACACACTCACACACTTTCGCCTTTATAATATTAGTATGAAGAGTATGATTTCCTTTCGCATTTTATAAGAGTCACGTCTAACAAATTAGTTTTTGTTTGACAAAATATGTTCTGGTAATACCTAATGCTACCTATAGCAATTTAGTTCAGTGCCTGATATACATTGATAAAATAAATATTTTAACGAAGCACCACTAGGTATTTAATGTTAATTAAAATGTTGTGTAAACTTATACCAATTAATTAAATTAAACCTAGTTATAATAATCGAATGATAAACTTAATTAAATTAAAAGTAATAATATATAAATCATTTAAAGTGAGGTGGTTTGAAGGTACTTTGTGGAAGAAGAGGACTACGTGACCTATGTACTTAGGTCAAAACCAAATTTCTCTGAGAGGATATTCATCCATCTTTGGCAAAGGGAGATCTCCGGCCAGGCTAGGTGATGCCTGGGGAGCGGCCGTGCTCCGACAGTCGTTGTTCGGAACTTGTATATATGCAGGGTATTGAGAATACTTCGATAGCGTGTTTCAGAATACTCGTAGCGCCATCTCTTGACGAGTTGCGGAAGGTTGCCACACATCCATCCATCCTTTTGATGTCCACTGCTCAACATAGGCCTCCCCTAAATGGCACCACTCCAACCGGTCCTGTGCCTTCTGAATCAACGGTTTCCCGCGAAAGGATATTGCGTGTATGAAATGTCGTAACAGACTTTTGTACTCGTATGTAATTAATGGCAGACATGTCAAGTAGCATTGTTTGAAACTGGTAGAATTTTTTAGGTTCTACCACTACCGTACCGTACCTTTTTTTGTTTTTTTTGGATTTTTATCCACTAAACACTTCTCGGCTGCCTTTCTCTGCGCTTGTAGGGGACCCCGGGATCTCCAATGGAACGCACCAGTGTCCTCTAGCGCGGCGCCTCTCACGGGCTCATCTCTTGCGGCACGTGTACCATCCCCCTTCACCATCCGGTGCTTACGGCGAGATGCAGCCACAGACACCGCCTTCCTTCTCGGGTTTGCTTGTTGGACGGTTCGAGCTCCCACTCTAGCCATCCGCAGCCCCCTTTACCGTATTCTACTCCCCGACTACAGGGTGAACCATCAGCATACCTACTTGTTGTTGATAAGTTGTGGTAAGAAATAAGTTCGACATATGATTTTAGACTAATATTTCTAACACATTCTTAATTCCAGTTCTAACCACTGGATCGAACTGCATGGACCTGAGGTAATCTCCGCTGAGTGTCAGTACTTCCCGCGTTTAGTAATAAAAGCAATAGAGATCAAAACACGCCCTGGTGAAGTCCAGAGAAGATGGTTTTAAGTTAGCACAAACGTGGAATCCAGTGGTTAGTTTATTTAAATAACAAAGAGTGTAAAGAGTCGTGCGTAAATATACAATTAGTGTTGTGTGTCGTGATATGGAACCTAAAAAAGTAAAACGAACTAGACGTAGAGTAGATAGGTTAACCTACCACTAGTGCTTGTCAACGGTTTCTCCCCTCCACCTTGACCACGATCCATGTAACTGGGTCGAAATATCGGCAAAAAGAATTTTTGAATAATTTAAAAACCGCATATCGTGAGTATCCGTTAATTATTAAAAAAATACATACTTATCCGACGCGTTTAAACTAAGTCCTCAGGGTTAGCATAGTATGTATAACCAACCTCAGGTGGGTCTCGGTGCATTGACCCTTCAATCGATTAAGATGTTTCATAAGGTTAATGCTAGCTGCATCAACCAAAAGGAGTTAATTTTTATAAAAATCCGAAAAGAATGTTAAAGTTTTCCTTAAAGAGTAAACAAACGGACTTTTAGCAAAAAATGGAATTAGTTTTAACTTAGTTTTTCTGAATATTTGAAGAATAAAGTTACAGCTAATCTCATTTTTTTTCGAAAAAATAAATGTATGCAGTTTAAACTTCCTACCGCAAACAGATCCAAGCAAAGTTTAATGCATCGTTAAGATGCAGTGCAAACATTGCAATTAGCACTCGAAACTACCGTACATACATATGTTCATCAAACACACCGTGTTTGCACATTGTGAGCGAACTTAATCGCTTCCACCTTTCTTCCTTACACTGTGATGGTCATATCGTGACGAGGCAGTTAAATGTATTAAATGAGTAGTGACAGGTCGTTGCTTTAAACTTTGATATAGAGTGGAATTGACGATCCGCGTGTGGAGCGATCTTGCTGGTCTGATTTTTTCGATTCCTGGCTAAACAGATATCTGAATGTTGTGTTTAGATCTCATTCTGGATTTGGGTGGGTTGTATTTGTGGGTGACCATGGCGCTCGCAATCATGAAAAATTATACTGTGGGTATATGAGTAGAATGCGTTATTATAATTTTTTATATGACTTAAGTAGCAACCGAGCATGCATGTTGGTAAGTAATCACTGCCGCCCATGGACCTATCTAATCAACTTCATTTAGAACATGGGTTCTATCTGAAGTCAATCACAGATGCGTTGCTACTTCCGAGGACTATGATGGTCGCCTCATGTGAAAGTGATATAATATATTCATTGGGGATTCGAATTGTACAAGTAACTATTTTTTGGAGTTATATGCTCTCCAGAACCCTTTTTATATCTCACTGCTGGGACGGGGCAATGCATGTAATTATTATATAGAATTTACCTGTTGATAAGTATGCAATTTAGCCCTTGGACATTTGTAAACTACTTAATATAGTTCTATCTTACGTCATTCATAGATGCGTCGCTATTTCCGAGGACTTCATCCATCCATCCATCCATCAGCCTTTCGATGTCTATTGCTGAACATAGGCCTCCCCTAAATGGCGCCACTCCAACCGGTCCTGTGCCCTATGAATCCAACGGTTTCCCGCTGTCTTCTTCAGGTCATCGGTCCACCGAGGACTTAGATTACTTTAAATGAAAGTGAGCTGGCAACCACACCCTTCCGAAGAAACTGCTTCACGCTAGAAATAGGTGTGGCGGTAACCCGAAACATTACATTACCGGATTACATCATTGAGCGATCATAAACGTTTGTTTTCCTGCAACTGTCAGTTTATTGACATACACTTCCTTCACACGTAACAGGAGCCAAATAGAAAGCGAGGTAATTTGCCCGTGAGTGATCTTGATCAAGTGTACGCACAAAATGGATACCTATCTCGTATGTATAAATATTACGATTTGTGTTTGTAAACTATATTTTATTTTATCAATTTTTTATTATTGCAGTTTTATGTACCTTGTCTTGTCTTATGTGAGGGTCAAATCTTGCAACTGAATTTTTAAGTCAATGCCAGCTGATTGAGCAGAGCTTGAATTTTGCGTACATATTTGACTAGGTAAATAGCTTACAATACGTAATTAACTTAGTGATGTCATTACAATATCATTTTCACTGTCATAATTTATATTTTTTTTCGTTACGCGCCATCTTTTTCTGTTACGCGCCATCTTTTTTTTCCGTTACGCGCCATATTTTTCTTATCCCTACCACGCGTGATATTAAATAGATTATTATAGATTAGATTATTAGATAAAGTTTAATAAAAGCCTTTTATTAAACTTTATCTTATTTAACTTTATTTAACCAATTTCTGTAAAGTTGCATATAGTAAATTATTTTTTTTAAAATAACGTCATATGAAGTTTCACTTCTTACGAGTGTACGCTAGTACACGCACACATTTTTTTTAACCCTTTGAATTGAATAAATGTTTGTTTTATCGTTTATCAGGAGTTATACTCGTAAAAACTCAACACAACAATTCTAGAGCTATTATTGAAATGTAGGAAAACGAGGAGAGTTCAACTGAGGAGGTACTACCGCCACACCTATTTCTAGCGTAAAGCATTTCTTGCGTTTTCTGAAGGATATTATTGCTGGCTAACTTTCATATGCGGCTTTACTATGTTAGTCATTGGGAATAGCAAAATAACTGATTAACTTTACCTCCTTTTACTCTTTTTTTAATTTAACCTGGCGATAAGGCAGACGGGCTACGTGATGGAAAGTAGTCACCGTCGCCTATGGACATTTGCATCCCCAGATGTTGCTGTTTTGCACTTTTTTTGAAGAGCCCCATGTCATAACGCTCCGGCAATACCTCAGGAGGAAGCTCATTTCAAATCTTGCGCGTCTGTGGCAAAAACGAGCGTGTAAACCGTTCTGTTCAAACTTTACTTTAGTAACCAGGTTTGAAAAGAAATTAGGTACCGTGTCCGTGACAACGTACCGCCTGGCATGCTCATTTGATACTTCAATATTATGAAACAAATTTATTTCGACTTCCAATGCTTAGCATCGCAGTCAACTCCGGCGAATTGCCTAGTATTAGAGTTGCGTGAGAATACGTCTATAATGCCTATCTTACTTCACGCTCGTAAAATATATAGCTCTACCTATACTGCAATCGAATTACTTTCCTCGTGACTGCCAATTTTGAGCTCTAAGACAGAAACCTTTCATTATATATTTGCTGAGCTTAGATCTATAACGAAAAGCGTAATTCCTCATGGTTTATCGTGAAGTCTAGACAGGCATAATGATTTTTGAGATTTTATTGATTGTTATTTAAATAGATCTGTATAATAAATTAATAAGTTATCCGACACGCGGTAGTTTCTATTGTGAACTAATTAAGGTTGTAGACCTTGTAGGCACAGTAGAGATATATTCTGTAGTCCCGCGATCAGAATAGGGCTACGGTATCCCGTGCATGTCGTGAAAGCGGGTTTCCGGGTTCGTAGGCGGCAAGAGTGAGAGCTAGAATCGTCCAGCGAGGCGACCCCCGAAAGGGCGGCAGTATTTGTGGTCGCAGCCGCATGAGATCGAGAGTCATTGGAATCTGCCTGTGTGAAGACTATATCACTAGTGACCCAAAAACATAAGGAAGCCTAAGTAAATTATGGGGTAACTTTGCAATTATTGTTAAGATACTATTGTTTATTTATCATTTTTTCTTTACAGGTATGGTTCTCCAGATAAGATGAAAATTGCAGAGGCAACCATATATGTTGCGGTATGTACGTACTCAATATAATTCTGATAAGGCTTGTTTTTTCCAAAATATTCGCATTGAAGACGATAGAGAATATTGGAACATGAAATTCGAATTATATACTACGTTGAACCGTTGGTGAGTTATAAGGAGGAATGAGACTATTCAAAATATTTGAAAGACATTATTACTTAACTATGTTCAACGAAAATATTTGCTTTACTACTACTTATATTAGCAAACTATCTTTGCCTATTAATTTATTTTATACCTGTAATACATGTACAGTTGGGTTATTTGGTGTAAGTGCCTAGAAAAACAGCTACTATAAACGCGTAAACTATAATAATTTAAATAGTTGTACTAAACCCCTGCGTGTGTCTACATCATAAAAAGAACCAAATGTATTCTCGTGGTTCTAGTCTTAAAATTATAGGTTCTATGATGATTGGTTAGAAGCAAGTATATTCGCTTTTGGGTAAAACCCATTAATGTCTCACTGCTGGGCACGGGTCTTCTCCCAGAATGTGAGAGTTTTAGGCCATAGTCCACCGCGCTAAGTGTGAATTGGTAGACTTCACACACCTCCGAGAACTTTTTTTTTAAAAGAACTCTAGGTTTTCTCACAAAGTTTTCTTCACCGAGAAGCAGTGATAATTAATTTCTAATACGCACATAAATCAATGGTGCGTACCTGGGTTTGAACCTCGGACCTCCCGATTGAGAGGGCAAGTTTCATTGGGCAACCATTAGGCATCACTGTATCTATTAGATTCGCTTTTATATGTAAACAATCCAATGATTGTTATTATTATTTTATTTGCAATTTAAAAAATCTATACGAAGAATGATGTTGTTAACATATGTTCAATTGCCGCAGTGTCCATTTACCATCGGGTTAGATGCATGATCGATTGCTTTTATTTCAATCGTTGTTGCAAATTATTTGTTTACTGCAATTATTTAAAATATCAATTATAAGTTACTACGTCAAACGTAAAATATATTTGTAAAGTTACAGTAGCGCGAAGTAAGCCGAATTAACAAGAAATTCTGTATTCATTAGACAGTTGTTTTACTGATGCAGCTCAAGAGGCGAGTGAAAGTGAAGTGAAGTCGAGTGAACAGAACATTTGGCTTCACTTTCAGCTGACCTTACAGATTGCTCGCGATTTATTGTACGACCAACGACGTAAGAATACGACAGATGACGTATACTGTAGGGATGAGATGAATTATTATTTGAACATTCGCGAACACGGATATCTCATACCGACAATTGCGAATGAAATGTTAGTTTTTTTTTTTAATTTGACGCCAACATGGGCGCCGCTAGCTTTATTTGACGTTCCGCGTGGCGAAGCGGTTACCATACAGGTCTGACACGCAATGGGTCCCGGGTTCGATTCCCGGCCAGACAGGTATCTGAATGATGAGTTTAGATTCATGTTCTGGGTCTGGGTGTTTGTGTATTCGTCTTGTGTGTGTCCATAGTACCCACGACACATGAGAAAAGCCTAGTGTGGGGCTATGAGTGTAGAAAGCGTGTTTTTTTATTTAAAATTTTTGGTTTAGAGGGGTCGGAGGACTTAGATTTGGCGACTTTTTTTTGGTCAACTAACTACAGTTCCTCTTAAATTTGTATATATTTGGCGAATGCAAATATTCAGACAAATGCAAACGCGAATATTCGTTACATCACTTGTAAACTGCGCCCTATATATTATCTACGAATTGACGGATAAAAAATTCGTTTAGAAAACTGAAGATTACGTTTATGCTACATAATTTAGTATTATCCATAAACTACGAGTGTATTATAATTAGTTACCTGTCAAATGGGCTACAAAATGCATTTTGAACACTATCCTATCTATGTAGGTTTCTAATAATATCCCATTAATATTATAAATGTTAGTATATAAAGATGTGTGTGTTCGTTTGTTTTTCACGCAACAAGCATCGGTCGGATTTCGCTTAAATTAGACATACATATAGCTTATGACTTATTAAGTCAGAGGATACTTACTGTAGCCGAAATGGACGAAGAATAATTTATTGAGAGCTACACATTAAAGCCGAAAATTAAGAGCAGATCAATGTGTAGAATGTCGTGAATTGTAAAGAAATGCACCATTTTACACACTTTTAGTCAACGTAAAGCGACATCTGTATTTTCTTTGTGCTCAAGCGTAAAGCGTGATTAAGTTGGAGCTGCGGGGAAAATTTTATGGCAAGCCGTTGGTGTAATTTTCTGTATGCTTCCTGCTATACATTTATTTGTGTTTTGTATGTACATGTAAAGACTAACAAGTACATACAAAAGACTAACATAATTTGTACTTTGTAATACTTACAATTTAGGACCTATATACGTTTTAATGAAACTCAGACTAAATACTATATCATAATACTAACTATAAATACTTATAACTACAATCTTTTCAATTAAATTCAGTGATTTCGATTTGATGCGATTTTTAACAGACTGATACAAAGAAATAAATATATAGAAATTATGTATCCAAATCCACGGTCCTCCAAAGTTTTATTTTTACAAATACATGCGATGCAGAGATAATAGGATTTTCCGTTTTTATTATATGTATGGGAATAGCAAAGGTGCATGAAGTCCGATTGTACCTGACAACTGTCCAGAGACATTTATAATGAAATCTAGATAAAATACTATCCCTAAGTTATTGTGAGCCAATAATTGTCCCACTGTTGGGCGAGGGTATTCTCTCAAAATTATTTTATTAATTTTAATACACGACACACTGTCCTCAACCTTAACCCACTCTTTGAACTAAAACGCGCTTATCACTGATGTTATAAGGCAGATATAGATGTGGTGATGCCTGTTTAGCAGAACCTTTACCAGGTCAACGAACTTTTATTAGATCATTAGGACGCGTATTTCTCATTATCCATAGGTAAGACCTATATATATATATCGTCAATCCATTATTGTACCACTGTTTTAGGCCATAGCCCACCGCGCTGGCCAAGTGCGAATTGTTGAAATTCAGACACCTTCGAGAGCTTTTTTTTAAAGAACTCTCGGGTACACACCCGAGTGTGTACCCGAAAGGTGAAGGAAAACATCGTGAGGAAACCTACACAGGTTTCCTCACGATGTTTTCCTTCACCGAAAAGCAGTGATCATTAATTTCTAATTTCTAATACGCAAATAATTTTAGAAAAATCAGTGGCCTAGCTTTGAACGTTGGACCTCCCAATTGAGAGGGCAAGTTTCAACCATTAGGCTATCACTGCTTTAAGGTAAGACGTATACTAATATGTTAATGTGAGGCATTGTTTTAAAATCAGTTGTACCTCGGCTTATTACATAAAAAACCTCATGCATAACTTGATTTCTATGTTTATGTATGCGAAAAGTGTGTAATTTTTTAGTTTTTGCGTATGAACTAGATTTTTGTCTATGCAACAGTGGAATATTCTCGTGAAGTTCGTTTATTGCGTGTTGTAAGAAGTTGTCGGAGGACTTTTTGTTTCGTTATCTCGTATTTACACTGTTGTGATGTTTTTATAATGTTTTATGTACTACCTGTTTAAATACATGACTAGGAACCATTAAGATAGTGTTATGTTTGTGTGTATCGGTAAGGTGGTGTGTTTTTTGATGTTTGTGAGATAGTAGAACGAGTATGGTGAGATCAGGGAAGTAACAATGTCACACATAGTAACGCAATTCGTTTCGCTGGAAGGTTGTGGTGATTGATTTTAGATAGAGCCCCTGTTCTCGTCCCTATAGTTCCGGGTTCAGAATAAGGCTACGGTATCCCCTTCTGTCGTAAGAGGCGACTAACAGCGGCTTCCGGGGTTGCGGGCGGCTACAGTGGGAGCTCGAACCGTCCAACCAGGCGATCCCGGGAAGGACGGCGTGTGGTCGCATACCGTCGTAAAGGTTAGACGAAGTGGTGGGCCCAGCCGCCCATCTGGGAGGAGCCCGATGGGGCAACGCGCTCAGACGATTCCGGTTGCGTTCCTTTGGAGATCCCGTAGTCCTCTTAGTAGCGCCGAGGAAGGCCACCGGGGGGGGGGGGGTTAGTGCGGTAAAAATCCCACATAACCCTGCGTCGCTCCCACGGCGGGCATTTTTTTCTTCTCGAGGGGGAATTTTACCGCCTTATGTGGGATTTGTTTTGGATTAGGGCCTAAACCCCTTTCATTCTGATCCGATACGAATAAATTAAATAAGAATTAACACATACATATATTTTTAATGCCCAATAGTGACAAAGTTTAGTGCCTTTAACTTAAGGTTATGTGATTAGGCGCACATTTTCGTGCACTTCCTTCTAAATAACCCATCGCCCGAGGTTGACAGGTCAGGAAGTGTTGTATGGGGCGTATATTGCATGGTCATGTTTGTAATGCAACCACTGTAACTGTGGGCGGCGACCGATTTATGCAAAACACTTATAGATAATTATGTCCAACAAAGACAATAGTATGTATGCACAGAACTAGAGGTTAATGCGGTCAGTGAGGTTAATTAGTGATTAAATATTTATTTAAACTTAAAATAATATTAGGCATCTATTCGTAATACCCATTTTGAGGTATTTATTCGCTGAAGGTTTGTTGACAAATAAATTTTGTTTTAAAACGCTTCTAAACGCACACACTACACAGCATATCCGATGAGTTAAAAAAATACAATAGATATACTTTTTTTGTTTATGCAAGGACGCCATATTTTTTTATTAAATATCATTGACGACTATCTACGTAATGTAAAATATGTTACTTACTTTAAGATTTTAATGCATATCTACCCGATGGTAAGTGGTCAGTTTGATGCAAACTCTTCAAGAACGGTGGTTTCATGTGATGTAGAACTCTTTAATGTTTTCTTTTCCTGAGGAATAAGGTAGTGGCATCTCGCTAGAGATAACATTGGAGGGTAGTATCTTTCCTTTTTTACCAATGTGCCAAATTATTATAGGTACATATTTTCTTCAAATAAAAATAAACAAGTAAATAAAAACCTTTCAATATTGGCACAAATAATAAACTAAATTCAATGTGTACTTATAATATTCGCGTCGAATTTAAGCTATGATAACTATGTACATTATTGTAATATTACCGCATACAAACTTTTAGATAAAAAATAAATAAAAAGTTTGGAAACAAAAACAGTCCGCAGTTTATGTGGTCGCGTTAAATTGAAGTTTCCTACCAAAATAAACGCATTGCGTAACGCGACCCAAAAACTTGATAGCGATGTCCGCAGTTCTTATTATGAATCGCATCGTATTGTCCGATAATGTTAAAATGTACGAATAAGTTTGTACATCGTACAACGTAACGTGCTACGTAATACACGTGCAGAATGTCATTCCTGTGCCAGTGATCTTTGAAGTCTGTACGTGCCAGCGATAATGTAAATTGTAGACCTCTATTTTATGACATAACAATGGTAAATCTTATAATTTCTGAAGTTAAATAATAGTATGTAACTAAGAAATTACTGGTCCAAAAGAAATGTATCCTTAATAAGAGTTTGTTATGTTTGAAAGCACAGTTCTTGTTTTTGCTTAAACTTACAATATATTTAACCCGCAATGTGATTTGAAATGATACTGTTAAATCGCAGAGTACGTGTAAATTGTGTTAATGAAATATAATTATCCGGGGTCTAAATTTTGTTATACCTATAATATTCGTATGGTTGGTTTTGTTGTGTTAAATAATTTCGTGAAGTTAAGTACAGCTCATAGGTAGTTACTGAGGTATTTTTGCCATTTGACAGCTGTCTGTTTGCAGCTATTTGTAAGCGTTTATTCGGTTCAGGCTGCTGGTAGTTTTATTAACGTAATAAATCTCTTAGTTTTATTGACCTGCTAAGACTACAAGTCACTCGTAACTGTGGTTAAATTTCAATCATAAGCGCGATCATATAGCGAAAGGCATATTTTTTTCTTAAATTAATAGATTATTTATTTATTCTTATGATGATACTATCTTGCAAATAGTAGGAACAATCTAATTTAACATGGACAATTGTAATCATATTCGATATCTATGACATTTTACTAATGTTAAATTGACAGTACGGTACATAGATAATCGTGAAAGATAATATAAGTAAGATTATATTTTTGGCTAGACAGTCGTATCTTAGGGATACATGATTTTGTTGTAAACACCTGTTGATATAATATGTTAAAGGTTAATCAACGAATAAACTATAACAACGCCTGAAATAAATTCAATGTTTTAAATTTTCAACACAATTATATTGCTATTAACTATTAACAGGCATCAATTATAAAAAGTATACAAGGGGATATATATTCGTCTCTACATAAAGTAGCGTAGCGCGGACCAAGTGGACGTGGGCAAACTTATATCAGCGAGGCCCCTCTGCATGATTCCATTAAACGTGCATCTTGAAAATAGATGCCTTGCGAGGCCTTTTTGGGTGCGAGGCCGTGGGCCATGGCCCACTGCGCCCACATCTAGCCGCGCCACTTTCTACATATTAAGATGAAGTAAGAGTGACGCGCTGTTCCTGTGAAGGGTTCCGGGTTCCATCCACAGTAGTTAATTTAAGCTACATAAGGCTAGGTATGGATTTCAATCGTAAGAAAATACGTCTAGTATTTTCTTAGTTCGAGTCTTTGTGTAAAGGGCTTTGCTCTTTGTGTGTGTCTAGGGCGCCATTGACACTGGGGGGTATGGAACTATGGAGCACATATTTTTCTGCATCACTGTGCAATCTGAAGAATTAAGTCAGTATTCTTCTACCTTTTTTTAGTGATTTAATGGTTAGTGGTGACTGCCACCCGTGGACATCTGTAACTTTATATAAACAGGGTTTCTCTGTGAATATATTCACACATGCGTTGCTACACCCGAGGACTAATATGGTCGCTTCATATGAAAGTGAGCCGGTAACCACACCCTTCCAACGAAATGTTAGAATAACTTCACCCTAGAAATACGTAAATATAAGAAATATATAAATAGAGCAGTGATAGTCTAATGGTTGAAACTTGCCCTCTCGATCGGGAGATCCGAGGTTTAAACCCAGGCACGCACCACTGATTTTTCTAAAATTATGTGCGTATTAGAAATTAATATTCACTTCTTATCGATGAAGGAAATCATCGTGAGGAAACCTACACACCCGAGAGCTCTTTAAAAAAGTTCTCGGAGGAGTGTGAAGTCCACCAATTCGTACTTGGCCAGCGCGGTGGTCTATAATCTAATACTCTCTCATTCTGAGAGAAGACCTGTGCCCAGCAGTGGGACAATAATGGGTTGACGAGAGAGAAATACGTATAAGTGTGGTGGTGGCACCTCCCCGGCCGAACGATACCTGTTTCATCCAATAAGTTTTACCTACTTATTATATAATTATGTTTTTGTCTCCTCTATGTACATTATTAATAGTGTAAACATGTTATATCCACTTACTCGTGTTTGTGTATTTAGAATCGGTATAACATGGTTCTTACACGGTCGATAGGGCATAAAAGTAGGTAAATATGTGCTTTGAAGATTTTTTGACGACACGCGTGGCGCAGCGGTTACCATACCGGTCTGACGCGCAATGGGTCCCGGGTTCGATTCCCGACCAGACAGATCTGAATGATGAGTTCAGATTCCTGTTCCGGGCCTGGGTGCTTGTGTATGTCCATGGTACCCACGATACAGGAGAAAATCCTACTGTGGGACTATAAGTGTAAAGAGTGTTATATAAAATTGAAAATTAAATTATTACTTAGGTATTATTATCAATGCTTCAAACATTTAAAAAAATACTTTTAATGTATTCTAGCATAATATATTCAACCTAACTTTCCAATGACAATGACCACTTACTTTCAGGTGGACTGCATACTCCGACAAACCGATAGACAACACTCTTAAATATTATAGAAAAGTAAATTTAGAATTTGATGGGATGAATAAATAGGAAACCAAAATTTTAATAACTTTTATTTACATTGTATCTTCTACATAAAACTATTATTACAACTATACACCTTTTAAGACCGTATAATAATTTGTAATTTACAATTAATTATAGCAATAATCTAATTTTATTCCTACATCGACTGACCATAGGCTTATAAACAAATACAAAGGTATTTCAAATTTTATTACGGATATTTAAAACACCTTTTGATTGTATGTCACAATATTTTTCCCCTATTGAAAACAGATATAAGTCTGATTTTTTTTATCAAATTGACTTATTATATCAAAAGCATTATAGAAACGATGATCTGTCAAATCTGTTTGTATAATAATATTGGTAGAAGTCAATTTGGAAAAAATAGACTTACATCCGTTTTCACTAGGTTCACAGAATTATCGTCGAAATTCAATTCCCGATCTTTCCTGTCAATTGTTTATTAGGATAAAACTGACCGCCCGTTGGCTCCTATCGCTTGAATGGTTTATTTAACAATTCAAGAGTAGTTTAGTTAATATTTGCTTAGTGTCTATTTAGTAGTTTATGTATTTACATTAGAGGATTGCCGATTGACCGTTGACTAATCTGACATCAAAAAAAGGAGATTCTGTGTTCCACTGTTTGTATTTGTTTCACGTAATTTTTTATTTTTTTATTTGACTGAACTAGCAAACGAGCATGCAGTCCACCTGATGGTAAGTGGTCACTGCCGCCCTGCGACATCTGTAATCAACTTCATACAGAACATGGGTTCCATCTGAAGTCAATCACATATGCGTTGCTACTCCCGAGGACTATGATGGTCGCCTCATGTGAAAGTGTGCCGGCAACCACACCCTTCTATCGAAACGCAAGAAATGCTTCACGCTAGAAATAGGTGTGGCGGTGGTACTTCCCCGGTCGAACTACACTGGTTCTACCACCTTGAAATTGAAAAATCAAACGAGAACAGTAAATCAGTCGCTTAAACATCCAATTTCACGACTGAGTAGCGGTGGAGTAAGTAACTACTCAATATCAGTAGCTTAAGCGATCAAATCGTTGCCAAGATATCCTAGGCAACTATCCAGATTTTTATCTACTATCCAGATTGGCTACAATCACGCGATAGTAGCCAACGAGCTTTCACCCTTAAAGTAAGTTGTAATTAAAACTAGATACAGACACCATTCACTCATAAGGTACTTGTTTACTAACGATTGGGGACTAGACAGGTAACGTTCATTGTAAGCTGTACACTTTGCGTAATGACTATTTAAGCACTAATTTTGGTATCCATTTCATGGCCCTATTGAATTTTCCTAATGCTGATAACATCACTATCACCTATCATCACACATATTACGTTTTATAAACAATCGTTCAAACTTTGAACACTTCAATGATCTTCGACTTCGTCGTGTTCCTGGCATCCACGTTTGCTTAATTAAATCGCTTCCTTTCTCAGCTATCATAATAACAGGAGCATTTATATTCCCATTTGTAATGGCTGGCATAATACTTGCATCGATGACTCGAAGCCCTTCTACGCCGTATACCCGTAATTGTGAATCTACCACAGCCATAGGATCCGTTGCAGGTCCCATCTTGGCTGTACAAGAAAGGTGATAAATTGTCATTGTGTATTGTCGAATATAACAATCCCAGTATTCGTCTGTGTATAGAGGTAAATGTTTGCAGTTAGGTACTGGAATGTTGTTAAATCTTGCGCCTAATCTTTTCATGGCCTTTGTTTCTCCGACCGCAACCGCTGCCTTTACCCCTTCTCTCAAAACACCAACGTCATCCGGATGAGTCAAATAGTTATGATACATGAGCGGGTAATCTAAGGGGTTTCTCGACCGTAGCTTAATAAAACCCGTACTCTTTGGTCGTAACATCATAGGAAATATTCCGAACACGTCTTTGTTGGTAAGATGACCGAAAACTTCTTCATAAAACTCATCAGTGATACTGTGAGCTCTCTTGACTTGCGTGCCTCCGTCAGATGGTATAGAAGCAGATGTCATCATGAATTCCATATCAGGCCAGTCCTCTGAAGAATTTGCGTATTTGGTATTAATAAAAGCAACGACTTCCAAACCTATGCTCGATGTAAGTGGGCCGTTTTCAGTCACAGCATAACGCATTGCCGAATTAATATTAACGAGTCTGTTCATAACTAAACTTATTGGATAGTCAACTTGGAATACTATCCCGCCGACAGCGATGTGGTCTTGCAAGTTTCTCCCGACGCCAGGAGAATCTTGGATCACATCTATGCCGACTTCTCTCAGGTGCTGAGCTGGTCCTACGCCAGAAAGCATAAGCAACTGCGGTGATCCAATTGCACCGGCAGACAGTATCACTTCCCGCTTTGCATATACCACTTGTCTAGTTCCATCTCTAATGAATTCAACGCCGTAAGCTCTTTTATTTTCTTTATCAATCAATACCTTAGTGACATGTGAGAATAGGGCTATGTGGAGATTTGGTCGCAATCTCACTGGCCGTAGAAATGCTTTAGCTGCAGAACATCTGGTGGCTCGACGCATTGTGAATTGATACCAAGCATACCCCGTCTGTTTATCACCGTTAACGTCTATTATGTCGTAACCCATTTCCTCGCCAGCTTGAAGAAAAGCCGCTCCTATTGGTGTGTTGTAAGGAGCATCTTGGACCGTCAAGTAACCACCTGAAATAGATATGACTTTGACATAAGTTTTTAATAAAATAAATAACTCATAATTCTTCGTCTACATTTAATTTACAAATAAACATAATAAACCTACATTTAAATTAATTATTGTCTTTATTGATACTGTTTATGTCGGTTGCAGTTCTTGTTCTTTTTGTTTCGGTTAAGGTATTATGCTGTCGACATTATAGGCAGACCTACTTAAACTTCCCATTCACCAGTTATGTAAGTAAATTGAGAAGTTGATTAACATTGGAAGCTTAATGCCAAATATATTACATGCATTTTTTTGGACTTTGGCTAGTACTTGCATGAATTGCAGTAATAGGTTCCACTACTTATGTATAGATACATTATTTATCATATGAATATTATAAAGGCGAAAGTATGTGAGTAAGTATGTTTGTTACTTCTTCACGTCTAAACGGGTGGAGCGATTTTCATAAAATTTGGTAGAAAGTTAGCTGACACTTCTGGATTAACACATTACTGTGGGAAAATATTATATCCCCACGGGACAATCGATCCATCGATATTTTAACGCGGGCGAAGTTGCGGGTTTCAGCTAGTATGTATAACCGGTAGTCAGTCAGGCCATGTATGGAATAAATTGAAACTAATAAGATTACCCTTTAGTTTTTTTCCAACAACCAAACCAGTTTAATGAAGTTTTTTGTGTGATTATTATTTAGAAGATTTAAAACATTCACTTACCTACGCCATGGTGTCTTTTGTCTCTTGCCAAGTACGGGTTCCGTTGGTCTTGAGATTTTTTGAAATACGGGAGAACGTCTTCGTACCCCCAACCAGGATTACCAAAAGATTCCCATTGATTGAAGTCATTCTTGTTGCCTCGTACGTAAAGCATGGTGTTTAGTACTGATGATCCTCCCAAGACCTTGCCTTTAGTCCAGCTACAACGCTTGTCCTTCATCGCTTGGCAAGCTGAGTCTTGTGGTTGTGTCCTGGAAATAGAGATTGCACATAGTTCAATACACAAGTACTTTACTACACATCATGAATAGTGTGGAATTAGCAAACGAACTTGCAGTCCTGCTGATGGTAAGGGGCCATGCCCATGAACATCTGCTATTAATTCTAAATAAAAGTAAGCGTAAAACCCCTCATCGATTAAAAATACGTTGATACGTACATATATATTCTACATCTAACTTAGCCTTCAGAAACTAAGTTGGACCGCAAACCTAGACTAAGTTAGTCTAGACAAAGTAAGACTAAGTATGCGTGATAGTAGTGCCTTTACACCTATTTGTGCTGTTGAATCGAACTGTGTATATTTTAAGAATTCTACAACCTCAATAGTAGGTATTGTTATGTAACTTATTTTACAATTAGATTAGACTACTTAAAATAATTGTTGATTTCAAAAAAATGTGAAACTTAGTTTCCTTTTGATGCAAGTTTGGATAGAGTTAGATCATCTTGTTGCCAAATTACTGCTGCAATACGTACGTACTGTTGACTACATACTAATTTGTGCTTGTATTATCGTATAATTTGGTTACTTACCGGTATTTCCAGTCCAGTTTACTCTTATGCAAATACAGTGAGAGTAGCGGAACATCGCTGATATCTGTCTCGTGACCACCTGCTTCTAAGAGCAGGACGTTCCATCCTTCGATTTCCGTTAACCTGTTCGCTAATACCGATCCAGCAGATCCTCCACCGACGATGACGAAGTCGTATTCCTCTCGCAAGTACTGTTGGTTGAATGGTCTGCTCTCAGGGTCGAGGAGCTCGTAGTTGAAGTACGCCATCGCCGCCAGCATGGCTGGTATGAAGGTCAGCTTGCTGATACCGGCTATGGTCAGCGCTGACTTGGCAGCGGTGGCAGCTACTGTTAGGATGCCCATTGTGTTATCTCTCTTGCATACTGGACCTGGAATGACAAGGAATTTGTAATTAGCAACTTCTCCGGTGATATTGTTGAGTTTTTCTTGTTCATTTTTTTCACTTTATTATTATTTTTATTTTTTACTTTTGTTCTAAGATCTCAATGTTAAAAAAATCCCACCCTGCCTGCACGCTACGTATTGTATTTAAGTGTCTTAATTTCTTTAAATAAGGAATGTTCTTATTTAAATTAACCCTCTGGGGTACCTCTTTTTCTCGAGGGGGACCCTCGAGAAAAAAGGCGGTAGGTACCTATCGCGGTGGGAGCGGCGCAAAGTTAAGTGGGATTTTTACCGCACTAAGCCCCCAGGTGGTCGTCTCCGGGAGTCCGGGATATCCAAAGGAACGCAACCGGAGTTCTCTGACCACGTTGCCCCATCGTGCTCCTCCCAGATGGCTGGGCTGGGCCCACTGTTCCCTCTAGTCTTTGCGACGGTATGCAACCACACATATCGGCGACCTTCTCGAGGTCGCCTGACCGAATGGTTCGGGCTCCCACTCTAGCCGCATCCCCGGAAGCTCCTTTTAGTCGCTTATGACGACAGGCAGGGGACACGGTAGCCCTATTTTAATCCCGAAGG
This sequence comes from Spicauda simplicius, assembly GCA_949699795.1. Classification (NCBI taxonomy): domain Eukaryota; kingdom Metazoa; phylum Arthropoda; class Insecta; order Lepidoptera; family Hesperiidae; genus Spicauda; species Spicauda simplicius. Next base: position 5,968,208 of record OX453077.1, read on the forward strand.
AAATGAAAGAACAATTAAATCTGAACGTAATAATATGTGCAGTACGTATGAAAAGTTGAAAAATGAGGCTAGATAGATTAAACGCGAGCTTGTTACTTGATTAACCAGTTTTAACGCCGACCTCATAAAATTACTTTCAGGGTTATAAGGACGTAATCGAAGTAGTTTTGAGGGCAGTTATATAAAAGCTCGATCTAGAACTGCCCTGAAATAGGCTTGCCAAAGAAGCCTTATAATTTTAATTAGCTCTTTGCCAATAATAACTTTTAAATCAGGTCTTATTTAGATCTTTACCAATTTTCTCCTGCATAAAAAATCCAAGACCCTTACAAAAATACAGAAGTGACAGAAAATTGCGTTGCATCGGCGCGTAGACGTAGATGCAATTTATAATGCAATTTATGCTAATGTACAATATTTGATTTTTAGAGTACATGACATTTCACTTACTTGACGGTTTTTTGGTTTTTGATACCTTTAAAGGAGACTGAACTGGACAATGAATATTTTTATACGTATATAACGGGTAGTCGGCGTATGCGGTGAGCACTCGTTATACATATACATATTCAAAAATAATTACGCCAATACATTAGTCTACTATTTTATAAATGTTATATTTGTTATAGAACTAAGATTTATATCTTTTCAACCCATTGTTGGCCCACTTCTGGGCACGGGTCTTCTCTCAGAATTAGAGAGTTTTAGGCCATAGTCCACCGCGCTAGCCTAGTGCGAATTGGTGGGCAAGGAGACTGGACAAGGAGATTTTTATATTTTTTTTATTTTTTATTTGACTGAAGTAGCAATTGAGCATGCAGTCCACCTGATGGTAAGTGGTCACTGCCGCTCGTGGACACCTGTAAGCAACTTCAAATAGAACATGGCTTCTGTCTAAAGTCAATCACAGATGTGTTGCTACTCCCGAGGACTATGATGGTCGCCTCATGTGAGAGTTTGCCGGCAACAACACTCTACTATCGAAACCCAAGAAATGCTTCACGCTACGCTACCACATGGAATATATTTGCAGATATAGTTTATTTAATGTATAATGAAATGAAATGAAATGTCTTTATTTTGTATAGGCCTGCGGGGGCACTTACAAATTGTCAGTTACATTTTTTTTCTTACACTACAAAGTTAATTTTTTTTTCTTACACTACTAGGGAATACGACCTCAACTGAGAAGATCCGGCAAGAAACTCAGCGGGTTTGTCTTTTTTTCTTATTTATATTCATTTTTTTTATATTATTACAATCATGTTTTTTTATACATGGTAATGAAAGTTAGCTCCAATATCTTGCCTTACAGTTCAGTAAAAGAGAGCCCTGTATAAGTAAGTTGACTTGATATGCAGTCATAGTAATACATATACATGTAAACTTATTAGTTAGCAAAGCAGGTATTACGATTTTAACATGTAAACTACTTACTACAAGGCAACCGCCTTGTAGTAATTTTGGCATAATAACAGTTTAAAAGCAATTACAGTTATTATGAGAACTTTGCAAGAGAGTTCGAATGCAAGGTTGCAAGTGCAATGATTTATATCCCGAAGGCAAATGTTCTTAGTACACATATGCAAGGCAAATGTTTTTAGTATATATATCGACGGGTCCCTAGAACAAAATCCGATTTAAATTAGAAAAATTACCAATTTACAGTATGAAGCTTTGTTGATTGTTCGAGCTCCCACTCTTACCGCCTGAAACTCGGGAAACCCCCTTTTAGTCGCATAATACGACAAGCACGGGATACCATAGAACTCCATAACTATCGTGGAACTCGGTGGAACAAGGATCATTCCAACATACGAGTGCGTTTTGATTATCTATAGTTCGGTTTTAAATTGACTTGTCATTTGATATGACGTAATGTGTGGACCTATATATTCGTTCAATCACGAAATGAGTATCTAATAATGAAATAAAAAACCTTTCTTCACGCACCGTCTATGTGTAAATGATGATTATTACGAAAATTATGGTCCCAACGACCTCTTTTGCGCAATGGTCAAAGTTTTCAACACTTGTATTTGAAACGTCATTAGGTATTCACCATGCATGTGATAATTGTGCTATTTAAAAGTAATTACGTTTGTTAACCACAGGTCATTAAGCTTGTATGTTAAGACAGAATAGTGTTAACTAAAGATACTTAAAAATATGTACTTTATTTGTATTAAAGGACTTTCGTGATTTGTACAACGCATTAAATCGTGGGTGATACTTTTCCTTACCATATCTTCGACACCGACTTGTATGCCACAAAAAATAAAAGTAACTTATATGTGTACCTAAATGTCAACTTATTTTTTTATTATACATATATGTAAATGTTGGTCTTCCACGCAAAACCCACCGGGAGGACTTAGTTTAAATTTGGCGCACACATAGTTTATGCTCTAGATGACATAAAACACTCATTACCGTGGCTACGCTAGCGAAGCGAGAAAAACCGCGAGAATAGCCTTGTTCTCGAGGGGGAAGCCTTCAAAAGGCACCCGATGCAGAGTTATGTGGGATTTTTAACGCACTAAAACCCTCCCGGTGGCTGTCCTTGGCGCTATAAACAGGACTCCGGGATTTCCAAAGGAATGCAACCGGAGTCCTCTGAGCGCGTCGCCCCATCAGGCTCGTCCCAGATGGGCGGCTGGTCCCACCGTCTAGTCTTTACGACGGTATGCGACCACACATACATACAAGCCGCCAAATAGCCTAGTTATAGCCGCGTACCCACCTAGCGCACAGGCTCGCGCGGCAGCCTCGCGAGCCAAACGCTCGGCTGGTGTGGACGTGCCTCGGCCTGCCTCGGGCGCGCGTTTGCTCGACCGAGCACGGCTCGGCCCCGAGCCATCTGTACCCTTAGTACGAAACTCAATCGAGCTCGCACGATCGACGCGAGCTCTCGGTTAAAAATCTTGTTTCGCATTTTCGGTAGTAGTACAAGTGTCAAAAATTATCGACCGAGCAGCGATCGAGTGATTTTTTATCGATAATTTTTTGTCTCCTTCACACGTTCACAAAAAAGTGAGACAGAGTATAATTATGATTCTTCCGATACTAAATACGAGTAAGTACTCGATACTTTTGTTTCGGTACCAAGTACTTTTTAGTGTCGAATCAATCTTGCGATACTTACTTAGTATTGAAATAAAAGTATTTGATATCGAATCGAATGAAAGGCCATTCAGATAGAAGTAAATACTTGATACTTTCGTCTCCGTAGGTACCAAATTCTTTTTGCAAAGATGCAAATCTTGTGATACTAACTTCTATCGAAACGAAAATGTTTGGTATCTATTTATTTATTTTTTTGAACACCAACTTAATGTACACTAATTCCAGGTATATGCAGAAGATAACATTAGAAAAACGACAAGTGTCATTATAATTAAAGGTGTAGACTGCATGCACAGAAAGCGAGTGTAAACTAATGAGAAAAAAATACAAAATATTACAAAAGTAATTACAAATTATAACAGCTAATTCAAAATAAAATAACTATGTCGTAAAACAGAGGTAAATGAAATCATCGGTATGTAGGAATAATTGAAAATAAATTTATTCAAATTGATTTGTGAAATTAAATAATAAAGTAATAAAATGTGTCAATTAAATATCGATTAAAGTATCGAATCGAATCTTACTAACCTATGTTACTGCAAGCTTTTTTTTTTGTTTTTTGTTATCGAGGGGGAAACCTTTAAAAGGTACCCGATGCCGCGGGAGCGACTGAGGGTTATGTGGGATTTTTACCGCACTAAAACCCCCCCGGTGGCCATCCTCGGCGCTAAAAAAGAGGACTCCGGGAACTCGGTCCGACCGTAATCGGAATCCTTTGAGCGCGTTGCCCCATCGGGCTCCTCCCAGATGGGCAGCTGGGCCCACAGCTCCGTCTAGTCTTTACAACGGTATGCGACCACATATACCGCCGTCCTTTCCGGGATCGCCTGACCGAACGGTTCGAGCTCCCACTCTAGCCGCCTGCAACCCCGGAAGCCCCTTTTACAGACAGGCAAGGGATGCCGTAGCCTTATTCTGATCCCAAAACTACAGAGACGAGGTGCCGTTGCCGGCGGCCGCGGCGGATCCTTCTCCAAGAATGTTACTGCAGGCTGAGCACATTCTTAAGATATGTCTGAAGTCACAAGCCATTAACCCGTTTGCGTTACAGCCCGCTACAGCGCCGGCCATCGATTGGCCAAAAAAACAAATGTATCGATATGAGTAAGTATAGATACTTTGATGGTACTCATATAAGTAGCATCGAAAAATCGATTGAGTACTACTCGTATGAATAAGTATGAGTAGTACTCAATCGACATCTTAGGGGTATTGGAACATCCTTATGTCTAATACGCCATTTTATTACATTTGACATTTTTCGAAACGTTTACGTGAAGTTTTTTTTTTTAATGCAAGATAATGTATGACATTATGTAAACAATATGCCATTAAATGAGTAGTTAAATTTGAATTAAATCTTATATCCGTTATTATGAATTTGTCTTATTAGTTTTTGTGGCTGGAAATAACAAATTGTGGTTATGACTTTGATATATAGCGTTCACTTATGTATACTTGCAAATACACCATCGAAATTAAGAGGTAAATTCAATTACAAAAATAATAGTCAATACTAAAATCCATGTTTTGCATTTTTATAAGTTTGTGTATTATAACAAAATCTTAGATGTGCCTAGATAGAATTATTTATACGTTTATGATATTGGTTTCATCGACTTTGATTTTTTAGAAATAACAGGACTACATAGAGTAAACGATAAAAACATTTTAAACTGCACTTTACATTGTTTCAAAATTGAAGATAATACAAACAAAACAAGTTTACACAAATATTTATTAAGTTATAAAATATAAAAACAAAATTTACTGATAAAAGTGAAAAAAATCAGGCTTAAATGCGAAGAATCCATGGCCGCATATTATTATTTATCTATGCCAATTGCCAAGGCCGTAAAAATAATTAAAAAAAAATATTTAAATGAAAACAACTTTCGAAGATAATATGATAAATTACAATTTATTCTTTAATCGTTTAAGTTATTAAAACATTTAATCGTTTTAAGTTGTTAAATCTGATAATAATATGATGATATAAGTGAATATTATAAAGTGGCGGATATGTGAAAAGTGAAATACTAAATTGTACACAAGTGTCCATAATTATTTATAAAAAAAATATATTACCCTAACTAAAAAGAACATTAAACTTCTTTTGAACTAACTATATCGCGTAGTACTTAAGTTTAAGGTATTCATATCTATTAATTGTTGATAACTTATTTAACCTTTTATAGAAAATTTTAAAAAATAAAATCTAATGTAAAATTTTACTTTGGTTTCATGTTTTATGGTTGTATGTGGTTTCTATAGATAATTCACTAATTATTGTTTTAATCACTATTACACTTAATTAGGCTGATATGAAGAAATAGTCGTGTAGGCATCGAATAAAAGTTTTATTGTTGTATGTCCATCTGTTATGTTTGGTTTCTATAATTTTCTTTTTAGGTGACAATTTCTCTCTTGATAAATGCAAAATATTGTTTCATTGATAGTATATTAATGTGAGATGTTTTTAGATTGCCTTTTATTTTATATCAAATAAATATGTAAATAGATGAACCGGATCAAACTTCTGTCAAATTAAATTTATGATTGATTTATTCACTATTATAGGTACTGATTAAACTGGTATGAGGAAATAGTCATATAGGCATAAAATAAAAGTTTATTATTGTATGTCCATTTGTTAAGTTTGGTTTATATAATTATGTGTTGTGCTTTTATTTTAAGTGGCAATTTCTCTCTTGGTTAATGCAAAGTATTGTTTGGTTAATAGTATATTATTGTGAAATATTTTCAGAAACCTTTTATCAAAATATTGTGTTATTAGATAAATCTGATCAAAGTTGTCAAATTAACATTTCTTTTAAAATATATTTCTATTACAAAATAACCATCTTTTATTAATGCATTCATAAGTATGCCTAAGTCAGAAATTAGTAAATATACATATATAATTATGTTAGATTAAAAGAAAAAATAACTTAAAATCCACTAGTTTGTTAGTATATTGGTGGTTGGGAAGGTGCGTAAGGAATAACATTGCAGGATACAATCATATTTTTTATTCTACTACCACTTTACACAGAATAATTATGTATGAAATATATGTAGGAGAAAGAAACGGTGCAAGAAAACTCCAAATGCACTTTAAAAACACCACATTCATAGTCATCTTGGCCGGCATCACGGCTCATTCTTGCTTTACTTTTAATGGACTTCCAAAAAGGAGGAGGTTCTCAATTCGTCTGTATTTTTTAGATAGCAGGCCATGATTTCTAACTAACTTAGCTGATCTGAAATCAGAATAACAATGATTATTAAATACATAAAATGAACAATTTTGATAGGTACAAACCTATAAACCTAAAAAGAGGTAAAATTAGAAAAAAAACACTATTTCTTTGTTAAAACAAAGTGTTACAGGATAACAAAAGAGCTATGTCCTTTTGAATCTTCATTACACACCATCATTTAGTACATCCCATAATTCCAAATAAATCAGCAACTCAATATTGTAGAATGTAAAAAAAAAACTTGTTGCTTTACATATTTGAAATGAATTATTCTATGTCCACATAATGTCATTTAACATTATTCAGGTTACTAAAAAATAAATAAGTCATATGGTTGCTGTATGTAGTCTGATAGTCACCCTGTCATGAATATGACTGAATACTTATTGTGAAACCTAGAAGGCAAACAGATTCACCATTCTGATTGAATGTTTTCATAAATGTATTTATTGAGTGCTATTTAAGCAAATGAAAACTTTAATAGTTGGCTCCACCATATTTAGGTTTGACTGATAATATTTGGCTTCAATGATCAGAAATCTGACAAGATAATAACTTATAAGTTAGTTACTATGTGCATTTCTTATAAACATTTTCACTTACTATGTATATGCACATTCAGTGAGGGAAATTCCTACAATAATAATGTGTCCATAGGCTTCACTATTTTTAAATAGGAGGTGAAATGAAATAGCATCCGATAAGACTAGGAAACCTAAATATATGATAGAAACTAAAAAAAATCAGATATGTAACTTTGGTGTCACAAATGTGGGCACTAATTAATAAATGCTGAACTTTGTTTCATTTGTTGTCAATATTCTAGCAACCATGAGAATTTAATTTTTAAAATATGTACCGGCTTAGAGATATCTATGGCCGGCTTAGCTTCACTAATACTTTTACTTAGCTTTACCAGGTGACCGAACTAGTTTAGTTGAAACTGGTGAAATTCCACTGCCCAACTTATTCTTAGCGTGAAGCAATTCTTGTGTTTCAATAGAAGAGTGTGGGTGCAGGCTCACTTTTATATGAGGCGACCATCATAGTTTTCGGGAGTAGCAACGCATCTATGATAGATCTCAGACAGAAAACTTTTTTATAAGAAGTTTCATACGGATTTCTATGGGCGGCAGTGACCACTTACCATACAATACAAGTTCGTTTGTCACTTCAATCTATTTAAACAAATAACACGCTGGTAATCCCCATTGGCATAAAAAAGTAAACCGCAAAGAACTCGTAAATAGAATTGTATATATTGTACAATAAGTATCTATTAATAAACATTAACAGAAATCATACATAATCTTACCTTAGTCTCCACTAACGCATAAGCACAAAAATCACAAACTTATATTATTGTTATAATGTATATTTGTAAAATAAATATTATTCTCTCATAATAGTTGGCACAAATAATAATTAAAGGTCCATTTGGGGCTGGTACAATTGAATAAACTTTTTCTCCGAGATGCGGTTTATTTGCGATATTTTTTGTATTTCCTTTATATAACGTTGCTCCCAATCCCGACGGTCAACTTCTACAGCCTCTTCAATGACTCTCAGTGCGAAATAATACCTAGCAATAAACATTTTTCTCTCAAATTTCCTACGAATTTCGACAACTCGGTAACAAATTTTTGGTGAGTTACGACTCGATCAAAAATCTTGTAAATGACGTCATTTGCACGTCATTTGCATGTTTTCGAATGTCAAATATGACAGTCATACTGCGAATTCGCGTTTTATCGACTGTTTCTGTACGATTCGCATCGTTTGACCGAGCCGGAGCTCGATCAAAAATCTTGTATTGTAAATATTTAGTTCCGAAACAAGCGGCTAGGGGCGCTGCTTGCCATCAAATATGGGCCGATACAAGAAAAATTCTTGTTTCGCAAAAACAAGATTCTTTCGTACTAAGGGTACTGTGCCCTTAGTACGAAACTCAATCGAGCTCGCACGATCGACGCGAGCTCTCGGTTAAAAATCTTGTTTCGCATTTTCGGTAGTAGTACAAGTGTCAAAAATTATCGACCGAGCAGCGATCGAGTGATTTTTTATCGATATTTTTTTGTCTCCTTCACACGTTCACAAAAAAGTGAGACAGAGTATAATTATGATTCTTCCGATACAAGTAAATACGAATAAGTACTCGATACATTTGTTTCGGTACCAAGTACTTTTTAGTGTCGAATCAATCTTGCGATACTTACTTAGTATTGAATTAAAAGTATTTGATATCGAATCGAATGAAAGGCCATTCAGATAGAAGTAAATACTTGATACTTTCGTCTCCGTAGGTACGAAATTCTTTTTGCAAAGATGCAAATCTTGTGATACTAACTTCTATCGAAACGAAAATGTTTGGTATCTATTTATTTATTTTTTTGAACACCAACTTAATGTACACTAATTCCAGCTTAAGCAGAAGATAACATTAGAAAAACGACAAGTGTCATTATAATTAAAGGTGTAGACTGCATGCACAGAAAGCGAGCGTAAACTAATGAGAAAAAAAGTACAAAATATTACAAATTAATTACAAAATAAATCAGCTAATTCAAAATAAAATAACAATGTCGTAAAACAGTGGTAAATGAAATCATCGGTATGTAGGAATAATTGAAAATAAATTTATTCAAATTGATTTGTGAAATTAAATAATAAATATAATCAAATAAAGAAATTTAATCGGTTAATTAAAGTAATAAAATGTGTCAATTAAATATCGATTAAAGTATCGAATCGAATCTTACTAAACGAGTGTTACTTTAAATATTTCATAAACGTACCTTTCAACAAGTTGTAATTTATTAGTAAATGCTTTTTATTAAATCTTAAAAAGAATAATCCCGACTGCGTAAACGATTTTTTGTTTATAATTATATATATAATTTAGTAGTAGCGAGTATTCGTTAAAATATTCAATGAAAAGTGGTATAATATGTTATATATATTTTTTTAGATTAGTCTATTTGGCTTTTTTATATAGCCTATGTTACTGCAAGCTTTTTTTTGTTTTTTGTTATCGAGGGGGAAACCTTCAAAAGGTACCCGATGCCGCGGGAGCGACTGAGTGTTATGTGGGATTTTGGCCGCGGCCGTCCTCGGCGCTAAAAAAGAGGACTCCGGGAACTCGGTCCGACCGTAATCGGAATCCTTTGAGCGCGTTGCCCCATCGGGCTCCTCCCAGATGGGCAGCTGGGCCCACAGCTCCGTCTAGTCTTTACAACGGTATGCGACCACATATATCGCCGTCCTTTCCGGGATCGCCTGACCGGACGGTTCGAGCTCCCACTCTAGCCGCCTGCAACCCCGGAAGCCCCTTTTACAGACAGGCAAGGGATGCCGTAGCCTTATTCTGATCCCGAAACTACAGAGACGAGGTGCCGTTGCCGGCGGCCGCGGCGGATCCTTCTCCAACAATGTTACTGCAAGCTGAGCACATTCTTAAGATATGTCATAAGTCACAAGCCATTAACCCGTTTGCGTTACAGCCCGCTACAGCGCCGGCCATCGATTGGCCAAAAAAACAAATGTATTGATATGAGTAAGTATAGATACTTTGATGGTACTCATATAAGTAGCATCGAAAAATGGATTGAGTACTACTCGTATGAATAAGTATGAGTAGTACTCAATCGACATCTTAGGGGTATTGGAACATCCTTATGTCTAATACGCCATTTTATTACATTTGACATTTTTCGAAACGTTTACGTGAGGTTTTTTTTTAATGCCAGATAATGTATGACGTTATATAAACATTATGCCATTAAATGAGTATTTAAATTTGAATTAAATCTTAAATCCGTTATTATGAATTTGTCTTATTAGTTTTTGTTGCTGGAAATAACAAATTGTGGTTTTGACTTTGATTTATAGCGTTCACTTATGTATACTTGCGAATACACCATCGAAATTAAGAGGTAAATTCAATTACAAAAATAATAGTCAATACTAAAATTCATGTTTTGCATTTTTATAAGTTTGTGTATTTTATCAAAATCTTAGATGTGCCTTGATAGAATTATTTATACGTTTATGATATTGTGTTCATCGACTTTGATTTTTTAGAATTAGCAGGACTACATAGAATAAACGATAAAAACATTTTATACTGCACTTTACATTGTTTCAAAATTGAAGATAATACAAACAAAACAAGTTTACACAAATATTTATTAAGTTAAAAAATATAAAAACAAAATTTACTGTTAAAAGTGAAAAAAATCAGGCTTAAATGCGAAGAATCCATGGCCGCATATTATTATTTATCTATGACAATTGCCAAGGCCGTAAAAATAATTAAAAAAAAAATTAAATGAAAACAACTTTCCAAGATATTAAGTTATATTACAATTTATTCTTTATTCGTTTAAGTTATTAAAACATTTAATCGTTTAAGTTGTTAAATCTGATAATAATATGATGATTTAAGTGAATATTATAAAGTGGCGGATATGTGAAAAGTGAAATACTAAATTGTACACAAGTGTCCTTAATTTATAAAAAAAATATATTACCCTAACTAAAAAGAACATTAAACTTCTTTTGAACTAACTATATCGCGTAGTACTTAAGTTTAAGGTATTCATATCTATTAACTGTTGATAACTTATTTAACCTTTTATTATAGAAAATTATAAACAAAAAAATCTAATGTAAAATTTTACTTTTGGTTGTATGTGGTTTCTATAGATAATTCACTAATTATTGTTTTAATCACTATTACACTTAATTAGGCTGATATGAAGAAATAGTCATGTAGGCATCGATTAAAAGTTTTATTGTTGTATGTCCATCTGTTATGTTTGGCTTCTATAATTTTCTTTTTAGGTGACAATTTCTCTCTTGATAAATGCAAAATATTGTTTCATTGATAGTATATTAATGTGAGATGTTTTTAGACTGCCTTTTATTTTATATCAAATAAATATGTAAATAGATGAACCGGATCAAACTTCTGTCAAATTAAATTTATGATTGATTTATTCACTAATAAAGGTACTGATTAAACTGGTGTGAGGAAATAGTCATATAGGCATAAAATAAAAGTTTATTATTGTATGTCCATTTGTAAAGTTTGGTTTATATAATTATGTGTTGTGCTTTTATTTTAAGTGGCAATTTCTCTCTTGGTTAAGGCAAAGTATTGTTTGGTTAATAGTATATTATTGTCAAATATTTTCAGAAACCTTTTATCAAAATATTGTGCTATTAGATAAATCTGATCAAAGTTGTCAAATTAACATTTCTTTTAAAATATATTTCTATTACAAAATAACCATCTTTTATTAATGCATTCATAAGTATGCCTAAGTCAGAAATTAGTAAATATACATATATATGTTAGATTAAAACAAAAAATAACTTAAAATCCACTAGTTTGTTAGTATATTGGTGGTTGGGAAGGTGCGTAAGGAATAACAATGCAGGATACAATCATATTTTTTATTCTACTACCACTTTACACAGAATAATTATGTATGAAATATATGTAGGAGAAAGAAACGGTGCATGAAAACTCCAAATGCATTTTAAAAACACCACATTCATAGTCATCTTGGCCGGCATCATGGCTCATTCTTGCTTTACTTTTAATGGACTTCCAAAAAGGAGGAGGTTCTCAATTCGTCTGTATTTTTTAGATAGCAGGCCAAGGTTTCTAACTAACTTAGCTGATCTGAAATCAGAATAACAATGATTATTAAATACATAAAATGAACAATTTTGATAGGTACAAACCTATAAACCTAAAAAGAGGTAAAATTAGAAAAAAAAGAAGAGCTATGTCCTTTTGAATCTTCATTACACACCATCATTTAGTACATCCCATAATTCCAAATAAATCAGCAACTCAATATCGTAGAATGTAAAAAAAAAAACTTGTTGTTTTACATATTTGAAATGAATTATTCTATGTCCACATAATGTCATTTAACATTATTCAGGTTACTAAAAAATAAATAAGTCATATGGTTGCTGTATGTAGTCTGGTAGTCACCCTGTCATGAATATGACTGAATACTTATTGTGAAACCTAGAAGGCAAACAGATTCACCATTCTGATTGAATGTTTTCATAAATGTATTTATTGAGTGCTATTTAAGCAAATGAAATCTTTAATAGTTGGCTCCACCATATTTAGGTTTGACTGATAATATTTGGCTTCAATGATCAGAAATCTGACAAGATAATAACTTATAAGTTAGTTACTATGTGCATTTCTTATAAACATTTTCACTTACTATGTATATGCACATTCAGTGAGGGAAATTCCTACAATAATAATGTGTCCATAGGCTTCACTATTTTGAAATAGGAGGTGAAATGAAATAGCATCCGATAAGACTAGGAAACCTAAATATATCATAGAAACTAAAAAAAATCAGATATGTAACTTTGGTGTCACAAATGTGAGCACTAATTAATAAATGCTGAACTTTGTTTCATTTGTTGTCAATATTCTAGCAACCATGAGAATTTAATTTTTAAAATATGTACCGGCTTAGAGATATCTATGGCCGGCTTAGCTTCACTAATACTTTTACTTAGCTTTACCAGGTGACCGAACTAGTTTAATTGAAACTGGTGAAATTCCACTGCCCAACTTACTCTTAGCGTGAAGCAATTCTTGTGTTTCAATCAACGACGACACATAGGCTGTGTCGTCGTTGAAGGCTATGTTGTCGCTGGTTTCAATAGAAGGGTGTGGGTGCAGGCTCACTTTTATATGAGGCGATCATCATAGTTTTCGGGAGTAGCAACGCATCTATGATAGATTTCAGATAGAAAACTTTTTTATAAGAAGTTTCATACGGATTTCTATGGGCGGCAGTGACCACTTACCATACAATACAAGTTCGTTTGTCACTTCAATCTATTTAAAAAAAATAACACGCTGGTAATCCCCATTGGCATAAAAAAGTAAACCTTTGCGGTTTACTTTAACTCGTAAATAGAATTGTATATATTGTACAATAAGTATCTATTAATAAACATCAACAGAAATCATACATAATCTTACCTTAGTCTCCACTAACGCACAAGCACAGAAATCACAAACTTATATTATTCTTATAATGTTTATTTGTAAAATAAATATTATTCTCTCATTATAGTTGGCACAAATAATAATTAAAGGTCCATTTGGGGCTGGTACAATTGAATAAACTTTTTCTCCGAGATGCGGTTTATTTGCGATATTTTTTGTATTTCCTTTATATAACGTTGCTCTCAATCCCGACGGTCAACTTCTACAGCCTCTTCAATGACTCTCAGTGCGAAATAATACCTAGCAATAAACATTTTTCTCTCAAATTTCCTACGAATTTCGACAACTCGGTAACAAATTTTTGGTGAGTTACGACTCGATCAAAAATCTTGTAAATGACGTCATTTGCACGTCATTTGCATGTTTTCGAATGTCAAATATGACAGTCATACTGCGAAATCGCGTTTTATCGACTGTTTCTGTACGATTCGCATCGTTTGACCGAGCCGGAGCTCGATCAAAAATCTTGTATTGTAAATATTTAGTTCCGAAACAAGCGGCTAGGGGCGCTGCTTGCCATCAAATATGGGCCGATACAAGAAAAATTCTTGTTTCGCAAAAACAAGATTCTTTCGTACTAAGGGTACTGTTGTCGGTAAACTTGACGCGCTCAAAGGTGCCTCAGTGAGCGCTGTGCGTTAGGTGGAGACGGTTATGTTCTGGCTCGCGCGCGAAGCTACTACAACTTCGAACTCTTGTACGGACATTCTTGTAAAATTATGTACAGTCTGATCATATACTAAATCTCCAAGTAATCTATGTCCATATTGGTGACGACGCTCGTAAATTTTTCTAATCCAAAAGCGTCTAGGTTTTTTCTTGATACGTGACTGTTTTCGTTTCTTTAAACAATATGCAGCTAGGAAAATAGCTGCAGCTGAAAATACACGACTGTCCATTACGAATACTCGCGGACTTATGATGGCTAAGCCTGCCTCGCGAGGCGGCCTCATGTAAATTGAACAAATCTACTGAGGCTGCCGCGGGAGCCATCGCTCGCGATCCGGACACCGAGGCTGCCGCGCGAGCCTGTGCGCTAGGTGGGTACGCGGCTAATCGTATATTTGGCTTGGTCAAGGCGATTGTTTGAATATAAGCGTCATAACTTGAGAATTATGCACAAAATAAACATTGATTTACATTTTCGGATTTTTCGGGGAAACTACAGTAATATTTAACAATTATTATACATTCAACCAGATCTCCTGCAAAACTAACCGCATATATTGGTGTTTGAATCGTATTACGTTATACTTTAACCGAACGATAAGACGGGCTTTCTGATGGAAAGTGGTCACCGTCGCCTATGGACATTCGCAACACCAGAGGAGTCACCAATGCATCGCCGGCTTTGAAAGCGAGCTCTTTTCGCGACTTTCTTGAAGAATTCCATGTCATAGTTACTTGGTTGCGAAATAATATACAACTTTCATTTCCTTTGAAAAATGAGCTCAAAATTCTTAATATAGGTTTATCACCACATTACACGTATCTTTACGCTACGCGATAAATCTTTGTATAATCTCATCAAATTTTGATGCACCAACATTTAATATTCTAAAGAGATGGTGCAAGGAATGCAACACTGACGTAATAGAGACTTGTACATAATATACTTGCAACACTTTGTTTTATTGATATGTACTTGTACTACTTTCACGGGTGAATTAGTAAATAATGTATATATAATTATAGGAAATAGTTAGTTACGCACCACTGATTTATGTGCGTATTAGAAATTAATTATCACTGCTTTTCGGCGAAGGAAAACATCGTGAGGAAACCTACACGCCCGAGAGTACTTTAAAAAAAAGAAAAAAAAATGTTCTCGGAGGTTTGTGAAGTCCACCAATTAGCACTTGGCTAGCGCGGTGGACTATGGCCTAAAACTCTTTCATTCTGAGAGAAGACCCGTGCCCAGCAGTGGGACAATAATGAGTTGACGAGAGAGTTAATTATGTCGTTTCTGCAATTCGATTGGTGAAAATGTAAAGACGAAATATAGAAATAGCGAAAGGTCAAACCTCACGAAGGGATTTAATAAAGCATTGTAATATATAATATAATAAGATCATACTAGTCACCCGTCACAACGGTCGAAATTCGACCGTAATTTAAATTAAAAAACAAAACTTCATACTGCCGGAAGTAGCACCAATCTCTAACTTAAAATAATTGTATTGATTCAAGTTATTTTGAACGCACCCGTTAAATGTAAATAGAGCTTTATTACCTAAGCTATGTTTAAAAGCACTAGCGGGTATTTTAACAAAGACATCTGACATTTTTGACGTTATGTGTTTTCATAATAAGCATTGTTTTGTTTTGTTTATTCTGTATGTGTTTGTGTCAAATGCAAGGTAGTGAGTGTAATGTGTTTTTTTTATTTTTTTTTTTTATGAATGTTCTATAAATTATTTAAAAAAATATTAGCATTGCGCAATCCTTCTCTACATCAACAATAACCGTGTATAATTTCATACCCCTCTGCCTGCGGCAAGTATCTTAATAACAAATCACAAGTTTTTGCTTCAGGAATTAATATATAGATTTCTGTTTTACGTGTATTATTTTAAATTAGAAGTAGTCAACGATTATGCAATCTATATGATGGTAAAGGATGGTAAAATAATCCATTCAACTCTTGAACATCTAAAATAATCACTCTCAGGTAGGATAGGATAGAAAAGTGTAAAGAACCCATTTGTGCTGCTCGCAAATGCATTGCCGAGCATGAATTAAGTTAGAACGTCTATGTAGATACCGGTTTTAATCCGAATAACAATACTACATATGTATCATACCAAAAAGTGTAAATGAAAAGGTACAAAAAATGTGATCGGCGACCGATGTGATATAAAAAAATTGTCCGTGCCGATATTTTCGTAACGACTGTCTATATATTTAAAGTACGTTGAAACATACAATTATATATATTTTTAATAGGTGTTTATTTTTTTTATGCTTCGTCCTATTCATAATACCAAATAGGCTTGTATTTTGAAGGTGGTAGAACCAGTGTAGTTCGACCGGGGAAGTACCACCTCCACACCTATTTCTAGCATGAAGCATTTCTTGCGTTTCGATGGAAGGGTATGGTTGCCGTCACACTTTCACATGAGGCGACCATCATTGTCCTCGGGAGTAGCAACGCATCTGTGATTGACTTCAAATAGAACCCATGTTCTATATGAAGTTGCTTACAGATGTCCATGGGCGGCAGTGACCACTTACCATCAGGTGGACTGCATGTTCGTTTGCTACTTCAGTGAGATAAAAAAAATGTGTCTTTTCCTTAAATCATAGTCCGCCGGGCTGGTCAAGTGCAAATTGGTAGACGATGTTAGGCAGACAAAGCTTTTGTAATTTGGCTGAAAATAGTATGGCTGTAGTACCTCTTAGTAATATTCTTTCGTAATTTTTTTGAGAAACAAATGTCTTAACTGTTAACCGTACCTTCGGTGTCGAACCGTATGTTGCACAGCCTTTTTAAATGCAATTTGCATTAATTAAATTATTGCTTATTGATATTGTACTTTGTAATGGCAACTGTGACATGGAACTCTATAGCAATCACGTAACAGTTACATAATTGGACCCCGCGACATGACTTGATGTAAGTTAAAGTTTCACTCGTGAATACGTTATTTGTATAGGGTGCCCCAAAATGAACGCAAAATATGAATTTATTGCTTTTTATTTATTTGTGCAAAAAGTTGGCAAGGCTAAAATTATAACAATTTGAAAGCAGCCAGTTTACCTAGTTCGTATGTGCAAAGTCGTGGAATTAATTTGCTCGATGTGTTATTCCATAAGTAATCCTGTACCATGTACTTTATGATTCAATAAAAAAATAACAAAAGACGTAAAACTATGTTGTCTATTTAATTCAAATCTTGCGTTAATTTTGGGACACCCTATATATGTGTTTCAGTAATAGTGTTATTATTTGAGCTATCGCGAATGAAAATGCGAATATTCGTTTTTTTTTTAATTTGACGCCCACATGGGTAGCACCAGGTTAATTTCCTTTTTTTGATATAAGGGACCTGAGGATGTAGATTTTTGACTACCTATTTTTTGGCCGACAAACTAAATATTCGCACTATTGCGAATGTTAATATCTAAAACATCCGAATATGTATAGTATATATATGTATAGTATATATATGTATAGTATGTATGTATAATTGTAGTTTGTATTTATTTGAAGCTAGTTTATTAAGTATGTATATTATAGTTTTCTCTAACCTGCCGCAAAATTTCCAGCCACCCTGGGTTGACTGGCAGAGAATGCCATAAGGCTCTCTCTGCCAGTCAACCTTGGGAGTTTGCCCCCATTGTAACTTTTGTATTATAAAGGTGTAATAAATAAGTCCATCCATCCATCCATCAGCCCTTTGAGGGCCACTGCTGGACATAGGTCTCCGCTATGACGCCACTCCAACCGGTCCTGTGCTGAATCCAACGGTTTCCCGCTGTCTTCTTCAGGTCATCGGTCCACCTGGTGAGGGGGCGACCTGTGCTCCTTTTGCCTTAACTATAAATAAATAAATAATAAATATTCGCGAATGAGAATGCTCATTACATCACTAGTCAGTAATGCGCAAATACGTGCCTTGTTTGTTTGTGTGTCAGTAATGAAGGGTGATTAACTGACGAGAGTGTGAAGGTGGGTTATAGTTGTTAACATTATATTACGTATTGCAATATATTTTTATTACTAATTACGTGTTAATCGTTGAGGTGTCGGTTAGGAAACTTGTGGCCTCTGGTTTGGGTTATTGAGGACATTTTTTTCCTTCTCGTCATATTGAAATAGCAGTAAAGCATGAAGTCAACTTACGAGTAGAAGGTAACTAGTAGTATATCCCTGTAGTTCCGGGATCAGAACAGGGCTACGGTATCCCCTGCCTGTCATAAGAGGTGACTAAAAGGGGCTTCAAGGGTTGCGGGCGATAAGAGTGGGAACTCGAACCGTCCAGCCAAGCGACCCCGTGTAGGACGACGGCATGTGTGACCACATGCTGCCGTAAACACCAGGAGGCATGTACAATGTACAATGCTCACTGGGAAGAGCCCAAAGGCATCGCACTCGTAGGACTCCGGTTGTGTTCCATTGAAGATCCTGGAGTCGTCTTTGTAGCGCTGAGGATAGCCACCGGGGAGGCTTGCTGGAGGAGGAAGTGCTGTAAAAATCCCACATAACCCTGCGTCGCCCACACGGCGTCTGGTACCTTTTAAGGATTCCCCTAGAGAACAAAAAAAGGAGTCTGGCATAAACCTTTGTCGCTCCCACGACGGGAGAGTATTTATAACGGATTTCTAGTTATGAACATAAAATATTATGGTATAAGGGTTGCACCATCGATGACCATTGGTAATATTTACATTGACACTAAAAATATATTTCAATTATGAAAGCAATTAAAATTAATTTTATATTCAGTATTTTTTGTTATACACGCATATATTATGTGTACATGTGTTTCAAAATACTTATTAAGATCAAATATTTTAATATTAATAAATTACTCGAGTATTGGCAGTTATTTAATTTCAAAATATGTATACGTCTATTAAAAAATCGACGAAGATTATGTGTGTCTTGTATCTGGTAGCCGTAAAAACGAGGTCTCGGTCCACTAGACGACTCTGTTCGAATGGCATGCCTTAGAAAATGTAGTTATCACCAAAGAAAGTGTGGTTTCTTAACTACAACGACGCTATCAAGGTTTTTCACCTTTTATGGTGATTTTTATAGGCAAATATATTTGAGACTGTGAATGAGTTTTACTTATAAACTTTATTGTCGGTAAGTTTTATAAAAATAGTCCGCCTAGCGGATCGGCCACGTGGATTTGTTTTTATGATTTTTTTTTCTGACTGGAGTAGCAAACGAGCATGCAGTTCACCTGATGGTAAGTGGTCACTGCCGCCCATGTACATCTGTAATCAACCTTATACAGAACATGGGTTCTATTTGAAGTCAATCAGAGACGCGTTGCTACTTTCAAGGACTATGATGGTCGCCTCATCACACCCTTCTATCGAAACGCAAGAAATGCTTCACGCTAGAAATAGGTGTGGCGGTGGTACTTCCCCGATCGAACTACACAGGTTCTACCACCTTTAAGACTATTGTATTTACTATAAGTATTTACAAGAATATATTTCTTACTAGATTCCAAACAATAAAATATCCAATGGAGAAACAAAAAGCTGGTAAGATACATTTACTTGTTGCAAAACCCGTTTTGATTCGACTCCGGAGGAAATACCACATCAAATTCCATTTAATAATAGCAGTATTTACCGCCATTTTGTTCGGTGAGACCGATATACGAGTGGTAAGGGGGACATCCTAATTCCTAACTTAATCCTCAGGTGAAGCAAGCAGTCCTCAAGTAAGGCTTAGATATTATCAAGAGTTAGTCACAGTTGTCCATGGATGGCAATAACTAGTTACCATCCGATGGACTACACTTTCCTTTGCTACTACCCTTATTAAAATTATATCCATCTACAAGTGACCTACATGTAGCTGTAGGTATATGTTACTGTCGGATATCCATAAATAGTTAAGTAGGTTACATAATTATTCTTTTTTTCCAAAAATAACTATCATTGTTATGTGAAACGGCATAATAATGGTGTTGCGTTATTAGTTACTTAATAGGTATTTCTGTTGTAAGTTACTTAAGGTTTATAGTTCAGTTAATTTTCGTGTTTATTCTGTAAGTCCCTGTAGTTCCGGGATCAGAATAGGACTACGGCATCCCCTGCCTGTCGTAAGAGGCGACTAAAAGAGGCTTCCGGGGCTGCAGACGGCTAGATTGGGAGCTCGAACCGTTTGGTCAGGCAATCCCGGGAAGGACGGTGGTATGTGTGGTCGCATTATGATGTGACCACACATACCAACACACACACACGACGGAAACGGAAACACTAGACGGAACGATGGGCCCAGCCGCCCATCTGGGAGGAGCCCCATGGGGCAACGCGCTCGGAGGATTCCGGTTGAGGTCGTTTCGAGATCCCGGAGTCCTCTTTTTTTTAGCGTCGAGGACGGCCACCGGGGGGGGGGGGGGTTTAGTGTCGTAAAAATCCCACATAACCTTGCGTCGCTCGCACGGCGTTGGGTACCTTTTGAAGGTTTCCAGCTCGAGAAGAAAAAGAAGTACCTACTATAATGAAATTGCTATATATTTCCAAATATCACTAATGAAAATATCGTTTATTTTGATGAATTCTTATATAGTAGATATCTAATAAACTGTTCTTCTTAATTGTTTAAATGTATGTGTTCCGTTTCATATATAAAAATTTAATGACCGTGTCGCTGGAACGCATGTAGAAGGACCTCGGATAAATCCGATTCCAGATATTTTAAAATAATAGCAAAAGATAAACGGTTTTTTTTAACAAGACTAAAGTACAACTGAGCATTCAGTTGTGCTGAAGGTAAGTGTTTATTGTCACCCATGGATATCTTTGACTTAACCTAAACAAGATCAAAGCCTTACCCGTGGTTGACCACAGATTCACTGCGACATCTGAGGACTATGTAGAAACGCTGCATATAAGTGTCTCCCTTAAGATACCCTATACACCAGAATAAAGCAGTGCTTAAGACACCCTCTACACAAGAACACTGTGGTTCTATTGTTTTTTTTCCACATGTTACTTTTCCCGAGGACTAAGATCGTCAATCGATCGTCGTCTTATATGCAGTAGCGTAACGTGGTAAAAACATCGCCAAACTTGCATTATCTTTAACATCTATGTTTCAAAAAAAGGCCAAGTATTTTGCCCTCTCCTCCACCTTTCCACTGCTCATATGAAGCGTCACTAAATTCACTGTAAGTTATTGTTAACATTCCCATAATCTTAATAGTAGGTGATATTAGAATAGACGCGTGGTATGCCGGGCTTGTGGGAAAGGAATGTGCTATTCTATAGTATGTACCCATGGGTAATGTGATTGCTACATTGAAATGATTCGAGTTTTTGTGTACAATGGACCTATTGTGTTCATTTTTCTACTACTTCACATTAGAGTCAAGGTGGATTCTTATAAAGTACGTAATAAGTGTCGTATAAACTTGGCTCAGAACTAAAAAAAAATTTTGTTCGAAACATTTGACTAATATTGATTGGTGATATTTTTATTAGAATAATTAAAGCTCAATATGGAACGTAACATTTAATTAATATCTCTGAAATGTACATTGGTGTTTATGTGCTTATTTCATCGTAAACTTATTAAACGCAAAACATTATGGTAAAACAACAAAGAGCCTTGCTTATTCTTTTAAATGTCTCTATAGGACGCTGATGATTTAAATATCGATTTGATTATAGCATCACGGGACATATTTTGACATATTTTATAATGGCAATAGTTGCTTTTCTGTTGTTACATATTTTTAGCTAGTCTGTTTTCTGTCTGTAACATTTTAATATAACACAATGGAACAGATTCTTTTCTCTTCCATGTCCTCTTAATCATAAAAAGTACCTATCTCTTCCGTGTGAATATTTTTGTAAGAACTACCAATTCACACTTGGCCAGCGCGGTGGACTATGGCGTAAAACTCTCTCATTCTGAGAGAAGACCCGTGCCCAGCAGTGCGACAATAATAGGTTGACGACGACGACTTTCGTAAAAAGACCTGTAAAATCACTTCAACCTTAAAGATAAGCCTTTACTAACGTGTAAATATTGAAACATACACTTAAAGGGATGTAAGAGCTTCCACCCAAAGTAGGTTATACTCGTACACGCCAAAGATGTTTGTTCCGAGATAATCTGGTTATCTCTTGGAGCAGAAACTAGATACAATTATGTAAGGCGATGAGGTCGGATCGCGCTATCTGGTCTAGTTATTAGTAATACCAGAAGAATCGTCGGTGCATGCATGGAAATCTAAGTTATTATCATTTAATTTATTTTTTATTTATAAATTATAAATATACGAGTATATTACGATTTTTTTTTTGATTTCCTATACATCAATGCAAAGCTAAATTAGTATTGCGTGTAATTTAAATTATATATACATTTATTATTTGCTAGGTTATGCTACATTTTTATTATTATTGTAAACTATTTAAAAAATATTATTAATTTGTTACTTTAAAAAAAACTTAAAATAAAAGGTATGCCAGCGGTTTCGTCCACTTAGTCACGTCTACGACGATAATGAGTGTCATATATGTTAATATACATAGGTCGTAAACTATGTTTATGCCAGATGTCTGCAAAATATCATACAACAGTACAAACTTAAGTGATTCCTTTGATTACAATTAAAATAACATTATTTGCACGGTAATAAATTCTGCTTCAATTAATTTGGATCAAGTATCCACATTGCAAGGACTATGCTAATTTCTGCATTTTTCAAGTGACACTTTATTCTGAGACTACAAAGAAAATCCTGCGAAAAATGTAATACTTAGCTGGAAATGTCTTATTATCTGTACCTACTGTCTTTCCCCAATTAGTGTAGAAGAGCCCTTTCACAATACAACGACAGACGTTACACGTTACTATGCGGTATTTTGCGCTGTATGTGTCACATGGAGTCGCATATATTAGCGAAGACGTCACTGTTCTACTCTTTCTGGCGACTGTGACCGATGGGTGGTGCAAACAATTGCGTGTTAGTGTTGTAACAACTGACCCGCCGGGGATAAGTGGAGGATGGACCACCATTTGTGTCGGTCGTGACACACTTTCAAGTTAACCGCTGTAACGGTCGAGAAAATGATGTTAATCTTTCCACTAGCTAGATTATAGTGTGTTCTTTAATTCTGCCATTTTCCGGAAAAAATGTTTTTAATCGTACACATACGCTTGTGCTGTTTAGTTTATTCGCACTCGTATCGATGTTCTTTCATTCTGTCTTTTTTCGGAAAATTTGTTCTTGAATTGCACATATACGCGTGTTTTGTTTAGTTTAGTCGCAATTTCGCACTAATACCGATGAGTTGTTTAGTAGTGATATTAAAGTTTGAAAGTTTTCTATCGATATAAAATTAAATTTATTATTAGTCAGAGTCATTTAAATTAGATACATTAGTCATATACACGACTAATGCTATAAGCGCACCCCTAGTCCCGCCGAAAGGCGTATAGAGGAACACCGTGGTTTAGTCGATAGAAGTCCTGTATATCCTACCCTACCACCTACCCCTGTGGCTAAGAGGAATCAATGATGGGTTTCCTTACCACCAAATGGCCCGAATTTCTTTAGCGCAAAATTGCAATTTACGATATTCTTTAACGTGTAAATAAAATTCTGTATCGTCCCCAAAGAAAAGGTGACATTCTGCAAGGTGATAGTATTATTAATGGTTTAACATCAGTTTTAAGCGCTAAAGTATTTTGATTTAAATAAAATCATCAGGTAATAAACATATACTTACGCGGGGTTTACAGTCAGTACTCAGAGGTAGAAAATCAATTGTAACCGATCTCGGGTAGCACTCAAGGGCTATTTGGTGATGACTACAGATATATATACACAAAGACACGGGTTTACTTTAGTATCGGCTTATTTTTATATGTATTACAGAAGGTTAAAACAATCCAAGATTTTACATTAAATTTGTATACTAAACATATATGATTATAACAGATAGTCAAGAAAGAAGGCTTTTTTTACCGGAATGTGTTTCGCGAACAGTAACCAGTTAGAATTGCAAATTTCAAGTGTCAAGGTCCGCAATACGTAACATTCCCTGCGTACGTAATCCTATTAGGTAACGTGGATTGTTTTGTTTTACTAATATAGACCACTAAAAGGTGACCGCAAATCTTTTCCTATGAAATACCACAGATTATAAAGTAATTTTTACTCTATGACCAAAAATAATTTCAACATTTAAAAAATGCAAACGAGCAATTATTTACTACATATTTCCGCGGCTTCGCCTGCCTTGGTTGTCACATTAATATTCTATGTTTTAATCTAGGCAATAAACTATCTGTGTGCCAAATATTGACGCAACCCATCCATCCATCCATCAGCCTTTTGATGTCCACTACTGAACATAGGCCTTCCCTAAATGGCTCCACTTCAACCGGTCTTCCGATTCCAACGGTTTCCCGCTGTCTTCTTCAGGTCATCGGTCTACCTCGTAGGGGGGCAAACAAGACAACCCGACCAGTACATTTTCCGTTAAAGACTAACAAATACACATACAAACTCACAAATGTTAATAAGGATAATATTAGTAATAATAATAAAATTCTACATAATCATACTATTTGTTACGATGAAATAAATAAATATAATTAATATTTACTATAAATTAATATAGTTTTTATTTATTTATTTAAAAAGGGTAGCCAACTAGACAAAGACAGTTTATTTAATTGATCATATAGAACAAAAACCATTATATCAAGTCTAAATATCATCATAAACATAAAAGAGGGAAGTTATAAATTGAACTACAAATTCAGACAACGCAACGGTATGCGTCAAGTATAATAGATCAAGTGCGTGCATGCGCGCGATTAGCATTGGAAACTATCTTGCAACTAACATTAGGTTTGCATCAAGGCCGTTGTTACTAAACGTTGGAGAGTGAGGTAACGCGTGTTTTCCGATATCTCCGATCCGTATTGGAATGTATCTTTATCGACTTAAACGAGAGGTTTTCGATTCATCTCGGATTGTTGTATTTGAAAGATAGTAGAATCAGTCGTGGTTCGATTCTCGCTGTGTCTGTGTTAAAGCTTTTTCCGTCTAATCATAGCTGTTCTAAGCAGTATTGTGTTCTGGTTAGAAAGGTGTGGTAATGGAGAAATACTAATCCGTGGTGTTTCAACTTAGTTCTGGGTAGCAACGCATCTGTGATCTACTGCGATTAGAAATTAATTATCAATGATTTTCGGTGAAGAAAAACATCGTGAGGAAACACCTTATCTATACTGGCTAGATAGATAAAACTACCCCTAAGAAAACTAGGAAACGCAGGTCTGATGCTATACAGAGGATTTGCGCATAGCGTGCAAATAATTATGGAGCGGACAACATTTTTACGAGCTATCGCAAATTATTTAGAGTTGTGAATTGTGTATCCTTACATTAGTTTTTTGTCAGTAGATCTAAAAAGACTTTAAATTACATTGAGTTGAGAATAAACATTTTGTACCTACTACATTTATTTACTTACTAGCTGTGCCCGCGACTTCGTCCGCGTGGAATAGTTATTTTGGGCATAATTTATTTTTGCAAACAACCTCCTCAGCTTTATAAATTATAGCTGTTACCCACGACTTTGTCCGTTTCATTTTCTATTATTATTTTAGACAATTTAGTTTTGAAAAGAACATAACTAACTCATATAGCTCATATATAAAAAAAAATTGTGAAATTATTAGAACCTAAAACAAAATATCCTTAAAACAAAATCAAATAGTATTTAAAAAGTATTTTTACACGACGATAAAACGACGCAAGATCTCTAAGATATCAGTATCTTCTAAGATGTTCATTGAAATTAAGTGATGTCAAAGACAATTTTCGACAGAATTAAATACTCTTAATCAACAACACATTTATTTGGATAAAGATTAATATTATTACGTTTATACAACTCTTAACTAATTTCGACCGAATTTGATTACCATGAAAACGGTTCTAGTGAGTTAATCTTAAAAGATAGACATATACTGTCGTGGACATTTTTTTAGATCATTTCAAGAGAAATAATTCTTTCATACATATATTTTTGATATCTTGTACCGTTTTCGCAGCGCACGCAACGGAAGCCCTCCAGGATGAATAATTTTCCCCGTTTTTTTCACATTTTCCATTATTTCTTCGCTCCTAATAGTTGCAGCGTGATGTTATATAGCCTAAAGCCTTTCTTGATAAATGGTCTATTCAATACAAAAAGAATTTTCAAATTCGAACCAGTAGTTCCTAAGATTAGCGCGTTCAAACAACCAACCAACCAACCAACCAACCAACCAACCAAACAAACAAACAAACAAACAAACAAACAAACAAACTCTTCAGCTTTATATATTAGTATAGATATAGAAGTATAGATATCGGGATATACTTTTTCAACCAACTCCTCCACACTTAAACGAAGACGTATCGATATAAAGATTAATTTTAACTTTTCCGGATAACTGTTATCTACTTGAAGTAAATCATTAGAAAATTGGAATATCACTGAACAGCGACATATATTCTAAATTCATATTTTGTTTCATGTGGCCAGAGATAAGATCTTTTAAGAGGTGCATCGGGCTATCTGTGTGCGTAAATCCCGCATTATTTTTTGTAAAGCAGAAGACATAATCAAAACACTTTTACAATTCATACGAACAGGGCGCACCTGCTCGCAGGGCGCTGCCACACCCTGCTCGCTTATTTTTTATGTTTTCTTTTATGTTCCAACCTAACCTAACCCATCCTGTTTAAAAAGCTACAGCTAAATCCAACTCTTAACAATAACATGACAATACTCCTGCATTTTCAGGATTTAGGTATTCAAAGTGACACTTTTCATCATAATGTTCTCTCAGGAACGCGTTGTAATGTATTGTAATCAATAAGTACCAAACTCATACGGCTTAAGTAGGTTGTGTACTTAGATTATCAGGGTTGATGAATTGAAGTTTAATTTATTAATCACATTTCAGTTTAATGAGCTGTCATTAAACTTATAATATATACAAAAAACAACCGTAAGCATTATGTGACTACCTTTTACTTGCACTATCCCGCATCATCAGGGAGGAGTTGAAGGTAAAAAAAATATCCCGTGTCTTTGCTTAGTAATCTTATAACTTATACGTAAGCACTTGCGAGCCAACTTCTATAGCTTGGGCTTGCAGTACCCTGCATCATCAGGACTGAGGAGTTTAAGGTCGAAATTTTCATCATGTGTCTTTGCTTAGTAATTATATTACATACCCGAAAGCACTAAATAGCTTACTTCAATGGCTTAGGCTTGAAGCACCCCTGCATCATCAGGGTTGAGGAGATGATGGTCAAAATTTTCATCTTGTGTCTTTGCTAAGTAATTATATTACATACCCGAAAGCATTAAATGGCCAACTCCCAGGGCATAAGTTTGCAGTACCCTGCATCATCAGGCTTGAGGAGTTGAAGATCGGAATTTTCTCTTGTGTCTTTGTTTAGTAATTATATTACATACCCGAAAACACTAATAGCTAACTTCAATGGCTTAGGCTTGAAGTACCCCTGCATCATCAGGGTTGAGGAGTTAAAGGTCAAAATTTTCATCATGTGTCTTTGCTTAGTAATTATATTAAATACCTGAAAGCACCAAATGCCCATCTCGTATAGTTTAGGCTAGCAGCATCCTGCATCATCAGGGGTGAGGAGTTGAAGGCCGAAATTTTTATTTTGTGTCTTTGCTTAGTAATCATATTACATACCCGAAAGCACCAAATGGCCATCTCTAATGGCTTAGGCTT
The DNA here is from genome assembly GCA_949699795.1 of Spicauda simplicius. NCBI lineage: Eukaryota > Metazoa > Arthropoda > Insecta > Lepidoptera > Hesperiidae > Spicauda > Spicauda simplicius. Next base: position 5,996,136 of record OX453077.1, read on the forward strand.
GAAGTAACCCTGCATCATCAGCGTTGAAGAGTTAAAGGTCAAAATTTTCATCATGTGTCTTTGCTTAGTAATTATATTAAATACCTGAAAGCACCAAATGTCCATCTCGTATAGTTTAGGCTAGCAGCATCCTGCATCATCAGGGGTGAGGAGTTGAAGGCCGAAATTTTCATTTTGTGTCTTTGCTTAGTAATCATATTACATACCCGAAAGCACCAAATGGCCATCTCTTATGGCTTAGGCTTGAAGTAACCCTGCATCATCAGGGTTGAGGAGTTGAAGGTCAAAATTTTTACCGTGTATCTTTGCTTGGTATTTTTATTACATAACCGTAAGTACCAAATAGCCAACTCTTACGGTTTAGTCTTGAAATACCCTTACATCATCAGGGTTGAGGAGTTGAAGATCAAATTTTTGTCCCATGAATTTTTTTAACAATTTTATTATATATCCATAAAAACAAATTGACTTACTTCTACGGTTCAGGCAAGCATTACTCCTGCATCATCAGGATTGAAGAGTTGAAGTTCAATTTTTTTAGGAAATATCTGCTTAGTAATCTCATTCTACATTCAACCCAATTGGACTCGTACAGCTTAGGTTTGGCCGAGTATCGCTAATTTCGTTAATTTGCTTCAATGAAATGGATCCTATGATCAGAACCGTATCAAACTCATCAGAGTACCCTTGAAGTACATTCTTTCAAATAAAAGAACAATCATCAAAATCGGTTTGCGGGAATTGAGTTATTCATCTATTTATCGTGCACATCGTTAATGCAAATATCAGACTTATGCGCTTTTCTTATGGATGCCACTGTCAAAAGTGAAGTAAAAATAAATGGGACCCCATAACACGCACTACCTTTCAAATAAAAAAAAAATCATCCAAATCCGTTCACCCAGTGCGGAGCAATCGAGTAACAAATATAAAATTTAAAAAAAAATTAAAAAAAAATACAGACGAATTGATAACCTTTTCCTTTTTGGAAGTCGGTTTAAAACTATCTTTTAACATAAAAATCAAAGCGAAATACTAAATTTTATTGAGGTGACCTCAAAATTAACTGACTTTCATACAAACTCACATCTCCTATTTGGGTTAAATTGGGGGGGGGGGATCAGAAAATTCATTCATAATTGACGTCTACGTCATAAAAAGAACCCCTAGTAAAAATCATATTCTTATCTTTAGCAGTATAAGCTCTACGATGTTTATTCAATAGGTGAGTGAGAGAGCATCCTTTCGTTTTTATATTAGTATATATATAGATATAGAGATATAGATTTGTATAGTATCAAATAACATAGGTACACACATAACCAAAAATATAACATAACAAAGGAATACATTTTACAGAACATAACATGTTTAATTTCAACCAATTCAACTATGCAATTACTTATCTTATTAACACTTATCGAACACAGAACAAATACTGCGTAGTTTAAAATTGACATAACTTTTTTATTCATAAACCGATTTACATAAAATAAACACTAAATGTTAAGTGAAGTTTCCCACAACACACCGGTGAAAATTATTTTCAAATTGGTTAAGCCGTTTATGAGATTAGCGTTTTCAAACACACAGACAAACAGACAAACAGACAAACAGACAAACAGACAAACAGACAAACAGACAAACAGATAAACAGACAAACAGACAAACAGAAAAGATTTCTAAAAAACATTATTTTGGGTTCTATATCGTATTAAAGACCTCTAGAAATGGTTTTCACCTAAATTTATTCCATGTACAGACAGCGACCTCTTACAGATTTATTATAGTATAGATTAGTGACAAAATGATTAGTCGGTCAAGTGCACTGTAGTTGAAATAGACATCGGTAAATTGGTTTTCGGTGAGTTGTTACATCGGGTAATTAAAGCTTTGTTCTAATAAGGCATCGATCAATAGAGCAATCGATCAATGGTTTTCGTTGAAATGAAAATCGGTAATTAGTGTATCGATTTTACGTAGGAAACCCCGAATGTTCTATTTTGTTTATTATTTATGTGTTTGTGACAAATGCACGGTAGTGTGTGTAATGTGTTTTAGTTGATATTATGTATGTTTTAAGCATTATTTGAAAAAAATATTAACATTCTACACTTCTTCTCTACGTCCACTATAACCGTGCAAAGTTTAATACTAATCCGTCCGCGGCATATTACTTAAAAATGCTTCACAAGTTTTTGCTTCACGTATTAATATATAGATGTATTTGCAATTCATTTCAGTTACATCATACATAAAGTCTTCTGGTATTACATCAATCGAAATATATAGCACATCTGCAGTATTATATATCGGTTGTTTCTATATTTGTTGGAGTATTACACAAAAATCGATTATACTATTAATCATTGCATTTAAATGCATATCGACCCCAGGAAGCAATAATGATGTATCTCAAAATGTGCAACTTTACACAAGAACCAAAAAAATATTTAAAAATTCATATTTTTAAATGAGATGGTCTAGTATGTAATATCTTATTTTATAAATATAGAATTTTAAAGTAATAATTATTAATTATTCACATTAAAATTATGATAAGATCTTAAAGTATGATTTAGGATGAATGATCCTAAATCGTACTTTCTTAAGGTTTTAGAAAATGGCTTGTTTTTAAAAAGTTTATAACATTTATTATATTTTTTGTTTCAAAACGAATAAAACATTTGGTAAATAAAGAGTACTTAAATAAAAATGATGTGTTTTTACTAATTTCCGAAATATTACAGCTTTTTCTTAGGGGGACGAATTAGGCAAGTTTACCCTATATGCCTACGTTGCTAATCTCGTTCTGTGGCAGGGATTTCCAGAGCAGTGATAGCCTAATGGTTGAAACTTGCCCTCTCAATCGGGAGGTCCAAGGTTCAAACCTAGGCACGCACCATTGATTTATGAGCGTATTAGAAATTAATTATCACTGCTTTACGATGAAGAAAAACATTGTAAGGAAACCTACACACCCGAGAGACCCTTAAAAAAAAAGTTCTCGGAGGTGTGTGAAGCCTACCAATTAGCACTTGGCCAGCGCGGTGGACTATGACTTAAAACTCTCTCATTCTGAGAGTATACCCGTGCCCAGCTGTGAGACAATTAATGCATTGTACCCCATTCTCAAGGCAGACAACATATAATCTAAGCTAAACTTTATTTAAATCTCAACATTAATGACGTTAAAATATTTCTGCCTATATAACACTATTAACCCCTGCCGTGGTCTGGTTTAATGGATGTGGTAAGGGACGTTGTGTTCTGGAGCAATCTTACTTAGCAGTACTATGTGGCTTTCCGTGGTTATCATGAGAGACCACAGGGTCTTCCTGTTTAACTTCAACGTCTACTAAGGTTACCAACATTCATGCCAAGCGCAGTGACTACGAGTAAGTAAGGAGAAAATACTCCAAAGCATCTGTGGTGTACATGAAGCCGATTTTTAGACACATCAGGGTGATCTAATTTTTATGTTACTAGCTTTTTCCCGTGGGTCGAGCCGTTTCAATCATCGACCTCGCTAAAGAATATTCTTTATCGATATATATCTTTAAAGGTAGAACCAGTGTGGTTCGATTGGGAGGTACCACCGCCACACTTATTTTTAACGTGAAGCATTCCTTGCGTTTCGATGGAAGGGTGTGGTTGCCGGCACAATTTCATATGAGGCGACCATCCTAGTCCCGGGAGTCGCAACGCATCTGTGATTGATTATCTCCTTATAGAACCTATGTTCTATGTGAAGTTGCTTACCGATGTCTATAGGCAGCGGTGACCACTTTCCATCAGGTGGATGCATGCTCGTTTGCTACTTCATTATTATATAAAAAATCTTATGTGTTAATCCAGATCATAAACTATATGCATGTGAAATTTTACCTAAACAAAATCACTAGCTTTTACAAGGAATAGTAACAAACATTCGCGTTTATAATATTATTATGAAAATGATACTATTGTATATAGGGTTCAATGACACACTTACTCAATAATTATATTTACATAATAGAATAAAATCACTTTAATAAACTCCTATCGTATGATGTAATCTACAATCATCTGATTTTGGCGCTTTTAACACAATAAACCGGTTGAAACTGTGTCGAATATTTGTGCTTTATTTCCGTTCCGAACATAAAAGATACCTTAGACTAAATTTACACCGTACGTTTGTCTATCTTTTAATTCGTAATAAACAGCTATCAGTGTATAAATTTTAGTAAATACATTTTTATAGAATACAAGCCTAAACTCGAAACAATTTAACGTTAAATTAACGTTAATATTCATATATATGATACATACATACTGTATGATTGGCATAAACTATGGGATGGAATTGTAATCAAAACACAAGTTATTGTTAATGATTGGCAGAGCTCGTCAGAGAGCACAGCGTGTAAAACTATAAATTCATGTTATAATATTTTTTATGACAAAATATCATGTTTATGGAGTTTGTATCTTTACATAAAAGCTATATTATACGCAGTTAGTCACTGTCTCGAAGTTTTTAGAGCGTTCCCTCTATGTATTGCAATATTATTTACATATAGCGTAGTTTACGTATTACAATGCATATTTGTCTAGTGCACGTTTCATCTCAATACCTGCAGTAGAACGCAAGTAAGATACTAGGATTTTTCTATATAAAATGTATGGTCATAATATTCTTACTATATTTAATTTTAATTAGATTCGAAAGTGGGCCACTGCACTTAAGATTCTACTCGAGAAAAATTTTAATAGTTTCTTAGAGAATATTATAAATATTAGATATGATATTTTTAAATATGATATTTAAGTAGCAAAGGAATAGCCTAATGGTTAAAAATCGGTCTCTCAATCTAGGGTTCGTGGTTTGAATCCCAGGCAAACACTTACTGATCTTATTAAAATGAAAAAAAATGTTGTAAAAATTAATTATCGTAGCTTTCTAGTGAAGGAAAACATCGTGAGGAAACAAACACACCTTAAGAGTTTATTTAAAAGAATTTAGCCAGCGCGGTGGATTATAGCCTTAAACTCTTTGATTTTGAGAGAAGACCTATTTTCCCAGTGGGACAACACTGGCATGGCAACGGAACATGTCCTGAATCATATAATAAGTAGAAGATCTACGTGAGCTCAGTCACAGATGCGTTGCTATAATTGAGGACAAGTTGAGACATATGATATAATTTTATTCGCCTTATCAGAACCAGTAAAGCAGAACGCAGATGTACTTAATATTGCTGATATAGAGAGTAGGTGTAGGGACGGTGTGATCGGTCGAATCTCGAAAAGGTCTTTAACAACTTATAATTTATGTAAAATGTAATAAAATAACCCTTTATTACTGCGCGAAGTTTTAAAGTAACTTAAAGTACTATATGATATAAAAAATTCTGCGTACATTGATTTTTTTGTACAAATTTCTGTATTTTTATAACTTTCAACATCATATGCAGAATGTTTAGATATAGGTACTTTGGTACAAAATATTTTAAAAAGCTCTTAATGTTTGTATATAACTTATATTAAAATAAGGTGTGCTTATGATCAACATTTTGTACTATATATTTATTGATATTGCCGTATTTTTACCTTAAATCCGACTTCAAAAGCGTTTGTGTATCACGTCCCAGTTATAAAAAAGCCACTGTTATCACGACACAGATTGCCATTCACTCGTTATACAATGTTGCGCGCGCGCACGCCGCACTCTCGGGCGATACTGCGCATGCGCATGCTTGTGCAACTCTGAACGGTCAATGTTAATAAGGGTGTGGGGTTCGTTCCGTGGGATTGTGACAGGTGTTGGGTGGTGTGACGTGTCTACCAAATTCCACTTGGCCAGCGCGGTGTACTATGGCGTAAATCCTTAACCAGAGAGGAGACTCGTAGCTAGTAGTGGGGTAGTAAAGGGTCGATGGTGTGTTGACGGTACTGCTCTCTAGAGGGACTATTGACACACTTATTTTTGCCAGATATCAATTTTGTTAAGCGCTGCTACATTGGTCTGAAAGTTGTTGTCATTGGTATACATATCCAGAGCAGTGATAGCCTAATTGTTCATGTTTGCTCTCTCGATCGGGAGGTCCGAGATTCAAATCCCAGGCACGCACGAATGATTATTTTAAAATTATGTGCGTATTAGGAATCACTGCCTTTCGGTGAAGGGAAACATCGTGAGGAAATCTACACACCCCAGATTATTTTTTAGAAAAAAGGTGTACCAATTCGCACTTGGCCAGCGCGACTATGGCCTAAAAATTCTCTCATACGGAGAGCTGACCCGTGCCCAGCAGTGGGACAATTATGGGTTTACGAGTGTACATATTCGAGTTCTTCCAAGTAATCCTCAGAGCAGGGTTACCAAGTCTCAAAAATATATCCCCCTAAAGCCTTCATAAAAAAACCTTAGGGGTTTCCCCTAAAATGAATTATGTATTGGAATTCTTCGTGGCAACCTGACTTGGCGACAATTTTTTTTTTTTCCGTCGTGAGGCATGATGGCATGGCCTGGCGGGAGATTCCCCTTTACTTTTTAAAGCTATATGTGTATGTGTTAATTATAAAAACCCCTAAAAGTACCCCTAAAAATATTACACCCCTAAAAATCCCCAGCCGACTTATTTATCCCCTAAATTTGGGGGAAAAACCCCTAAGTTGGGAACCCTGCCTTAGAGTTAGTAAAGCATTTGTGTCTAGAGTCAGGTAAGACCGATCTTATTTCTGGAAATTCTGGGGTTGAATTTAAATGTCCATAGACGGCAGTGGCCACTGTGGTTTGCATACTCGTTTGCTCCTTCGTAAAGAATATCATCATGTATCGATTCTTGTTTCGACGATAGAAACCTTCTTATATGAAGTAAAGTGAAATGATAATTGACCCAGATTTTTAAGTACAATATTTAGACATGTAGGGTTTTTACCTCATGATGATGAAAAAGTCAAAGATACTTAGATTTGATTCCGGACCTCCGACGAAGACAACTCAAATACCACTAACGATAAGCTATCATTCTTAATATAGTTCTTAATCTCAAATTAAGTACACAGCAAAATGACTCAAATCCATTAAAATGTTTAGTCGAAATGATTAATTCGTAAATATTCATTATATAATTAAATATTGTTCATTAAGGCAATTGAATCACACAGTCATAATTTAATGGTCACCAAGTTATGAAATGATGTCTCATAATGACCACAATTGACCAATAAGTAGGACCTTGCTTAGTCACATTCAAGTTTAATGATACAACATTATCACACACTTAAAATGGGGTTTAAAATGTCATTGTCTTAGACTCTAAAAAGTCAAGTCTAAGGCAATAAAAATGTGTACGTGTGCCCTCATTGTAAATGTTTTTTTATAAACTAGAATTTCGGTGGAAAACTCCTGTTTCGACTTCGAAAGTATCACCGCCATGCTTATTTATACTCTATAATATCAGTTTTTAGCGCTGCTGTGTCGTGGACTAAAGAGTGTTAAAAGGAAGTGCATATCCGAAGCGTTCCAACTTAATCTTCAGGGGTAGCTATGCATTTGTTACTAACCTGCAACAGGCAGAACCAGCGTAGTTCGACAGGGGAAGTACCACCGCCACACCTATTTCTAACGTGAAGCATTTTTGGCGTTTCGATGGAGTTTCACTTTTATATGATGCGACCATCATAGTCCTCAGGAGTAGCAACGCATCTGTGATTGACTTCAGATGGAACCCATGTTCTGTATGAAGTTGATTACAGATGTCAATGGGCGGCAGTGACCACTTACCATCAGGTGGACTGCATGCTCGTTTGCTACTTCAGTCAAATAAAAAAAAATGACAAGTAACATAATTGACAGTATATAAATCACTGCATACCCGTTCGTACAAATTGCTCTCATTATGGTAATATATTAAAAAAATGTTTCGTTAATTATAATAAATAAATATTAATATCTTGTCTCACGTTTATTGTACATATTGTAAATTATAATCTTACAGTATAGTAAAAAGTAAGATTAAAACAGCATAGCGACATTTATAATTTGAGATTGTTGGTACTTTTTAAACCGCCAAAAACTAAATATAGTCAGTCACTTTTTGCACAACTTCCGGCATTTACTTTCACTTGAAGTGGTTAAAAACTAAGTAGTTTTTGCCAATATCATGCTACCTGATGCGACTCAAAATGTTTGGAGGCATTTTTCTGATTAATAAGTGTGTGATAAGTAATAATAAGTAATATTTTTATAAGTAATAATTAGTATTATTTTTGTATAGAATCATGTACCTTTCAAATGCTGAATGTGTCATTGTAAAGATAGATTGTTATAGTAAACAAATTATTATTATTATTAAAAAAATAAAAATGTGTGCGTGTACTAGCGTACACTCGTAAGAAGTGAAGCTTCTTTATGACGTTTTTTTTCAAAAAATAATTTACTATATGCAACTTTACAGAAATTGGTTAAATAAAGTTAAATTAGATAAAGTTTAATAAAAGGCTTTTATTAAACTTTATCTAATAATCTAATCTATAATAATCTATCTAATATCACGCGTGGTAGGGATAAGAAAAAAATGGCGCGTAACGGAAAAAAAAGATGGCGCGTAACAGAAAAAGATGGCGCGTAACGAAAACGAAAAAATTTAGTGTAACATTTACACTAAATTTTTTTCCAACCCCGATAAAGAAGTTTCACTTCAAAAAAAAATAACGAAGTAATAAGTGATGCGTGATATCAGGAAGGCCAGGAGTCTTCATTACTATAAATTCTTGAAGATTTCAAGTAAAACACAGGAGTAACCTTCTTCGATTTATTCACACTTGAGGAGGTCCGATCGTTTCGACGGTTAAACAAGAATCTTTTCTACCGACAGGCGCTCGCCTTTTTTTAACAATGTTTGGTGAGGTGACAATAACTTTATGGAGGGTAAACTTAATTACAATTCTTAAAATCACTAAATATTGCTAATTTAATAAACAAATAATTTTCGATCTTTAAACTAACTAAAATAATTATTTTCGGCGACGTGTTTTTCATAAATACGCGATGTCGCGCCGACATATCGTATACAACAATGCTATAAATACTAAAGTACTGTAGTTAAACTTTAAAATAAAATGTTTTAAAAATGTTAAAACATGCTGTTAGTTACAATGCTTCGTATAAAGCTAAATCTCTTATTTTTTAGTACGACTTTACGTGCCATTAGCACAACCATTGTTTCCGTTTCGACCATTCCTGTATATCTCGACTATACCTCACATTGTAAAGTACCTTGTTAGATATAGCCGGAAACGAAAACTTAAATATTTAATGCATATTGCAATGTTTGTGAGATAACATGAACAATTATTACTGTTGAAACCAAAATTCATGGAACGTAATAAAACTCCTACTCGGGTCCTATTTATTGAATATACATATCGCTACTTCAAAACAAAAGGGCCACAACTCGAATAGACCTAATTTTACAGGAGAGCCATTTAAAGTTTTGAAAATCAGTTCTTGTATAATTGCTCTGTAATTTTAAATCAGATAAATATGTGTTATACACTGTTAGGAAGGTATTTTTATTCTTCTTTTAATGGTTAATTCGGATATGGTTATTTTTTTCTAAAAAAAAAGTTCTAAAAAATAATATTGAATATTGTTGATTTGTGGCCCTTTTGTTTTAAAGTAGCGATATGTAGGTTATCTAGTAGTTATATACTTGTTCCCAATGTTAATTATACTAGATTTTATTTCATTATTACGCAATTGAAAAACACAATTACATCAAGGATATAATGAACAAGTAATGTATCAAAAATAGAGGATTAAAAAGGTTTCGTAATAATGTTTCTAAACTATCTTAGTAATGTTACGGAAATATAACACAAAATGCACGAGATGCATAAGATACATTACATTCGTACATAAGTATTACATTAAATAGGTGGTAGTAGTAAAAGATTATATTGTTGCACCAAATAAAATGCAAGGCGGAAGTTTTAACATCACAACCATATTTCATTATATAATATTGAAGTAGCGAGTATGCACTCTCTTACAGGTGGTAGAACCAGTGTAGTTCGACCGGAGAAGTACCACCGCCATACCTATTTCTAGCGTGAAGCTGTTTTTGCGTTTGGAAGGAAGGGTGTGGTTGACAGCACACTTTTATATGAGGCGAGCATCATAGTCCTCGGGCGCAGTATCGCATCTGTGATTGAGTTTAGATAGAACCCATGTTCTATACGAAGTTGATTATACATGTCCATAGGTAGCAGTGACCGCTTACCTCCAGGTGGACTGCATGCTCCATGCAGTAAGTGGCCAGTGCCGCCCATAGACGTCTGTAATGAACCCCAGTTGCTATCCCTGAGAATTGAGTTGGAACGCCTTTAATAAGTATGTCTCCAAACATATGTAAGTTTGTCTCAAAAAAAAGTCGTCAAACGTATACTGGTTAAAGTTTGACGACCAAAAAAGAAAAATCTATACCGACTTCAGTTTAACGACCAAAAATGAGATAAATGTTTCTTTTATAGTGCATATTTTGTGTATATTCAACCATTTTGGTGCATCCTCCTCCTTGCGTCGTTCCCCAAAGCTGGGGGTCGTGACCTCGATCATGAGATGACCTTCTTCTCTACGATGTTCCATCTACTTCTCTTCTCGGCGACGTGTACGGCCTCGGAAACGTTCATACTGAGAGTGTTGCGGATTTGGTCAGACCAGCGCATAGGACTGCGCCCCCTTGGCCTCTTGCCATCGACTTTGCCTGTGACAATGAGCTTTTGGAGGTCGTCACCAGGATTACGGGCTATGTGACCAAAGAACTCAAAGATCTTCCGCAGGCAGATGTTAGAAAGCCTCGGTTTCTTGGCTATCTTGACTTCCTCTAGTACCGAATTGTTGGTCCTACGCGCTGTCCATGGAATACGTAGTAGTTTCCGCCAGCACCACATCTCGAATGCATCGATACGTTTGCGATCCGCAGTCTTGAGAGTCCACGTCTCTGCACCGTATAACCTGCACCGTTTGGTGCATAATTCACCATTTTATTGTGCATTTTTGCTTGCAAATTTTAGCATTTTGATAGTGCAATAATCCAATGTCTAATTATTACATAAAAAATCATTTGAAATTAACATATTCGATTAAATGAAATTAAACCGTTGTTTTTTATTTGCACGAAACCAAAGCCAATTTTAATATATATTTTTTTATAATTTAACGTAGAGTAGTAATAAGGCAGACGGGCTACCTGATGAAAAGTAGTCACCGTCGCCTATGGACATTCGCAACACCAGAGGAGTCGCCAATGCATCGCCGGCTGTGAAGGAGAGCTCTTTTCGCGCCTTTCTTGAAGAACCCTATGTCATAGCGCACTGGGAATACCTCAGGAGGAAGCACATTCCACAACTTGCATCTATCCATAACATATAATATTAAGCAACAAGTAAACATACGAGTGTAGAGACTTCACAAACAATCTTAAGCATAACCAATACGGCGCGCGTGCAAAAGACTTAAACGCGCTCTATATTTATCTCCAATACCTTTTTTCAGATTGGAAATTTTTTAGATTTATCAACCTGTATGAAAAATTCGAAAATTGAAAAAAAATGATGATATTTTTAAGAACGATTAACGTTATACTGACCATCATAAGGGTCTTTCAGAAGATTAAAATTTGGAAATTGTTGTTATAGCCTTATTAAGATTCGGAAAATATAAAAAGGAGAAGACTTTTGTTTTTTTAACGTACGAATAACGTTATACTGACCATCGTAAGAGTCATAATAGCCATTATTCTTGGTCCATCTCCACCTTTTCCCATTTGCTATAAGATATCCCGAGCACTTACCTGTAGACTTGTACTTGTATATTTTATTTAGGAAATGAGTTCACTGATTGTCTTCAAAAATTGTCGAGGTTGATGATTTTCGTGCGTATATTTGTAGAGCGGTGACAAGTAATCATTATAAGAAAAATACTACTAAAAATGTTTGTCACTGAGTGCTGTGTTACTGGTTCCATATTTTCATTCAATATATTTTTTAATTTTATTATTTTAGAATCATTATTACTTATAGTAGTACTATTTCTTGCATTTTATTATCTTTAAGTAGGCTTGCATTTTATTATAATAAATTGTTTTATGACCTAGATTTAAAAAAGCATTAAATTTTTTTACCAGAGAATTGGCTTACCGTATTTTTGTATCCCAAGTTTGAATACAAGCATTACTGATTTTAACATAACGATTAATTTAAGATAAGTTAACAGCGAAAAAAACATACACGCTTGAGTTACCTGCGGTGTTCTTAACGACCTGAACCGTAATTACACACGTAAAACCGAAATTAACATATTGAACAAGCAACCTTCGTGTACTAGTAAATTTCCTAATGTACATTAAAGTAATACCACAAAGTATCATCCGAGATAGAACCTCGGGGAAAGAGCCGCGAACTGTTACTTAACGTCTACTTCATATGCGAAAGCCGTTTCGTCATCGGTGACGAGAGGACCCCGAGGCCAACATTAGTTTGACGTAACAATATATATACAGTAGTTCAATGAATATAAACAGTGTTCTGTTCGATAAATATAAACAGAAGCAGTGATAGCCTAGTGGTTGAAACATCGGCAGGTCCGAGGTTCCAACCCAGGCACACTCCAGTGATTTATGTGCGTATTAGAAATTAATTATCACGACTTTTCGGTGAAAGAAAACATCGCGAGGAAACCTACACACGCGAGAGTGCTTTAAAAAAATTCTCAGAGGTGTGTGAAGTCCACCAATCCGCACTTGGACAGCGCGGTGGACCATGGCCTATAACTCTCTCATTCCTAGAGAAGATCCGTGCCCAGCAGTGGGACAATAATGGGTTGACGACGACTTGCTATGTTATCTTAATCTTATCCATAGTATAAGGTAGTGTCCCCAGTAGGCAAATTGTTTACGGCGTACTGAATTTGCGACGTATCGGTTTAGTACGCCCTGCCATATATTTGAAATGGAGTGTCCAAAGTTTGCTAGTTTGCGCTCACTTTACGCAATTTGCAGCGTTACTATGTACAATCTTACAGGTCTTACGGTATTCGACTGGAACATAGGCTGGGCATTACTGCCATACCTATTCTGACAATAATGATATGTGTATAAGTGAGTATATTTTCATATGTTGCCTCGTTTTATCTTTGTATATCGCCTTAGTTGTATCTCTGACTATCTGAAGGTTGACTGGCAGAGAATGCTTATAGCATTAAGTCCACCTTTGTACGATACTTATAAGGTACATGAAGATTAAATAAAATAAATGATAAACGCTGTAGTGTTCTGATTTGAAGGCTATGTTGAAGAAGTACACTTAAACGATACTTTCTAACTCAGTCCTCAGGAAAAGCATAGTACCTGTGGCCGCTATTGGGCGAGCATTCAATCTTATCTGGAATAGATTATAGATGTCTATAGTCGGTGGTGTCCGACCGAAGGTCAATTTTTGGCTGAAGCCGAAGCTTCTGTCAGACACTAATAGTTGGTAGGTTTTATTTTATTTATAAGTTTTTGTACACAATGACATAATAGATAAACACATTGAAAATAGTACAAAGTACATAGTACAAAGGGCAACTTATTCTAAAATGAAATTTCTTCCAGCAGCCCTGTGATAGGAAAGGGTATATGAAAAGCAAGCAGTGTACATAAACTAGAATTTTACTTACTGCTCGATCGAATTCGACGTAATGCTCGATTGTTACTTGTAGTATAATTTTTATACTACAAGTAACAATGTGATGTCGGTGTGACACAGCAGACGGTTCCAGGTTAAATGTCCAAATTCATCCGAATATTTAAAATTTGTAAAAATCTATCTATCTTCGTATGTGTGTGACGTCTAGATCCAGCATTTTTTTTAATAATAATGAAGTAGCAAACGAGCATGCAGTCCACCTGATGGTAAGTGATCACCGCTGCCCATGGACGTCTGTAAGCAACTTCATAAAGAACATAGATTCTATCTAAAGTCAATCACAGATGTGTTGTTACTCTTGAGGACTAGGATGGTCGAATCATATGAAAGTGTGCCGGCAACCACACCCTTCTATCGAAACGCAATGAATGCTTCACGTTAGAAATAGGTGTGGCGGTGGTACCTCCTCGGTCGAACTACACTGGTTCTACCACCTTCAAGATTCAATATTTGTAATGGCATAAAAAGTGTAAAGACCATTATTTGCTTAATTATTACCAACTCGCGAAATGTTGCATCTTGTATCTCAATACATCTTATTTATACAATTGCGAAAAGTGTTTACATAAATTAACTGCTTGAGTAACTAATATTTACATCTTACATGTATTTTTTAATTAATACTTAATATTAATAAACGTTGAGTCTGGAAAAATGTCTTTAAAAAAACGCTAAAAACGCTTTTTACACTTATTGCCCCACCGTAGGATTTTCTCCTGTGTCGTGTCTGGACACACAAAGACGAATATACAAACACCCAGACCCAGGACAAGAATCTAAACTCATCATTCAGATACCCTTCTGGCCGGGAATCGAACCCGGGACCCACTGCGTGTCAGACCGGTATGGTAACCACTGCGCCACGCGGATCGTCTAAATTAAGAATGATGTAAAATAAGATAGATAAGACTACATTTGCCCTTACAAATGAACCCTAGCGGACCCATATAAAGGATTACCAGGTTCGAAGGGGGAGGAACTACCGCCACAATTAATTCTAGCGTGAAGTAATTCTTGCCGGTTTCGGTTAATGTGATAATAAATGATATCTGTTTATTTTATGTATAGAGGTTTTTCTAAAAATAGCAAAACTTACAGTTTCATTGAGCTACATTTTATTTTTGGATGCAATAGGAACAAGTCATAGACGAAACGGTGGTTCAATGTAATAACAATTTTATAACAATGTAATGTAACAACAATATAACGCATAAACTAAAACCAGTTTTTACAATTCATCTTTATAATTATACGCCTTTGTGATTATATCTACTGCTTTATGGGCGATTGCTAAAGTTGATGCCATGGTGTTAGCTCCTGTGATGCTGGGCATTATACTAGCATCGATCACTCTTAAATTACTAATTCCATGTACTAATAATTTGTGATCAACAACAGATGAATCGTCATCTCCCATTTTAGTTGTGCCAACAGGATGGTACACAGTTGTTGCCATATGTTGTATATAACATCTCCAGTATGATTCCGTATTGAACTCCAATGTAGAACACCCAGGTATTTTTAGCTCCAAAATTTTTAGGTCCATAGATTTAAAGGTTTCTGTTTGTTCTAATTTATGAACGAAGTCAATTGCAGCGATAAAGGTTTCCATGTCTTCTGGATCCTGTAGATAATTTGGTTTTATGATTGGCTTAGATTTCCAATCGGTATTTCGTAGTAGAACCTCTCCTCTTGATTTAGGATGAAGTAAACTAGGATATATAGCGAGAATGTCCTGTTCTCTATTTAAAGCTATTATTTCTTCTATTATGTCTCTTTTATAGCCAACGCCTTCCATATACGTTTTTACCGTAAAATTATCATTTTTCGTGAAATACAAATGATAAAACTGTATATCTGGCTGGTCTGAAACATTTTTCGTATTAATAAATCCAAAAAAATCTGTAGTACCTATATTGGATATTGGGCCCGTTTTCATTAAGATATATTCCAGAATAAATAAATTAAACATTTCTGGTGAAATGGAGACGTGTTGATTGGTCTTCAGCAAAAGAGGAAAAACCAAATGGTCTTGTAAGTTTTGTCCTACTGGAAGATCTAAATAGACGTCAATTCCGATTTCTTCCAAATGTTGTTTTGGGCCTATTCCTGACAGTATTAGTAGTTGTGGTGTGGCAATAGATCCCGCTGATAGTATAACTTCTTTATTCGCTTTTATGTCTAATGTTACACCACTTGAATGCCTTACTTTTATACCCGTTGCAACTTTTGAGTTCACGTCTAAAAGTAAATTTAGAACCGTAGTCTTTTTAATCACGTGTAAATTTTTCGTTTCATTTAACGCTATTTTGGCTGTATTAAGTCGTTTCCCGTCCTTGGTTAATAAATTGCATTTCTTAGTACCAATGAGACCTTCAGGAGTATCATATTTGTAAGATGTAAAATGTAGTTCCTCATATGCTTGTTCGATTACGGCATACCAACCTTCACTACTCGTACGTGCTACTTGTGATATATTGAATTTTTCTTCTTGTAATTCAAAGTAATATTTCATGTCTTCATACCCCCACTCTCGGCTACTTAATTGTTGCCAATCATTAAAATCTTTGGGATGTCCTCTGATGTATATCATAGCATTTATAGAGCTCGATCCACCCATTCCCCTCCCCTTGCTCCAATGACAACGGTTACTTTTAAGGCCCAAACACGAGTGCCCATCTGGCTCAGTCTTGTAACTCCAGTCATTATCTGAGTTTTGGTTGAGAAATAGGAAGGCAGGGACCTGTAAAATTAATGAAATACACATTGAGTATCATCCATTACATAATACGAGTACCCATTATGGAGCCTTCTTTATCAGGGCCAATAGATTTGCAATTTTTATTGATGAGAAATAGTACGTATAATCCTGATGTCAATATATGTGTAGCAGGTGACTTTAAAAGTTACTTTAACATTATTAAAACAAATATAAATTGTTATTATAGGATAGACTAAAATATATTAAAGCGCCATCTTTAAGCGTGCTTCGTAAATCGACAAATTATTTAAAAAAAAAGACTTAAAAAGATGCCACTAGATGGCGTTGTTTTTAAAAATATATATAATTTTTATATAAATTGATTTAAGAATAATGTTTTACTTCCCTACCTCACTGTATAATTTTGTGTCTTCTCCGGCTTCGACTAATAACACTGATAAATCTGGGTATATGTTTGAGAGTCTGCTAGCTACAATAGAGCCTGCTGTCCCAGCGCCGACTACGATATAGTCATACGATAAACCATCTGAAATAGAATTAAAAAGAATATGTATCTTTAGATGTATTTTACGAAAATTTAATTTCAATTTGTCATGCATTGTCATAAAATAATGGATTGTCATAAATAACTCTATAGGGTACTTAAAAATATGGGTTGTCGTAATTTTATCAGGGTAGTAGTACCAGTGTACTTCGCCAGAGCTATTTCTAGCGTACAGCATTTCTTGCGTTTCCATGACAGGGCGTGGCTGCCTGCGTACTTTTATGAGGCGACCACCTTGGTCGCCTTATGAAAAAAGACTTTCTTCGTAAGAGGTACAAAATTGTTTTTTTTTTTGTTTTATCGAGCAGAATTACTGGATTGGAATCAGCGTCGCCAGATTCTTTTTATCAAATCGGGATTTAGAAACTTTTTCAGCAGTTTGTCTTAAATTTGTATACATTTATAGATTTGACGATCTTTTTTTTCAAAAATCCAGTTTTTCCCGAAAAGCGGGACTGAGCTTGTCCCGCGCACTATTTAATTTTAATCAAAAAACTGGGACGTCCCGTCAAAAACGGGACCAGGGATCGATTCCCGACCAGACAGGTATCTGAATGTTGAATTTAGATTCTTGTTCTGGGTCTGGGTGTTTGTGTATTCGTCTTTGTC
This sequence comes from Spicauda simplicius, assembly GCA_949699795.1. NCBI lineage: Eukaryota > Metazoa > Arthropoda > Insecta > Lepidoptera > Hesperiidae > Spicauda > Spicauda simplicius. The sequence goes on from OX453077.1 coordinate 6,013,751, forward strand.
TGCGTCCATAGCACCTACGACACAGGATAAAATCCTACTGGGGCTATGAGTGTAGAAAGCGTTAATGTGTTAAATAGCAGAGAAAAGTAATTTACCTGCGCCTCTTCCAATGATATCATCAGCTTTGTCAGGTGGCCAGTGGTTGTCAGCAAATAGAGCGCAGTGTGCAGCAACCACAGCTGTTATTGCATTCAGAAAAATGCTACCGTTCCCACCACCAAACGCTAACGGACATGTTGCCGTTATAGAATCTGGGAGCGCTTCCATTGCTGTAAAAAAAAAAATCTAGCTGAATAATCTTTTTGGTAAAGTAGGACAGATTTATCGGCATACTTATTTCTGCCTTAATTATAATAAAGTTACTATGTTTTGATTTTTAATGCCGTATTTTTAAAGAACCAAGCAAAAAGCGTGCAGTTCGTTTGATGGTAAGTATTCACTTACCAACAACTTCACACCAACAAACAACAACACTAACAAACTTCATATAGTAAAGGGTTATATCTGATGTGGTTGACAAATACGTTGCTATTGTTTATCACATGGAAGGCAAACGAGCATGCAGTCCACCTGATGATAAGCGGTTATATGGTCATACGGAACTAACTATCTGAAGCCAATCACAGATGCGTTGCTCTTCCCGAGAACTAAGATGGCCGCCACATATTGCCGGCAATCACACCCTTCACAAATCACACGAAATGCTTGACGCAAGAAATAGATGTGGCGGTCGAACCTCCCCGATCGAACTATATCGTGATCGCATTACATATAAGTCAAATGGTACTAACACTGTTCCACTAAAACGAAAGAACTGCTTCATGATAGAAATAAGTTTATTCACTTGAATGGTGCTGATTCTTACATGTTGTATGAATTTATATCGCGTGTTTACCGAGTAATTTAAAACCACGTGTACAAAATGGTTACATCATTAGCTTAAATAATAAATTAATTAAGATACCTTTAATTGTACATTCCGGTGTTTCACCATGACCGTTAAGATGCAATGTATAAATTTCAAACAATATTTTTGTGAGAGCACTGATACCCGTAACTCAAGTTTAATCTTATAATGGGTATCAGAGTTCAAATAACCACCATTATAACCCAAACATTGTATAGAACATAGACATGTAATAAAGGTGTTGTACATTTTTCTGTTAAATAAAAAATATTTTTATTATTATGTAATAGATAAAGGTGAAAGTATACATAAATACCTCCGTCCGCAATGCAATAACTTGGTGACCGGCCTGCTTGTTGCACTTAGCACTTTAATGTTTTCAGAAGATGCCGTGACCGTTACCGCCGGAGTTCGAATACTGAATGTCTGTATTTTGTAAGTTATATAACCAGTTTCTTTTAATATTTAGGCCAGTCCGAAGTGTTAACCATATCTGCCATGCGGTAGGCAAATACACCTAAGTGAACCCGAAGTTTACAATTGAGATGGACGTGGGACTGAATTTCATTCTACTTTAATTAAATAATTGGCAAGTCTCTGGGTGGTAGTGACATCATCCAGTAACCGTATTCGTTTACCGCTAATGTAAAAAGTATTTAATTGCATCTTATCTTAATATATACAAACATTGGGACTCATATCAGTGTTTATTTCTCGATTGCTAAAACCTCAAGGCCACGGAATTATCGTTCGTTTTAACAGTTTTTTGTTTCTCTCTTCTCTGCACTTAGACTATTTACGTATTTTATTATAATACTTAACGGATACTCACGATATGCGGTTTATGAATTCTTATAGAATTCTTTTTGCAGTGACCACGATCCATGCAACTGGGTCGAAATATCGCCAAAAAGAATTCTATAAGAATTCATAAACCGCATATCGTGAGTACCCGTTAAGTATAATAATGTATAAATTCCGCGATATTATATTAAAATCATATATTAACGTATTTGAAAAATATTGTTGTTTTTATTGGCGAATATTTAGAATTTAAAGAGGTATCACATACTGTTATCATTGCATAATTTTATTGTTATACCTATAATAAAATCAGTTGCCGAAAAGCGTTGGATGTTGTAATCTAAATTGTCTCTTTCTAATCTATATTAATACGTGAAATATTGGGTTTTTAAGAAACTTGCCGCTGACGGAGGAGTATGAGATTTTGCTCGGTTTTAGTTTATGAAGAGAAGGAGCACGTATTACTTATATATTTTTCAAATAATTCATAAAACATACATAAAATCAACTAAAAACGCATTACATACACTACCGTGCATTTGATACACCCACGAAATAAACATTATTGTCTTCTACGAAAACATGTAACGTCAAAAATGCCAGATGTCTTTGTCAATATACCTAGCCGTTATTGCTTTTAAATGGAGCTTAGTCAATTACCTTACGGGTGTACCTATTTTATATAACTTTAAAATTAACACAATTTAATTAAATTTGAGTAATATTCGTGTTACTTTGAAGAATGTCAAGTTTAGTTTTTGAGCTGAATTACAGTCAAATTTCGACCATTGCGACCGGTGATTAGTAAACAGAAACACACACATACGATGCGTAGGTACCTATTTGTATACACACACGCCTTCAGGAATCCACACACATATATACACACGCATTCATGCATGCACGCATGTGTGTGTGACTCACACTTTGCCAATTATTCGTTTTTTTATATTGTTTTTTTGGGTAAAATATTAATTATTTTCAGTTTTTTAATTTATTTTAAAATATTCATAATTTTATCGGTATAATACGTCGTATTTATGTAATTAATTAGAAAAGTAAAAAATGCTTGGTGAAGAGGAGATTAAATTCTTATTAGCATTTTAACTGTCTTTATGAATAATAGTAATTAGTTACGCATCAGTGGTACACTTAAATGATTCTATTATGTGGAAAAAGACAAAGGAGTCTACAGTCCATCTGATAGGAACCGGCCATTACCGTCGGCAGATCTTTCTTTCTTTCATTCTATAAGTCCCATTAGTTGCCCGAATACGTATGTCTCATTTACTTCAATCCAATCTCGCTTCCGTTAAATTAGTATACTGCAGTGCTTCACAATGTTTATTATATTCGGAAGGCGGTAGGACAAGCATGGCTCGACAGGGGTACCACCGCCACACCAATTTCTAGCTTAAAACGGTTCTTGCGTTTCGGTGGAAGGGTGTGGTTGCCGGCTCACTAAGTTACGAAGCGACTATCTTAGATCTCGGAAGTAGGAACGCATCAATGATTGAAATGAAATGAAATGTCTTTATTTTGCATAGGCCTACGGAGGCACTTCCAAATTGTCAGTTACATATATATGTTTTTTACACTACCACCGAATCGGAACACGACCTCAACTGAGAAGATCGGGCAAAAAATTCAGTGGGTTTTTCTTTTTTATTTGTATATCTTTTTTATTGGTATATTGTTTTTATTATTTTTTTGTTTTATTTGATTGACTTTACATAGAACTCCTGTTCTGTATATAGTTGCTTATGTGTGTCCACACAGTAAAAGCCATTTCCCATTAGCTGAACTGGATGCTTATTTGCTACTTCAATCATATTTGAAAAAGAGGCAGACATAGGAGTGATGGTGGTGCTGTAGTAGATAAACCACATAGATTTATGGAGAGGGGCATAATTATATAGGATAATAAAAGTCACAAAGCTAAATTTATCTAAGCTAAATTATACATACCACATAAATAAAAAGGATAAATGGTCCTATATATATATTAAGCGTAATTATTGTAAGATTTCTTTAATTGCCAACGTTGTCACCACCGCACACGACAGTATGATGGTGACAGCGATGGCCTAACGTGGAGCTAAGAAATAAATAATATTTTTAAAAAAAAAGAAGAACTATTGTGACAAAAGGCACGGACGATCAATCTGTGGAGTTTTTGTGTTATAATAAAAAAAAAAAGCTAAATTTATCAGTGTTCCACCACTGTGTGCAAATATTCATTCCTCTTGAATCACTCTATCTATTGAAAAACCTGCATTGAAATCCGTAGCGTAGTTTAAAAGATCGAAGCATACATAGGGACAGACAGCTGGAAGCGACTTCGTTTTATACTATGTAGTGATAAGACTTCATGACATAATTTTTAATTGTATCGGATTCTTAATAACCTCTACTTGGGCTTAATAGAACAAATATTTGAACGATAAAATAGACAAATTGGTTCAGCCAATCTCGAATTAAACGTTTAGCAACACATCCAGGAATTAAAATAATGTTTATACTATCTAATAGATAATTTTTATTTTAATTTATTTTTTATTTTTATTTTATTTTGCTAGGGAAACAAACAATGGTCTTAATACTAAATTATCATACAAATGGGAAATTCTTTCATCAGTAAAGTTTCCACTGTAAATAAGTACATTTGGAGCATATACTATACAAAGATAATTAATTAAAGGCAGTTAACATACTAACATTAGCATAGTTAAATACTAGAAGAAGAATGAGGGTAAGGTTCACAATGAGATATTGCTTAGTAGCTGCCTTATACTCCTTTTGACTTTACCTATGGTAGAGCAGAATGGACCTAAAGTCTGCAGGTGTTTATTGTAATAGTTACAAGCTCGAAAAATAAAGACGTTTTGAGTATACGTTTTTCTACAAATAGGAGTATAAAACAACGATCTAGAGTTAGGGTTTTTACGAGAATTTAGACGAGGGCATTCAAAGTTTATATTTCGGAGCAAAAAGGGAGAATCTATAAAACCATTTAATAATATACTTATACTTACAGCTTATATATATAATACTTACAGCTTATTTTCGTCTCAATCTGCAACGTTCAACTAAGATACGTGCTACGACTGAAAGACGCTCGTCACTACTTAACTCTGCTACGATTTTCCTGACGCACTGAAGCTTATCATACCGACTCGTAATTGCCAAGGTCTGTCCAGTTTAGAACAAGATGTAACTTAATAGTGCAAGACTTGTGCCGTGAGCTGTTTGTCTTGAATAACTTCACTCCCTTTCATTCCCTGTGGTAGGATGCGCCTATGGGCCAAAATATGACTAATCTCTATGTCTACTACTCTACTCTACTCTTTTCACGCTTTCTACAGTCATAGCCCCACAGTAGGATTTTCTCCTGTGTCGTGGGTACCATGGACACACACAAGACGAATACACAAACACCCAGACCCAGAACAAGAATCTAAACTCATCATTCAGATACCTGTCTGGCCGGGAATCGAACCCGGAACCCCTTGCGCGTTAGACCGGTATGATTAGCGTTGCGCCACGCGGGTCGTCAAACATTTTGTCTCCATCTATTACATTTTGCCCTTTTTTATCCGATAGAGTTAGGAAACGAGCATGCAGCCCACCTGATGGTAAGTGGTCATTGTCCCTGATGAACATCGGTAAGCAACTTCATATGAACTTTGAAGTTGAAACTGAAGTCAATCACAGATGCGTTACTACTCTCTAGAGCTAAGATGGGTGCCTCATATAAAAGTGTGCCGGCAAACACGCCTTACCATCGAAACGCACTGGTTCTAGTAAATACTTTTTTATCTGATAGGAGAAACAAAATAGCATACAGTCCAGCTGATGGTAAGTGGTCATTGCCGCCCATGGAAATCGGTAACCAAATTCATATAGAACATGGATTCTACCTGAAGTCAATCACAGATGTGTTGCTACTCCCGAGGACTAGGATGGTCGCCTCATATAAACGTGTGTCGGCAAATACACCTTACCATCTAAATGCAAGAACTTCTTCACGCTAGAAATGGGTGTGGTGGTGGTACCTCTTCGGCGATATACACTGGTTCTACCCCCTGGTACTCCTGTCCTATTGTCATAATTATACCATTTTTGGTAACTTCGTGCCCTTTGGTGATTCTTATGATAAAACTGTGGACAGCAGCGTCATTCTGTGAAGCATGATGCTTCACAGAATGACGCAAGTGTTGATACACGTAATGTGGTCACCAACACGAATGCCAGGCGCCCTGACTATTAGCAAAAACACTCAATAAGGGAGGCCTATATCTAGCAGTGGAAAAAGGGGTGATGGTTGGAATGTAACCGAAGGATTCTATCATCAACCCATTATTGTCCCACTGCTGGGCACGGGTCCTCTCTCAGAATGAGAGTTTAGGCCATAGTCCACCGCCCTGGCCAAGTGCGAATTGGTGGACAACCGAAGGATTAGCAGGTAATAATTCTCTCATTCTGAGAGAAGACCCGTGCCTAGCAATGGGACAATAATGGGTTGTACCCAATTCTAGACCCATATTTTTTGCAATTTCAATACAAGAAGGAAATAATTTAAAAGGTTTTTTGAATTCGCATGGCCTTCAGGACAATTCTCAGGGGCATGTACATGCCCCTGAGAATTGAATCCATGTGTTAACCTTGGATGATTCAACGTTAAACACATGTTCATCATAATTTTAAAGAAAAGATAACATTTATGACTGAAACATCACTGCGTAAAAACAGAGAGCAAAAAGTCTGAAACACAGTTGAATCTTGTCTAACATTATTTACAAACGACTCAGTATGTATTAAAGGATAATTAAACGACATAAATGTACTATTTAATTTATTAGATAGTGATGTTCCCCCTGTAGTTTTAGGACGAATTTATGAAGTGTTCTCAAAATAAATATGGCAAAGTACATGCAGCGAATACAAGAACATGTTTTTTGAAAAAACTTAATAAATTCGTATTATTGAATGCTGTAGTAGTCGTATGCGATCTTATCCGAAGTAGGAGGTTGAAGCCGTAGACTGAGTACCAGGGTCCCTGTAGTTCAGGGACCAGAATAGGGCTAAGGTATCCCCTGCCTGTCGTGAGAGACGATTAAAAGGGGCGTCCGGGGTAGCGGGCGGGTAGAGTGGGAGCTCGAACCGTCCGGCCAGGCGACCCCGGGAAAGGCGGAGGCATGTGTGGTCCCATGCCGCCGTAAAGACCAGAAGAGCCTGAAAGAGGCATCGCGTTCGGAAGACTCCGGTTTGTGTTTCGTTGGAGATCCCGGAGACCTCCACGCAGAGTTGAGAACAACTACCGGACTAAACCGCATCGTTCCCACGGAGTCGGGTACCTTTTGAAAGTTTCCCCCTCGGAAACAAAAAATACCGTTGAGTACCAGGATCAGACAGACGAACATACATACATAAAGACATACCGGACTATCCGGATCCTCCGTTTTGCTTCACTGTAATCGGATAAATTACATTAATTCTTATGATGGCAAAAAACGAATGTTATAATTATTATGTGTATTACAATTTGTGATACACGATAACAAGCGTTCTTTGGTTGAATGTTTTGTAATTGTCTGCCTGTATAAGTAAGCAATTTTTTCACGGGTTACTGGAAATAACAGACAAACAGTCTTATTAATAGTAAAATAGGAGATTTATTAGATAAATTGTATTATACAAACATAAATAGGTTTAGCCACTTACAAAAATATATTTTACTAGCAAAAATGGCGACTTTTTTCGTGCGAACTGGAAATGTCCATTTTGTACGAAAAAAGTCGACATTTTGCTGGACATCTTCCTCTCCCGTTTTATGAACAGACAATATACATATTCAACTCTAAAACCTAATACTAAGTTTCATTGCGCATCTTACAAAATGGTGACTTTTTTCGCATGAAATAGACATTGCTGGACGTCTTCCTCGTCGTTTTATGAACAGACCAATATATTCAACCCTAAAGCCTAATACTAAGTTTCATTGAGCTTGCATCAAATTTGGCGAATTTCCGAAAAGTAGTCACCTTTCGCAACGGTCGAAATTCGATCGTAATTAATCTTAAAAAGTAAATCTTAAGTAATCTTAAAACTAAACTTGATATTTTCCAAAGTAGCATGGATAGTAACTTGGATTTTGGCAACGTTATTTCTTGGTCCAATCTACTTTAAATTTCGGAAAAACAAGTAAGCTCAATGGAATTTGATATTTGACTTTCGGATTCCATATATCGATGTCTGTTGACAAAACGTGAAGGGTGGATAACCAGCAGTAGATCTTAAAAGTCTAATGGATGGTTTATGGATCGCGCGAACGAAGTTGCGAGTTCTGTTAGTTTCATATTGGAATTATTATTAGAAATAAATAAATTTCAATAAACTATAATAAATATATTTTGTAACCACTCCAGTCCCTGTATTTTACTTTATTGTATTATATACTTTTGTTTATTATAATTCTGTATGCCGATTTTCCCAAAATTTCTTAATCATGTCTGCTCCCTTTTCTCCGATCATGATCGCCGGTGCATTTGTATTTCCTCTTACAATCTCGGGCATTATACTCGTATCTATTACTCTTAGCCCTTCTACATTCCTAACTCTTAGTTCGGGGTCTAAAACTGCGAAGGTGTCATCGTCTGGACCCATTTTAGCGGTACCAGAGGGATGGTAAAGTGTAAAGGTCATTTCTTTGGCCACGCATGCTATAAATTCGTCAGAATTTTGTGTGTACTTCTCACACTCATCATGTTTAAACCAGTGTAGTTGCAGACCCGCACTTTTAAAACTTTCAGTATTATTTAACCGTGTTATAAATTTCATTCCTCTGACAATTGTATTCAAATCTTCAATTTCTCTAAAATAGTTTGGATGAATTATAGGTTTATCATTTGGATCTACACTTTTCAAAGTAATCCTACCCCTTGACTTCGGTCTGAGAAGTGTAGTATAAATTAGTAATACTAATTTGTTTTCATTTATCTTTTGAAATTGTTTACAAATTTCTTCGTTTACTCGATGTTTGCCCAATATGTCTAAAAAATTAGTTGATTTAGGTGGATTAATAATAAAATGGTACTGTATATCCGGTGTGCTTGCTGCAATATCAGTGGTGTTTTTAAATGCTATTACTCTATGAGTAAATATATCAGAGAGTGGACCTTTATTTGTCAGCAAATACTCAGTTAACATTGAAGCAATGTGTGATAAAGAATTTATGTTATTATCCATAGGCATAGTAAACACTACGGGTACGAATAAATGATCTAACAAATTTTCTCCTACTGGCAGATCGGCTTTTATTTTAATATTTAGGTCATTTAAATGTTGTTTAGGACCTATTCCCGATAGTATTAATAATTGTGGAGTGTTGATTGCACCTCCAGAGACGATGATTTCTTTCCTAACGTTTACTATTATATCGTTATTGTTTTTTCGTACAATAAGACCCTTGACTTTGTTCGAATTAGACTCAAATAAGATTTTAGTGGCAAGTGCGTTTTTAATGACATGTAAATTACTCCTATCTTTAATAGGGCTTAAAAATGATCTTGCGGTACTTTGTCTAATGCCATCTTTTACTGTAGTGAAAGTTGGTAAAGCTCCCATTTGATTGGGACCGTTTACGTCATGTATAATATTGAAACCAATTTCCGTTAATCCACTTAGAAATAATTTTTCAATATCGTAAAGTTCTTCAGCTTGCTTAACATTAAGATATCCTCCTGTACTGTGATACTTTTCGTTTTCTTTGGTTAAAGTTCCTGTGAAATTTTCGCTTTTCTTGAAATACGGCAACACTTCATCAAAGCTCCATCCATAGTTTCCGTCAGCCGCCCACTCGTCATAATCAGCCTTGTTGCCTCTTACATAGAACTGTCCATTGATACTACTGCAGCCACCGAGGACTTTTCCTCGTGGCCACGCACATTTTCCTTCCTTGAAAGATCTGCTAGCCTTCTCCTGTGGTTCTGGCAAGTGACCCCAATCTTCTGAGATACCAATGTTACTGTAGAATAACATTGGTACCTGAAACATCATAAGTTATTTTTATTAATTAGTTGATTTATCAATTCGCATAGCTCGAAGAAGTGAACTACAAGCTAACTTCTTCAGTTATGTATACTAATATATCAAATTTAGATTGTGTTTGTCTGTTTGTTACTCAACCACGCAAGAATCACTAGTCCGATTTACGTGAAACTTTGGTTGTATATTATTAAACGGATCAATATATATTCTGCACTATTTAAAGATAGTGACTATGTTAGTGACGTCACTACATTCTTTGACTCCAGACTTTCATATTTCTATTTTAATTTATTTTGTTTATGTCCTGTGGCAAAGCACGGGTAGTACTTCAGCTATTATGGAATATATGCACACTTTTACAGCAACCAGCTGATTAAAGTATGAAATCAATAGGAACTACTAACATACATTGCGTAATTTACGCTATTTAAACTTCATTTCTTAATTTGAGATTTAGTGATTTTATGCATTAATTAAAATTCATTTTATGTGTTTACAACATTACTAGGCAATAAATCACAACTATATCCTACCAATACCACCAATAATCATATATTTAATATTCCGCTGCAATCATTACTTAAAGAAGTGATTTTTTACAGTATATTAAAAGTTTGTGAAACGGCGACACCTTGCGAAAAATATACTATATTTCAAGTCCCCATAAAGGGCCGTTATTGCGCCCTCTTCTTTAACTTCTATCTTTCTTTCATTAACGTTATTTAAAGTATCATACTTAAAATCGTACTTATCGTACGTATCATACTTTCCATTAGGTAGCCCGCGTTATCGTTAGGTTAAATTATAAAAAAAAGGTTTACATACTTCCGTGGCTAAAGTCGGATTCCCTCCAGCTTCGACAAGAAGAACTTTCCAATTTGGATTTTCGCTTAAACGGTTGGCCACTACCGATCCAGCAGACCCGGATCCGACCACGATGAAGTCGTAATATGGATCTGAAAAATCGTAAAGGTACTATTTTAGAAAGTGGTAGAACCAGTCTGACGACCCGTGTGGCAGAGCGGTTATCATACCGGTGTGACGTGCAATGAGTCCCAGGTTCGATTCTCGGCCAGATAGGTATCTGAATGATGAGTTAAGATTAATGTTGTGGGTCTGGGTGTTTGTGTATTCGCCTTGTGTGTCCATGGTACCCACGACACAGAAGAAAATCCTAGTGTGTGACCGAGTTTAGAAAGGGTGAGTATAGATCGACCGAGGAGGTACCATCGTCACATCTTTTTCTGGCATGATGCAAACAGAAAGAGTCTGGATGCGAGTTCACTTGCTTACCTATAAGGAAAACCTTATTTCTCAGAAGTAGCAACAAAATCACATGTGAGTGACTACATTACCACAGTCTCTTGTATATGATCAGTTACCTAATAAATAATAGTTTTACGACAACATTATTTTGTAAAGTGTTAATCGCTATATAGTATAAAAAAGTAGCTTCCCGCTGTCTGTCCCTATGTATGCTTAGATCTTTAAAACTACGGTACGGATTTTAACGCAGATTTTTCTAATAGATTGAGTGATTTAAAAAAAAGGTTTTTATTTATATTTCATACAGTGGAGAAACACTGATATTTTAGATTTTTTACTTTTAGGCGGAACGAAGTTCGCCAGGTCAACTAGTTTTATAATATAGCAGCAAACGAGGAATCAGGCCACCTGATATTAAGTGCTCATTTGGACATCTGTTACCAACAGGGTCTTGCCAAACAGGGTTCTCTTTTACTGAACTGTAAGGCAAGATACTGGAGCTAACTTTCATTACCATGTAAAAAAACATGGTTGTAATTATATTAAAAAAATGGATATAAATAAGAAAAAAGAGAAACCCGCTGAGTTTCTTGCCGGATTTTCGCAGTTGAGGTCGTATTTCGATCCGGTGGTAGTGTAAGAAAAAAATGTAACTGACAATTTGTAAGTGCCCCCAAAGGCCTATACAAAATAAAGACATTTCATTTCTACCCTAAATAGTAACAGAGCAACTCATATATGAAGTCAACCACACATGAGTTGCTATTAGAGATGCAAATTTGCATGCCTCGTGTAAGTGACGTAATAAGTTGACGTTTGTAAACTCAATTTATAATTATTTCCAGTAGTTAAAGTAGTTATGCTCGGACACATAAATAATTAAACAAAAAATATATTTTTAAGCACTCTTAGTATGCTATTAGTAGCTACTATGCTTTTGTATACATTTTTTTAATAATAAGTACCAATAAATATTATTAAACTTATTATGATGCTCTACCTATAAAATCCTTCGTGAGATTAAGGCTTACAAAATCACAAGTCACAGCTCAAACTAATGGCAAGAATCAAACAAAAAATAACTTTTTAAGAGTATTGGTACTCGTAATAATTAGCATTTAGTTCGCCTTTTGCATATAACTTTTGATAATAATGCACAATACATATTATTAAACTTATCATAATGGGCTAGATTAAAAAAAACAGCCTCCGTGGCATTAGCGCTTTCATAAATAAAGGAGATGTTTCAATCATCAACTGATTACACACATCAACTGATTTATTCGTGTTTGAATTGAAATCATAATTGTAATTGACTAATAGCTATTAGGTAAGATTAGTCTTTGTTTACATAGAACCATAACTATACAATAGTTTTAAGTTTGTCATAGCTAATGTAATAATAAGTTTTTCCTTTTTTGCATTGGATCAGAATTCAGATTAATCACTGACAACTGATTGTCATTGTCACAGTTTGTTTATTAACCTCAACTGTCAAAATGAAATAATATCGCCGCCATTATATTGTGTTGCAATTCTAACATAAAATTCTAGTCTTGTACCAATAAACCCAGTCGATTTTAATAAAATGCTTAGTCAAAAAGTGCTCTATACTTTATTGGCATTTTTATCATATGGTGTACAGATACCTGGCCAAAGGTCCATACATTTTGAAACATCTCCTTTATAATCATTTGCAAGGCAAGGCAATTAGCAAGTAGGCAAGAACAAATTTATTTTATGTATTTACTTTTTTATTACTTTTACGACGACCCGCGTGGCGCAGCGGTTACCGTACCGGTCTGACACGCAGTGGGTCCCGGGTTTGATTCGCGGCCAGACAGGTATCTGAATGATGAGTTTAGATTCTTTTTCTGGGTCTGGGTGTTTCTGTATTCGTCTTTGTGTGTGTCCATGGCACCCACGACACAGGAGAAAATCCTACTGTAGGGCTATGAGTGTAGAAAGCGTTAACTTTTAAGTATCACAATGTGCGAAATTACCTCTAAAAACAGCCTCCGTGGCATCGGCAGGCCACAAGTGGTCTCCGACCAGGGCACAGTGGGCTGCTATGAGGGTCTGCAAGGATTGCACGAAGAGCGGCCCAGCGCCCTGGAAGCTGTCCACGATGGTGGAGGTCAACGTTGGGTCACAAGACCACATGGTGGAAACCTTGAATGAAATGTACATATCGTTTCGTTAATAAGCGTTATGGTCAACGCGAGTTAACCCAAATTGTATTCTATTTAACTCCAGTTTAAATTTTTGTGCTTAGATTGGTACGTTGTAAGTTAAGTATATGATATGGTTTAAATGTTGGGAGATAGTAGGGCGGAGAGTGACCGTCCCTGTAGTTCCGGGATCAGAATAGGGCTACGGTATCCTCTGCCTGTCGTAAGAGGCGACTAAAAGGGGCTTCCGGGGTTGCGGGCGGCTAGAGTGGGAGCTTGAACCGTCCAGCCAGGCGATCCCGGGAAGGACGGCGGTATGTGTGGTCGCATATCGTCGTATAGACTAGACGGAGCGGTGGGCCCAGCCGCCCATCTGGGAGGAGCCCGATGGGGCAACACGCTTAGAGGATTCCGGTGGTGTTTGTTGGAGATCCCGGAGTCCTCTTTTTAGCGCCGAGGATGGCCACCGGGGGGGTTTTAGTGCGGTAAAAATCCCACATAACCCTTCGTCGCTCCCACGGCGTCGGGTACCTTTTAAAGGTTTCCCCCTCGAAAACAAAAAAAAAAAAAAAAAAAAAAAAGGGCGGAGAGTGACGTAGACTTTTTACCGCGCTCTCTCATTACCATAGGATATCGATGTTTTATTAGTTGATACATGTTTAGTAGTTATTTACAAGTTCTTAGACCGTGCGGGCGAAGCCGCGGGTAAGAGCTAGTAATATAAACTAATCAACGTGAAAAATATACACGTGGTAGATGCAATAGATAAAAATGGGCGTATTACATATTATGTTATTATTATATTGTTGTTACTGGATAGCACTATTTTCTTAAGAGTTATATAATTCGTTCGTACATTTTAACAACTGTATTTTAACGATTTGTAATTTACATTACCGGTTGTTTTTATGTCATCCGCTGTAATTCACATATATAGGTACATGGTTTATTTATATCGACATTCAGAACGTGTTTTAAAAGACTTTTTTTATAATATGGAAGCATCAAACGAGCTATGCAGTCGACCTGAGGTTAAGTGACTACTGTCGTCCATGATATATGAATTCTTTGATATTAATTCAAGTTTTTTTCTTTAATACTATATACTTTCACACAAAGAGCTGCATACATATTCGTCCAATTTCCAAAAAGCTCGTCTCGATCCGTGCGAGCTTCGTACTGTCGTACCATATACCTACACGTTAACCGAACGCTCGGCCGCGCTACATGGTAGGCGGAATTGGTGAGTGTTTTTCGTTACGGAATATCTTGATTCGGTCGCCGCGCTCAAAGCCCGAGATAAACGCTATACAATAGTTTAACACAGCAACGCTTAACGCTGCTGTTATCAGGCAGAAACAAGTGTGGTGGTGGTGCTTCCAGTGGTTATTCCTTTACCACCTTCAAAAACTTGTTTCATTGGCATCCAAAAAGTTGGGCGTTCTGAACAGGGCCAAGCGGTACTTCACTGCGGGGCATCTCCTCCTGCTTTATAAAGCACAAGTGAGACCCCACATGGAGTACTGCTCGCATCTCTGGGCAGGGGCGCCCCAATACCAACTTAACCCATTTGACTCCGTCCAGAAACGCGCGATCCGAATCGTCAACGACCCACGGATCACCGAACGGTTAGAACCCTTGAGTCTACGGAGGGACATAGGCTCCCTCTGCGTGTTCTACCGGCTTTATAATGGTGAGTGCTCCGAGGAACTTTTTGACCTGGTGCCTACGTCACCTTTCCTCCACCGCACCACTCGCCGAAGGATGAGGTTCCATCCGCATCAACTGGACCCGTGGCGGTCCTCCACGGTTCGGTTTGCACGCTCGTTTCTGCCACGGACGTGCAAGATGTGGAACGAGCTTCCTTCTGAGGTATTCCCGGGGCGTTATGACATGGGGCTCTTCAAAAAAGGTGCGAAAAGAGCTCTCCTTCAAAGCCGGCGATGCATTGGCGACTCCTCTGGTGTTGCAAGTGTCCATAGGCGACGGTGACTACTTTCCATCAGGTAGCCCGTCTGCCTTATCGTTAGGTTTACGTATAAAAAAAAAAAAAAATTTCTATACCTATGCTTTTTTTTTTTTGTTTTCGAGGGGGAAACCTTCCAAAGGTACCCGACGCCGTGGGAGCGACGCAGGGTTATGTGGGATTTTTACCGCACTAAAACCCCCCCGGTGGCCGTCCTCGGCGCTGAAAAGGAGGACTCCGGGATCTCGAAACAACTTCAACCGGAATCCTCCGAGCGCGCTGCCCTATCGGGCTCCTCCCAGATGGGCGGCTGGGCCCACCGCTCCGTCTAGTCTTTACGACGGTATGCGACCACACATACCGCCGTCCTTCCCGGGATTGCCTGGCCGAACGGTTCGAGCTCCCACTCTAGCCGTCTGTAACCCCGAAAGCCCCTTTTAGTCGCCTCTTACGACAGGCAGGGGATACCGTAGCCCTATTCTGATCCCGAGGCTACAGGGACGTTCTATACCTATGCTATGCTACAAATGTCTATTACGATATTTAAAATATTTCGCTGAATCACTATCTTTGATGTTGATTAATAATGAACTAAATTAAAAATATTTACACATAGATCCATTTTTTATTCGCTCTTGCTTACCTACTAAATAACAATGCCTCCTACAATTCCCCTTCGCAAATTAAATCCAAATCATCAAAATGAGGTAGTTTTGTCATAGTTTAACCACGAGCAGTTCCAGTTTTGATGGTAACAGTTATGTACCAAACGACGCCGATGTGCATTCAAAATGTATGCAGCTATGCGTGTAATACCGTTACGTCGCCCACGATGTAAATTTTGAGGCGCATCTGTGGTCGACAATTTTACACTCCGCCTGTCTCTAATGGATAAACATTTGAATTTCCTTACAATAATGCAATATTATAAGGGAATTATACCTTACAGTTTTGTAGATCAAAATCATTAGAATTTTTTCTTAGAAGCATTTCTTGCGTTTCGATAGGAGGGTGTGATTGCCGGCACACTTTTATATGAGGTGACCATCTTAGTCCTTGGGAGTAGCAATACATCTGTGATTGACTTCAAATAGAACCTATGTTCCATATGAAGTTGTTTACAGATATCCATGGGCGGCAGTGACCATATACCATCAAGTAGACTGCATGCTCGTTTCCTACTTCAATGAGAAAAAAAAATGTTATCCACGGAACTGAGAAACATATGTGTTTATCTATGATATAATGTATGTCTGTGCCAAATATAAGCAATATTCGACCGGTAGTTTTTGCTTGAAAGATTAACAAACACATTACTCCATCTTTCGCCAGCCCATTATTGTTCTACTGCTGGACACGGATCTTTTCTCAGAATGAGACAGTTAATAGTCCATAGTCCATAGTATTAATAGTCCATAGTCCACCGCGCTGGCCTAGTGCGAATTGGTGGACTTCACACACCTCCGAGAACTTTTTTTTAAAGAACTCTCGGGTGTGTAGGTTTCTGCACGATGTTTTCCTTCATCGAAAAGCAGTGATAATGAATTTCTGATACGCACATAATTTTAGAAAAATCTGTAGTGCGTGCCTGGGTTTGAACCTCGGACCTCCCGATCGAGAGGGCAAGTTTCAACCATTTGGCTATCACTGCTCTATCTCCTTACATACTTCTATATCTATGAATTAATACGTGAAGAAAAAACTTGTTGAAGTGAAACTTCTTTAGGCGCATGAGGGTAAAATTTTTACAGATGAAACGTCACGCCGGTATGCAACGGAAGTGTCGGAAAAGAGAGAGAGAGTGATCGAGACCGATTGAGAGAGAGTAAGACAGGGCGAACGTAGCATGAGCAATTAGCCGTGGAGTGAGAGTAGGGAGCAAGCGAGTGAGAAAGATTGAGAGAAAAAGTGAGACAGAGCGAACATCGTATCACGCCTTTTTCCCTTCCTCTTAATCTTGGAAATTTAAAGTTTTAGATTTGTATAAATATAAACAAGATTTATAAATTAGTTCGCCAAAGAAGTTTCTTAGAAGTTTCTTAAGAAGAAGTGTACTTTGTACGCACGCATGTTTTTTTTAATATAAATACGATAATGTTTCTTTTGAACAGTACAAGTAAACTGTACTTTTATGTCTTAGCAGAAAGTTATTTACAGTACGGTTCGACTATTTTCTTACATCCGTATTAATAGCAGTTTGAAGAATTGTTATATCGGTGTTTGTGGGTATTAAAATATTTATAGGTGAGTATAGACTAGAGCATTTTTGCGTAATGTAACGTTCTAACGAATGGTACAATACAGATAAAGGCTCAGTTTTTAAAAGCATTTCCATGTAATGTGCTCGGCGTCGGTTTATGAAGGGTGATACACTAGAATGTGTCATAGAGCGGCTCGTTGTTCTGTTACAAGTAAATGCTCTCGTCTATACTCACCTTTTGGCTGACCTCAGGCAATATAATTATATCTGTGATTGATTACAGTTTCATAACAATCCCAGGGGTTGAATTTGTTTGTAATCAAGCTAAGATAAGAATAACCTTACGTGGGGTTATTACGGATGTTCCCGAGCTACAGTGGCCACTCACCATCGATGTGCAGTCTTGTAACGTGTGGTTGCCGGCACACTTTTATATGAGACTTTTATATTTATATGTACCTATTTCTTTATCTTTTTTAATCGAAAGAAGCAAACGAACGTGCAGTCCATCTGATGGTAAGTGTTCACTGTCGCCCATTGACATCTGTAAGCAACTTCATATGGAACATGGGTTTTATTTGAAGTCAATCACAGATGCGTTGGAAATCCCGAGGACTACGATGGTCGCCTCATATAAAAGTGTGCCGGCAACCACACCCTTCCATCGAAACGCAAGAACTGCTTCACGCAAGAAATTGGTGTCGCGGTGGTACTTCTCCGGTCGAACTACACTGGTTCTACCACCTTGAAAATTATCTTCTGTACTTAAAAACATTGAAAGAAGAGAAAATGTAATATTTACTCACGTTTCTTATCTATTCGTGTCTATCCGACTGCGTCAGTAAAAGGGTAATGTTTTTAGCACCGAGTACAGTTATCACTCGCGCATGTCCATAGCGGATGCGCCGTAGGGACAGACTGATGTGATCTTAGCAAGTTTAAAACGAATAATTTTATCGAAGTGTACTCTCACATTGATAAATATCTGTTTTTTACACGTCCAAGCGATTCACATGCATGTAAGGTTTTCGTTGTACGTATTAATACTTAAAGTATTACATAATTATGTAATACTTTAAGTTGCACTTTAAGATATTCATTTTAATTTATAATTTTACAAAATTTAATAACTTTACTTAAAAAGTTTAACTTCAGCAAAACGGTGAATAAAAAAACAGATAATATTTATTCAGATTATTGGAGAATTTATCTATAAGATTATTATTACTTTTTCAAAGAAATCTTGAATTTGCATATATAGGTTTTTATTATTATTATTTTTTAAATTGATTGCATTCATTTTATTTATTGAACCTCTCTGTAAAAACGTAACCATAGGGCAAATTCGATGCCTAAAGACATTCTACACAAATTAACTGTGCGTAGCTTTATTTCTGACTGAAGTAGCAAACGAGCATGCAGTCCACATGATGGTAAGTGGTCACTGCCGCCCATGGGCATTTGTAAGCAACTTCATATACATGGGTTCCATCTGAAGTCAATCACAGATGCGTTGCTACTCCCGAGGACTATGATGGTCGCCTCATGTGAAAGTGTGCTACCTATATATACAGATACACACACTTTCTACACTCACAGCCTCTCACTAGGATTTTCTCCTGTTTCGTGGGTACCATGGACACACACAAGACGAATTCACAAACACCCAGACCCAGAACATGAATGTAAACTCATCATTCAGATACCTGTCCGGCCGGGAATCGATCCCGGAACCCATTGCACGTCAGACCGGCATGGTAACCGCTGCGCCACGCGGGTCATCAAAAATAGTAACATTAGTTACATAACTAATACAGTCTTGCAAACTTTATGCTATGTAAATGCATACAGTTATGATCTTCTATATATTAATACGTGAAGCAATAACTTGTGTTGTATTACATTTTAAGTAATATGCCGTGGACCGAGTGTGAAATTTTGCACGGTTATAGTGGACTAAGAGAAGAAGTGCAGAATGTTAATACTTTTTTTTTTCAAATAATACACATAACATACATAAAATCAACTAAAAACACATTACACACACTACCGCGCATTTGTCACAAACACATAAATAATAAACGAAATAGAACATTCAATGTCTTACTATGAGAACACATAACGTCAGAAATGTCAGATGTCTTTGTCAAAATACCCGCTATTGCTTTTTAAATACGGCTTAGCTAAATAAACCTCTTTTTATATTCAACGGGTGCGTTCAAAATTACTTGAAAATGATTACATTTTATTTGAATTAGAGAAATATTCGTACTACTCTTAATTTTAATTTACATTACGGTCGAAATTCGACCGATGCAATGGGTGACTAGTAATTTTATTTATTTTGTAACGAATCAGTTCTTATAAAGTAATGACGGGTCATAGCCTTTGAGATAATGATAAATAAGATCATATGCTACTGTAAACATATGACTAAAATGTAATTTTATTGCGTTATTTTCGTCAATATGTAAATACTCTACCACTCGGACGGTAGCTCAGACCAGCAGTTTCACTCGCCTTTGAAAAATAATATCATGTTATATTCATAAATTAAGTTATAATACCGATTTTGTTTTGATAGCGTATTCATACTCGTATTTGTTTATGAGTTGATCAACGTTCTAGATCGACGACAAGAATTTTGTGGGAAATTTTGTTTAAATCAATATGGGTTGGCAACACACGACGTTGTTATAAACAGTTGCAGACCCACACGGCAACATTTGTTGATAAACTGATGTTTTCGCTCGTCTGGCGTCAACTCTGCAACGTGGCGTGAACAACTCGGCAACTCAAGTGTTGCTCGCAATATGTTGACAGCAACTCGGCAACATGTTTATGCAACCATGTGGCTAAACAAATGTTTACCATGAATTCGAGGCTTTTATTGTTTAGTGCTCCTACGCACTAGCGGTTAACCGCAGGTGCGGCAAACCGCGTGTCTAGCCATTTTTCCAGTTTAATATGCAACCGCTTAAGATTGTACGCAGTTAACAGTCACAAAATTTCAACCGCGGCGGTTTAATGGAGAGTGGCGACCCGCTTCGCGGCTGGCCACCATCTTGTTTATACGCACTGGCGATTCATGGACTGTTTAGTCGGTGGCAGGCTTCCGATGAGTTTGCACGTGAGTTGCGCAGCCATGAACTTCGACACAGATAAATTCGTGATGGTGTGATATAAAATTGTTAGTTATTCTTTAAATACGACACACTGTTACCAACGTAGTCCGAAAATTTTTTCTTTGTGCTTCTTCAGTTCTCGAAAACAACTTGCAAACTGGCAAGTTTGCTTGCGTGTTTTAGTAAAGGATGAATCCAGTATATTTTTTGTTTTTGTTTCGTTATTTTAGGGAGTATAAGTAGATAACACACGCTATCTTGGCGGCGTCCGTTTTTTTATGACTCACACTTCCAACCACTTAACGCGGAGTCATAGCAGTTGACTGTAATGGTGGCCAATCGCGAAAAACCGTGATGAAACCGCGGGAAGTGGATGAACCGCTCAAACGAACCGCCTAGGCGGACAATGACGGAGCGCTACTCTTTCGATATAACTAGCAGCGTTGCCAACTCTCAAAAATGTATTCCCCTAATATCTTCATTAAAAACCCCTAAAATCCCCCATAATGAATTATTAATTGGAATTCTTCGTGGCAACCTGACTTGACGACGAAAAAAAAAAGGTCTTCGGGTGTAGACGTTTTTTCCTTTTTTTTCGTCGTGAGGCATTGATTATATAGACTGGCGGGGAGATTTCCCATTAAAAACACCTATATGTTGAAGTTATAAAAACCCCTGAAAATACCCCTAAAAATTTTACACCCCTAAAAATCCCCATCCTACTTGAAAATCCCCTGAATTTGGGGCAAAAACCCCTAAGTTGGCAACACTGACCTAGGCATTTTACGCTGATGATAACATGCGCCAAGAGGAAGTATTTTAGGCTCACATAGTATAGATGTCGCTATACGAGAAATACAAGTTTATTGGCATGAAATCAGTTGGCACATCGATCCACCAATACGAATAATAGATATACCAATAATAGAATAGTGATGTAACGAATGTCATTACTTGAACATTCGCGACTATCTCTTACTGGCGGCTTTTTACGCTAAAAACTTTAAACTACGCTAAGCTTAGATTTTTCTAATGTGATGTCGTACTTTTAGGGGGAAGGAAGTTCGCCGGGTCAACTAGTATAAAATAAAAATAAAAAAACTGGTCAAAAGTGAATCTGTGTGTGATTAACGGAAATAAACAAAGCAGATATTGAGACTGAAGATAACGTTAAAGATATTAAGATTTAATTTTCTGTTGAAAAATGTGAATTATAATAATTGCCTTTTTAATACGTTTTACCCGTAATTAACCCTACTTAAATCCTTCATAAAAGACTTACTATTCTTAAACAAAAGTAAGAAAAAATCGTAAAGTCTCGAAGTCTCGAGCACTCTTGGGATTTCGATTGCAAAATGATTGATTGACTTTTAAATTCGAATTGAAATTTGAATTTTGGTTTTCCCAAACCCTATTCAAGATGATGACCAGAGTGCACTTATTTTTTTTATAATTTTTATTTTTTTATTTTTAATAATAATGTTGTTTAATAAAATATTATTAAATTACATTATGATTACATAACGGTTGCAAGATTTGACCTAAACACACATACACTTACCCACAAACATTATAAGTTAAATAAAAACTTTTAAAATAATAATTATTATCAGAGATATATCTCCGATAATAATTATTGTTATTAGAAGAAAGATGTGGTTGCCAGCTCATTTTCGTATGAGGCAATAATCGTAGTGCTCGGAATTAGTAACTCATCTGTGATTTTTTTACTTTTTAACTTATCTGGAGTTGATCAAAAGTGTCTATGTACAGTGGCCAGTTCTCTTAAACTGGATTGTATGCTCGTTTGCTACTTTTATAAAAGAAAAAAAAAACATTTTTAAAGGTAAATACATATATTTAAAGACCTTTGTAATTAATATTTGGTACTTAACTTGACTATTATTTCATTATTGTTGGTGTCATTATTAGGGGTATATTTCATATCTTGTACCATTGAAATCAAACCATAATATGTGTTTGCATTTTTTTGATCCTGAAGACCCAATTTTCTTTGGCTTATAATTTTGTGCTTCCCATATTGTATTTTCTATTTCTTCTATCGTTGGTACTGTCACTCTATTTTCAGTTTCTGTTGGATTTTTGCATTTTTTATTTATATTTCCTTGTATCTTTGATTTGCAAATTACATTTTCGTTGTCTTCTATTGTTGGATTTGATTGATATGTTTTGGGGTAAAATACATGATTCGGTGTACTATGGTAGGAATTGTACGGATATAAGATTGGCTTTACTGGACTATGGTCTTTGAAAACATAAGGCGATACGTTATGTGAATATTGGAAAGGTAGGTTAGGACCAAAATAGGGATATGGTGGGATGCGATATGGAAGTGGTATGTTGTATGGAACAGCATTGTAGACGTCATAATTCAATGGGTTGTAAGGATTTTGATACGGTATTACCGGATTGTTAGGTTTAATCGTCGGGAGTATTCTCCCATGATCCTTAACTTGGTTCGGATTGCTTTCTGGTAAATAAGGAAACAATTCTGAAGTCTCGTTAATTATGTCTGGAGAGTATTTTGGAATGAGGTTTATTCTGCTAGGACCGTCATTTTGTGAATGTTTTGCTTCAAAATTGGTTGGACCAACGTTGCAGTTGATAACATCGTATTCGTTTGCAATAGACCAATCTTCTTTGATCATATCTGAAGCTTTTTCTGCTATCATTATTATAGGTGCGTTAGTATTTCCACTTACTATTGTTGGCATAATACTGCCATCCACTACTCGAAGGTTTCTGATTCCATGTACCTGAAAAACATATCATTGTGATTGCATTAATTCAAAAATAAAATAAACAAAATCGTAAAAAAAGTGATTTAAAGAATTAATCACTAATTATACAATTAATCCTATTATAGACTTTCAAGTGAAACCTATCTACCTATACTTATATTTCAATCCCAGATAATAGCATAATGACTGGATAAGAAATAATTATTATGACTTAAATTTAAAACGGGATAAGTGTTTACCGAAGTATGAATTTTTTTACCAATTTCACCTACTCAACACTACGTCGCAATTGGTGAAAAAATAATTAGTGATAAATTAACTTATCTATATATTAATACGTGAAGCAAAAACTTGTGATGCATTTTTAAGTTATATGCCGCGGATGGAATGGACGTAGAGAAGGAGTGCAGAATGTTAATATTTTTTTCAACTAATGCTTAAAGATACATAAAATCAAATAAAAACACATTACACACACTACCGTGCATCTGTCACATAAATAAAATAATAAACGAAATAGAACATTCAATGTTTTACTACGAAAACACACAGAAATGTCAGGGTCTTTGTCAAAATACCCGCTATTCCTTTTAAATGCGGTTTAGCTAATTAAGCCTCATTTTATATTTAACGGATGCGTTCAAAATTATTTGAAAATTATTACAATTAGTTTTTTAATTTAAATTACGGTCGAATTTCGACCGATGTGACGAGTGACTAGTTAAAATAAATTATTAAAATAGACACTTTAAAAAAGGTTTTAATTATTTCAAAAACACATATCGTCGTTTAAATTCTATTACCAAGTAAATCATTTTTTGTCAACTTTTCAGAAAACACAACGAACCAATTAAGAACTAAACTGAATTACTGTTTCCATAGGACAGTTCTAATTGATGGTTTCGGTGCTTTTACTTTTACGTAATTTTAGAGGTTTATAACGTATCTTGATTCGGATTGGACGACGGACCTTTCGATTCTCTAGAAAATGGCATGAAAATATCAAAACTGGCTTAGGTACGTGGTGATAGAATTTGAACGAAGATTTCTTATTCATTCCTGAATAAACGTTTAAAGCCAAAATCATAAATACATTAAATACAAACTGAAAGATGTACTCTGGGCAATTTTCAACCAGTACTAATCTAATTTTTAATATTATGTAGTTATTTTTAGTCTTTCTTAGATGTCTACATCCAAAATTGTATAGGTATTAAGTTATAATATTTTTTTTATCCATCATTTTATGTTATCGTACAACAATCTTGCATGCTGTATGCTGCAACTACCTATAATAGGATTTACGTGTAAATAACAACTTAAGACTTTATTTTTTTACTGTGCAATTCTCTCACATGTATTTCTGTTGGTGGTTTTATAAATAAACAAAAATAAGCATTACTTTTAATTTTTTACCTTCAATCTGGCGTCTACAACTGTCCCAGATATCTCCATAGGTCCCATGGCGCAAGTTCCAACAGGATGGTAAATGGTTAGGGAGTGATGTCTAGCTTGGCACTCAAGATGTTCATGGGACATGAGGGCATGTTCCGCGCAGCCAGGGTTGCGATTTGGGTTCGGACGAGCGTTTAACTCCTGGAGCGCAGGCTGATTAACTATTTCTTGAACTATTCTTGCACCTTCGACCTGAAACATAGAAGTATAAGAAGAAATTATGTATTATGAAAAAAAGCCCAACTGCTAAAATTAGTAAATGGTTTTTTTTATCATAATATACCTACTTAATTTAACGCTTTTTGTTAGATTTCGACTAAATAGTAAGATTAAAGAATTATAATAATATTTTTGTGGAATGAGATATTAAGAATTAATATTTACAGCTTTAGTTTGATACGAATAATGTAGTTATAAAAAAATCATCTTTCCTACTCCTTAATTAACAGCGCCATTACACTACACTGACAAAAATAATATAATCTATGTCATTTTACTAAGTGAGAGGCCTCTAACGATATTTCGTATGTGACAATCCATTAAGCTGCTTGGGTTGTAACACGTGTCAAAAAAATGGATATACATACACTCTCGAAAACATTACGGGTATTCTGATGCAGTCAAGTAAAAATAGAATATTGGATTTTTAAAATATTGATTTTAATGCTTGTTTTTATATTTAATTTAACTATCATATTCTAGTGCATGTTACTATGTGTCACTTTTTAAAATTATAACTTACCATTACTAAAATATCTTCTGGTTCTGAGTAATAATTAGGGTAAATTAATGGTGGTGAAAAAGGATTTGCATCCCTTAGTTTTATGTAACCACGACTTTTTGGTCTAAGAAGCAACGGCACTATTGAAAACGAAGATTCATATAATATATCTTCATATAACTCAGCGTATGTCTCGTCAGTTAATCCATTAGCACGTTTTCCAAACAGTCCACCATCAAGATTATCAGCTGTTGGTGCAATGAAAAGCTGAATATCGGGA
Organism: Spicauda simplicius; assembly: GCA_949699795.1. NCBI lineage: Eukaryota > Metazoa > Arthropoda > Insecta > Lepidoptera > Hesperiidae > Spicauda > Spicauda simplicius. The sequence continues at coordinate 6,039,457 of OX453077.1, forward strand.
TAGTCTTCACTGGGATCTTGGTATTTTGTATTTACGAAGGCCATTGCTTCAGCCTCCTCCATACTATATATCAAGCCTTTTTTGTTAACAGCAAAGTCTATTAAGTTCGCAACATTCATCGCTGAGTTTAAGTTAAAACAGTATTCGGTGCCATTAGTAAAAGGATTGTCAAATAGAAATGAATGTCCTCCCATCGCGACATGATCCTGCAAATTTCTGCCGACACCAGGCAAGTTTACTATAGGATGTATTCCAAGTTCCTTCAAATCTTCACTGTCGCCGATACCCGATAGCATTAACAATTGTGGAGATTGCAATGCACCAGCTGATAGTATTACTTCTCTCCGCGCTCTAATAATACGAGATACACCATGTTTTGTAAATTTGACACCATAAGCTCTTTTAAACTCGTCTATAAGTACTTTTTCCACTAAAGAATGCATACTGATATGAAGATTTTGTCTTGTACGTGTTGGTCTAAGATACCCTTTAGCTGTACTGCATCGTAACCCGTCACGGACAGTGGCGTGAGAACGGGTGAATCCTGTTTGAGATATTCCGTTAACATCTAGTATATTGTAACCATATTGTTGACCGGCTTCCATAACTTTTCTTGTAATTGGATGTTCGTATCGAAAATATTCTACTGATATAGGACCACCAGTTGAATGATAAGGGTCGTTTTGATACTCGGGTATCCTCATATCTTCTGCCTTAAGAAAATATTGTAAAACATTGTCGTATGACCACCCAGGGTTACCCATTGCTTCCCAATTGTCGTAATCTCGTTTGTTTCCTCTTATATAAAGCATAGCATTCAAAACACTCGACCCACCCAAAACTTTTCCTCGAGGCCATTTACATCGCGTGTCCACCATACTTAAACAATATTTGTCACTGGGTTCTGTTACGAATTGCCAATCAATGGATGATGTTTGTAGAGTCGGGAACAAAATAGGTAATTCTGATAGCACATTTTCATCTGGACCGGCTTCTAATAAAAGGATTTGCCAGTTAGGGTTTTCTGATAGACGATTGGCAAGAACGGACCCAGCGGAACCGCCGCCGACTATGATAAAGTCGTAACATTCGTACAATTCATCGATATTGTAGTCCTTGACACGATGGCTTGCGTCTTCGATATCTGGTCTATACAAATGAATAACCATACGGAGAAGAATCAACGAACCAAGACCCGGCAGTAAACCAAATATGATTCTAGTACTAGAGATGATCGGTTTTATTGAGAAGGCACTTGCACTTGACATTATGGGATTTGCACGCGCACTTAATACGTACACTGATTAACACTGATAATGTAGAAGAGTTGAAAGGCAGTTTTATCAAAATTGCAAACGCTGCATGTTTTTGTTTACTGCTCAATTTGATGTTGTTATGAAATACAGAGCAATGAACGATCAATGTGTATTATCATTTGAATTGAAAGATTAAATTGCAACCACGCATTTGTCTTCGTATGTGTTATGTAACGCCGATATGTCATCAATGCAGTGTAACTATTGTTGGCTTTTTTAAAGATTTCACTACAAAATAATATTAAATTTTATTGTTTATTTTAAACAGCATTAAAGTCATTGTTATTCAAGCTTATCGATATTTAATTTCCTTGGCAAATCAATTAACAAAATATAACTATTGCTTAAGGAATTACTTATCTTTGTTTATAGGGAACACAAATGTGTATCACATTTTTGTATGCTATCGAAAATTTACATCCTCGTATTTATCCTTTATTCATGTACCTACCTAAACTTCGTTTTTTTCTGTGGGAACCTAATTACAAACAAGACTCCAAATATCGACATTGGAATAATCTTGAAGCACATAATTTAAGGATACCATTGAACTTCCATTTTATGCAGATTTTTATTTTGAATATTTATATTTAGTAAGTACCTAACTAATTAATCCTAATGCAGTGATTAATTTTCGTCGATACACGTGTAAAAAAGTGTGTTTCATAAAATGTTCTGTAGTATGATAAATTCTAAGTTTAATATCGTTTGTGCCATTTATTTCAAATTCATTTACATTTAAGTTTTATAAAACATTAAGTGTTTGAGGGAAATCCTTTCGTGATTCGACCATTGCCATACTTATCCCTGCTAATCCCAAAAGTCTTCGATTATATGGGAGACGTTCCAGAGACATTATACCTTACTCTTAATTCCAACAACGCACCTGTGGATGACTTCAGTTATGAATATTACAGTACGATAAAATAGATGTCAGTAGGTATATAGTAGTAGCCACTTACCATCAACTGTACTGCATCCTCGTTTGCCACTTCTATTAACTTTATTAAAATTTACCAACGTAATTCTACCGGGAGGTACCACCGCCAAACTTATTGCTGGCGTGAAAAGATTGTTGCTTTATGGTAGAATGATGCCAGCATACTTTCATATGAGACGATCACATAGTCATCGGGAGTGGCAACGCATCTGTTATTGACTTCAAATAGAAGCCATATTACATGTGACATTGCTTACAGATGTCCACAGGCGGCAGTAACCACTTACCAACAGGTGGATTACATATTTATTTGCTAAACGTAATAGTAATGTCTCTGTATTGACACTAATCTGCATTCGATAAAAGCGTCACACCGAAGTCAGCAGAAACTCGACGTACCATCGACACAAAGTGTGTTACGACATGATCTCCTTTGTGTATGATGTTTGACCTGATTTTTATTGCAGGTGAGTAAAAGTGAGCGATTAGATATTCAATGCGTGTGCTGTTGGGTGGGAGCTCATGAATATAATATGTCCTGTTAGCGACCCTGTCGCTAGGTGAAGGTACTATTTGTCGTTCGACTTCATATGTACTATAAACGTAACTTTTGCTGATTTATAACAGTGCTAAGTATTTTTTTTTATCTTTTATCTTATCTGACTTAAGTAGCAAACGAGTATGCAGTGCACCTGATGGTAACTGGTCACTGCCGCTCATGGACATCTGTAATCAACTTCATACAGAACACGGGTTCCATCTGAAGTCAATCACAGACGCGTTGCTACTCCCGAGGACTATGACGGTCGACGCATGTGAAAGTGTGACGGCAACCACACCCTTCCATCGAAACGCAAGAAATGCTTTACGCTAGAAATACGTGTGGCGGTGGTACTTCCCCGGTGGAACTACACTGGTTCTCCCACTTTTAAAAGATGATATAAGGTTTATGCCACAATTTAGGTGTATTAAGATATTCTAGCTTATTTATTTATACACAGATAGTCGTAGAAGTGTATCTAAATATGTAATTTTGTTAAAGTTATTCGACAACGGTCGTAACATTTGCTAATTTATTTTACCAGGAGTTTAAAAACAAAGGAGTAAATATATTTTTTATTTCGACAAGAATTCCACATTAAATCCTGATATATTCTTGTTTTCTGCAGTTCAAGTGGAACATTTTATTTGCAATTAAAACCAACGTATTTTTAAAAAAATATATTTTATTATAACTCTATAAACTAAACATAAACTTAAATTAAACTATGATTTAGAGTAGAATTTAAATAAATAAGAAATAAATAAATAATTTAACATTTATATACAAAACATATTTAATAATACTGTTGCGAATACTCAATTTGTACGTAGACATCAGGCGTAATATCTAGACATTCTGTGTTTTAGCCAATATTCCTTTATCATGTCACTGCCCTTCTCGCCTATCATAATTATTGGTGCATTGGTATTCCCGCTGACCAGATTAGGCATTATACTACCATCTATCACCCGTAAGCCTTTAACGCCATATACTCTCAATTCGTTGTCAACGACAGCTTCTGGGTCCCAGAAAGGACCCATTTTTGCAGTACCCACTGGGTGGTATATCGTACAAGTATACTGCCTAATCATGCATTCCCAGAACGCATCTGAATGCCTTTGCATATTCGCACACGCAGGAAATAAGTGCTGATTTAGTACAGAACCGTGTTTCTGGAATGCTTTCGTCCTTGATACCGAAATTGCAACTTTCACACCTTCAATCAACGTCTTCACGTCAAATTCGTCAGCCAAGTAGTTCGGATAAATATAAGGGTAGTCGTACGGATTTGCGCTTCTCAGTTGGATGTAACCTTTGCTCTTCGGACGAAGTAGCATAGGTATAATGCTCCACACGTCCATATTATTAATCGGTTTAAACACTGCATCGTAAAATTTATCGGATAATCCATGAACTTTCCTCAATTGCTCGCCGCCGTCAGAATTTGTCGATCCGGAAATAAAATGGAACTCTATATCAGGAAAATCTTCTGACACATTTGCGTATTTTGTTTTAACAAACGCTAAACCTTCCACACCACCCATAATCGTCAACGGCCCTTCGCCTAATACAGCGTACTCCATCAACGTGCTCATTGTATGTAGACGATGTTCGACAATAGAAATAGGCTTATTTACCATAAACGCTAATCCTCCCAAGCCTATGTGATCCTGGAGATTCTTGCCGACTTGAAGGTTTTGGATCAAAGGTATTCGGTGTTTCGCTAACTGGTCCGCCGGACCTATGCCTGATAACATCAACAGCTGAGCCGAATTTACGGTACCTGCCGATAAAATTACTTCCTTTCGTGCCCTGATGCGGTAAACCATCTTATTTCTCACGAATTCTACACCAAATGCAATTCTTGTACGAGGATCTATCATGACTTTGGTAACAAATGAGTGCATTGCGATGTGAAGATTAGGACGATCCTTCGCAGGTCTCAAGAAGGCTTTAGATGTCGAGCAGCGACTGCCCCTTCTCAGTGTTCCTTGCGCGACCATAAATCCTGTCTGATTTTCGCCATTGATATCTCTGTTAACATATCCCATTTCTAAACCAGCTTCAATGAAACTCGAAACTAGTGGCGTGTGATAAGGTGCTTCGGACACTGTAAGATATCCTCCAGTACTATGGTACGGAGTTTGTGCCAAGTATGGATTTTGATTGTCTTCGGATTTCTTAAAGTAGTATAAAACATCCTTGTATCCCCAGCCTTTGTTTCCTAAGGATTCCCAAGTGTCGTAATCTTTCTTGTTGCCTCTCAAATACAGCATGTAGTTGAGAACGGAGCTCCCCCCGAGAACTTTTCCTCTAGGCCAGTTGCATCGGCCACCTTCCATGGCTGCAATTAATAAATACATGTAATCAGTTTCTTGATATCAGTGTAATTTAAAAATTGAAAATAATAAATAAGATTTTTGTTTTAAAGCATCCAAAATATTTTAAGTGAAAATCAAGCCCTAAATATTATAAACTAGTTGACCCGGCGAACTTTGTTCCGCTTAAAAGTAAAAAGTCTAAAATTATCAGTTTCCCTCCACTATATTATGCATGTATAATACATAAAAACCTACCTCTTTAATCACTCTATCTATTAAAAGAAACTGCATCAAAATCCGTAGCGTATTTTTAAAGATCTAAGCATACATAGGGACAGACAGCGAGAAGCGACTTTGTTTTATATTATGTAGTGAATCAGATCAGAAAAAATATGTACCTATGTATAATAATAGATAAATTTTGTTCAACTAAATAGTATTTTACCCCTAGCACTCGAGTAACTGAGAGATTAGTGCCAACTTAACTTTTTTTTGTTTTCGAGGGGGAAACCTTCAAAAGGTACCCGACGCCATGGGAGCGACGCAGGGTTATGTGGGATTTTTACCGCACTAAAACCCCCCGGTGGCCGTCCTCGGCGCTGAAAAGGAGGACTCCGGGAACTTGGTCCGACCGCAACCGGAATCCTCTGAGCGCGTTGCCCCATCGGGCTCCTCCCAGATGGGCGGCTGGGCCCACCGCCCCGTCTAGTCTTTACGACGGTATACGACCACACATACCGCCATCCTTCCCGGGATTGCCTGACCGAACGGTTCGAGCTCCCACTCTAACCGTCTGCAACCCCGAAAGCCCCTTTTAGTCGCCTCTTACGACAGGCAGGGGATGCCGTAGCCCTATTCTGACCCCGAGGCTACGGGGACGAGTGCCAACTTACCTAGACAACTAGTTCCCTGCGGTTCAGTTTTGTACTTCCAATCCAGTTTACTGAGCTGGAGATAGCCCGCGAGGATTGGAACATCCGATATCTCTGTTTCATCTCCGCCCGCTTCCACCAGCAACACCTTCCAATGTCCTATTTCTGAAAGACGATTTGCTACTACGGCACCTAAAGGAAACATTTGCATAGATTTATTATTAAACACTTAGAACATTTTATATTACATACATTATTTCCAATGTGAAGCATTTCTTGCGTTTCGATGGAAGGGTGTGGTTGCCGGCCCGCTTTTATATGTAGCGACCATCATAGTCCTCGGGAGCAGCAACGAATCTGTGATTGACTTCAGATAGAACCCATGTTCTATTTAAAGTTGCCCATCGATGTCCATGCGTGGCAGTGACCACTTACCATCAGGTGGACTGCATGCTCGTTTGCTACTTCAATCAGATAAAAAAATAGATTTTGTAAATAAATAATGATAACCTAACCTCATCAATTTCAATTCTAGGTTAGTCTAGGATCGCGTGATTTAAAATGGAAAATTCTATTCAAATAATCGTAATGAAGAATTCTCTTATCGACGTTATTGAAATTGAATGTTAGTAGTTCTTAATAGCTTGTAAAATAATAGTGTAGTCATTGTTATTGTAGACATCTTTTATTACAACATGATAGTGGGTGATTTTTAGAGAATTTTAAAGTTATATTGCCACGGTATGAAATATATTTGTCTTTATGCAACGATTTTCAAATCATTTAACTTTTTATGGGGATGTTAAGATTTATCGATAAATAGTTGACCCGGCGAACCTGCCGCCTAAAAGTCAAAAATTTAAAATTATCAGTGTTTCGCCAATTACATGTGTTGTACATAAAAACCTTCCTCTTGAATCACTCTATCTATTAAAAACTGCATTAAAATTGGTAGCGTAGTTTTGAAGATCTAAGCTGTCTGTCCCTATGTATAGGGACAGACAGCGAGAAGCGAGTTTGTTTTATACTATGTAGTGATATTTAAAGGAACTACACCTTAACAGCCACTGATAAATGTACTCACTGACCGGCTGAACCGGCACCCACTATGATGAAGTCGTACTCCGGCAGCATCCTCGCGTCTCCGACGTCCGCTGGCCTGCCTTCTGGGTCGGTTTGATCGAACTGGAAGTAGGCGATCGCCGCGACTAACATCGGGATGAACCATGCTACCTGTTGATGAAAGAAACGATCTTAGATTTCAACAAAGAAACAAAACACTCTACACACATAGCCCCTTAGTAGGATTGTTTCCTGCGTCGTGGGTGCCATGGAAACACAAAGACGAATCCACAAACACCCAGACCCGGAACAAGAGTCTAAATACATCACTCAGATACCTGTCTGGCCGGATCGAACCCGGAACACACTGCGTGTCAGATCGGTGTGTAAACGCTCAGCCCCGTGGGTCGTCATTAGGTACATATACATAGGTGTTATTTGGTCGACAATTGATCAGGATTTTTAAATAATTTGTTCTCGTGGGCAACAATACATCTATGATTGACTTCAGATAGAACCACTATTCTATAGGAAGTTTCTTACAGATGTCCATGGGTGACAGTGACCACTTACCATCAAGTGGACTGCAGAGCAAGGACGGCCACCTGGGGGGTTTTAATGCGGTAAAAATCCCACATAATCCTGCGTCGCTCCCACGGCGTCGAATACCTTTTGGAGGTTTCCATCCGATAACAAAAAAAAAATCTTGCACAGGTACCTGCGAACCAGCGGCGGCGATGGCCGTCCCAGATATCACGTCAGCCGCCGCGTTCACTATCGAGCTCATCTCGCCACCTGGAAAGTGATAATATCTTTGTAATAACACGCGTGATTGATAGATATCAGTACCAAACATGTTTACTTTCTGATATTATTACAAGGAACACAATACACATTCTAATTTAGCGTATGACCGCGGCTTTTCACCGTGGTAGAACCAGTGTAGTTCGACCGAGGAAGTACCACCGCCACACCTATTTCTAGCGTGAAACATTTTTTGCGTTTCGATAAAACGGTGTGGTTGCCGGCACACTTTTACATGAGGCGACCATCATAGTCCTCGGCAGTAGCAACGCATCTGTGGTTGACTTCAAATGGAACCCATGTTGTATTTGAAGTTGCTCACACATGTTCATTGGCGGCAGTGGCTACTTACCATCAGGTGGACTGCATGCTCGTTTGCTACTTCAGTCAGATAAAAGGCAGCCCACTTTGATAAGGTTTACTATTGTAATTAATATCCTGTGTGTTAATTCTGTCTGTATGCCAATTTTAAGTGAAATGCAATCAGTAGTTTTTGCGTAAAATAGTATTTCTTATTACATACATCCTAACAAACTTTTACTTTTATTATAATAAGATATAGCACATTGAGAATGAAAAGGGGGAACTCAAAAATTGGGTTCCACATAAGTGAATTTTATTATTTCCAAAAAATGAAAATGTTGCATTAGATCCCTTTTATTCTTACCGTGCGATTTCTGGATGGGATCGGAACAGAAGGAACTCTATAATAAACTATTTATTAACAATATTATCAACTTACATTTATAGTCTGCAAATCAGATTTTTATAATGAACTTCATTTTATTTTAGGTAAAACATCAAATTAAAAACATATTAGTACTTTGCCCATTACCAAAATTGTGTTAATGTTGTGCATATTAACACAATTTTCGTAATTTATATTTTATTACTACTACTAATACTACTATTACTAGAGATGAGTCCGTGAGGGGCGCTGCGCTAGGGGATACCGGTTCGTTCCGTTGGAGTTTCCAAGTCCCCTACTACAAGCGCTGAGGAAGGCCACCAAGGAGGTTTTAGTGGGTAAAAATCCCACATAACCCGGAGTCTCACTCAAGGCTTCGGTGTACCCTTTGAAGGTTTCCTCCCCGTAACAAAAAAAAGGTACCTGCTAATACTATTTTTTTTTAATGATAAATAGGAGATAATTATAATATTTGCTTGCATAGGCACCTAGTAGATGTCCTTGTAGTTTCGGGATCAGAATAGGGCTACGGCATCCCCTGCCTGTCGTAAGAGGCGACTAAATGGGGCTTCCGGGGTTGCAGACGGCTAGAGTGGGAGCTCGAACCGTTCGGTCAAGCGATCCCGGGAAGGACGGCGATATATGTGGTCGCATACCGTCGTAAAGACTAGACGGAGGCCCAGCCGCCCATCTGGGAGGAGCCCGATGGGGCAACGCGCTCGGAGGATTCCGGTTGAAATCGTTTCGAGATCCCGGAGTCCTCATTTTTAGCGCCGAGGAGCCGAGGACGGCCACCGGGGGGTTTTAGTGCGATAAAAATCCCACATAACCCTGCATCGCTCCCACGGGGGCACCTAGTAGATGGTAGATCTAGAGTTGTTCGACGACATAACCAGCCATTTAGGAAGGTGATAGAATCAGTGTAGTTCGACCTGGGAAATACCACAGCCACACTTATTTCTTACGTAACGCAGTTCTTGCATTTCAGTGGAAGGGTGTAGTTGCTGGCACACTTTTATACGAGGCGACCATCTTAGTCCTCAGGAGTAGCATCGCATCAGTGATTAACTTCAGATACTACCCATGTTCTATTTGAAGTTGCTCACACATGTTCATGGGCGGCATTGACCACTTACCGTCAAGTGGATTGCTCGTTTGCTACTTCAATGAGATAAAAAAATAATATCAACAAAAAAATCATCATGCGGCAAAGTAGATGCCGTTGCGGTTGTCAGGTGACAGGAAGGCGTGACCAACAGACCGAATGGAGGCTAGTGTGTAGGGTTGCCACTTTCGGGAAATCCAGGAAATACACTTGCCTAGTTATTTAGAATTCAGTAGGTTATTTATTTTTGACGGGATTTTGTCTGAGTCTTGAATATCTGTTACTCCTACAGGAGATATTAGTAGTCCAGATACTTCATCCCTGATGAGCACATGAGCAGGTGGACATCTGTAACCAACCCCAGATAGGATTATCCGAAATTGACCATAGCTACTACAACGCAGAAAAGTTGGACGCCTCATAAAAGTCCCGTTAGACCAGAATACCGAAGTGCAATACAGTTAAAATATATTGAATCACTACATAGTATAAAATAAAGACGCTTGACGCTGTCTGTCCCTATGTATGCTTAGATCTTTAAAACTACGCTACGGATTTGAATGCAGTTGTTTTAATAGATAGAGTGATTCAAGAGGAAAGTTATATGTATAATGAGGAGGAACATTGGTAATTTCAGATTTCTGACTTTTAGGCAGTACGTAGTTCGCCGGGTCAGCTAGTTACTATAGGTATATGTAGAACAGTTTAACTTAAATGTAGTACGTTACTTTATAATTATGTATTATAGTTCGACTGACAACCCTAATTTCGTCGGTAAAGTAACGGTACTGTGTCGCGTCATCGGTTGTCCTTTCAACGGAATGAAGACGCTCTACAAACATTTCAACAGTGAAAAGTTTAACTTCTATTATGAAATTGAAGTAGCAAACGACCGTGCATTCAAACTGATTATCATTGTATGGTATACTAAAAAAAAACGAGGGCCAATTAATTGCCCTTGGTTTTTTTATCTGATTGGAGTAGCAAGCGAGCATGCAGTCCACCTGATGGTAAGTAGCCACTGCCGCCTATGGACATCTGTGAGCCACTTCAACATGGGATCTGAAGTCAATCACAGATGCGTTGCTGCTCCCGAGGACTAAGATGGTCGCTTTATATAAAAGTGCCGGCAACCACACCCTTCCATTGAAACGGAAGAAATGCTTCACGTTGGAAGTAGATGTGGCGGTGGTACTTCCACGGTTGAACTACACTGGTTCTACCAACTGTAAAAATTGTCCTGTCTTGTTCATCTGTAAGGAACCTCAGATAAGTTAGCCTGAATCTGAAGTCAACATACTTATGTTGAGCCCTAAGTAACTTAATACGCCTCGAATATATGCATTAAAACTTCGATTCAAAACATAACAATGTTGTTACAAAGTAAAAAACGTGTGACCGTGGTGCCTCCAGAGTTGAGCTGTAACCAATTTACCACCATTAGGTTGTCTGGAAGAAATCGCTGTTTTTGTATTGTTTATTTTTTTGTATGTTTCTTGTTATTTTTACTTTCTCGGTACAATAAAGAGTATTAGTATTATTATTATATCTGCATTGCATGAATGACCGCACAATTTTAAAATATCAATTGTATGTTAAAGACACAGTTTGATCCATAAAAGCCCCAGGATTGAACTGCGGTTAACGGCCTTATATAATATTTAACTGCGGTTAATGACCCAATATAAGCATGATTTTTATAATGCATGTATAAAGATGGAGACAAAAGGCATTGTTTAATTTTTATATTGCTCTTCCTTAAATTAACGTTTTAGTATTTTGTTATGATTAAATCCAAAGAGCGATGTGTAATCACATGATTTTAGACATGTATTATCGCGGAATTGATACATTTTAATACTTAACGGGGGTGAAAGCAGTGATAGCCTAATGATTTAAACTTGCCCTCTCGATCAGGAGGTCCGACGTTCAAACCCAGCCACGCACCACTGATTTATGTGCGTATTAGAAAATAACTATCGCTGCTTTTCGGTGAAGGAAAACATCGTGAGGAAACGTACACACCCGAGAGTTCTTTAAAAAAAAAAACAGTTCTCGGAGGTGAGTGAAGTCCACCAATTCGCACTTGGCCAGCGCGGTGGACTAAGGCCTAAAAAACTCTCTCGTTCTGAGAGAAGACATGTGCCCAGCAGTGGGACAATAATGGGTTCGCACAATACTTAACGGGTACCATGCAACTGGGTCGAAATATCGGCAAAAATAATTCTATAAGAATTCATAAATCGCAATCGTAAGTACCCATTAAGTATTAAGATGTGTAACCATTGCGTCATTATTCAATTTTACGCTATCACATAGATTTAGTAGAAAGTGAATCTGCGCCACACGACTGCACACTACTATATGTAGGTCAACATTTGTGTGAATTGAATATTTTATTAAAAGCCTGAATAAGTCATTGGCCTTTTGAGGAAATAAAGACAAACTAGTGCAAGACCCAGTGTGGTTTTGCTCATTCAATAAGCGCATATAGTCACCACATAGTATAAAATAAAGTCGCATCCCGCCGTCTGTCCTTATGTATGCTTAGATATTTAAAACTACGCTACGGATTTCAATACAGTTTTTTTCATAGATAGAGTGGTTTAAGAGGAAGGTTTTTGTGTATAATACATGCATAGTATAATGGAGGAACACTATTAATTTTAGATTTTGACATTTGGGCGGAACGAAGTTCGCCGGGTACTATAAAGTTATATATACACTAGTACTATGAAGTTCAATACATACCGACGTATGAAACAATTTCACCACGATTTCGCTTTCTACTCTCATTGCCCCACACTAGGATTTTCTGTGTCGTGGGTACCATGGACACACACAAGACGAATTCTCAAATACCCAGAACCAGAACATGGAAACATGAACATACACTCATCATTCAGATACCTGTCTGGCCGGGAATCGAACCCGAGACCCATTGCGCGTAAGACTGGTATGGTAACCGCTCCGCCACGCGGGTCGTCTCAATTGTTCATTGTGTTATTTAAAATAATTGATAAGTCCGAGTCGGACTTGCGAACGAAGGGTTCCGTGCGATTATCTATAAAAAATCAGCTTATAGTATTTATTGTTATAACAGTTGAAATCATCCATCATCTGTGAGAATTGCAACTGTTTATCTATCGTGGTTCATGAGATACAGTCTGGTGACAGACAGATTGACAATAAACCGATATAGGAGCTGTTTATGTTCATCTATTGAACTGTAATATTTTTTGTTTTTCAAAGTATAAGTACCTATTCATATCGCCGCTATGAGAACGAATACTAAAAATTAAAAAGTTGTAAATTTGGTACAGAACCACTGACATGTGATTTTGATTCGCTCTTGGCTTAATATTTTCTTAACAACTTTTGTCGACGTTAACATGTGCTTTGTATTTCCCCTGTAAGCACTAGAAGGGTTTAAAATGGGTTACGACGAGAAAACAAAAATAACCAGGTTAGGGTATAACAAAGTCTAGTATAGCGTTTCAACCTTCAAACCCAACGCCGACGACCCGCTACTCGACGCCGTGGGAGCGACGCGGGTTATGTGGGATTCTTACCACATTAAAACCCCCCGGTGGCCGTCCTCAGCGCTGCATGGGGGACTCCGGGATCTCCAACGGAACACAACCGGAGTCCCCCGAGCGTGATGCATATTTCAGGCTCTTCCCTGGTGAGCGAATACGCTCAACGCACCTTCTGTTATTTACGGTGGCATGCGACTACACATACCACCTTCCTTCCCGAAGTCGCTTGGCTGGACGGCTCGAGCTCCCACTCTAGCCGCTCGCAATCCCGAAAAGACCCTTTTAGCCACCTCGTACGACAGTCAGGTGATACCGTCGCCCTATTCTGGTCCCGGGACTACAGGGACAACCATCCTCCCATCCTATAAACTTCATCCATCTTTTATTTTTTCTATAATCTTCGAGGGGCCAATAATACACGAATTTAAGCAACGATTCAGCGATACAAATCTACTTGTTAGTTGTACTATGTAGTGTATTTGTGTGTAGTTTACCTCTAGAATGTTAAAAGGTTCCGGTGAAAATAACTAGTGTTATGTAACACTGTTTCAAATACCGCGCTTCGTTGCAACTCGAATGCCATATACTTATTTTTTGTACCTACGTTTGACATACTTTTTACATTTATTTATTTAGGTTAGATAGAGGTTTGGAATATATCTGTACTCACAGACAAAACGCGTATATTTTCGATTTTCACCAAAAAAGACTATTTGTACCAAAATTGTTAATAAAACAAAAATCGAGGGCCCCCCTAGAACAAAATCGTGTATGAAAAATTACCATGTATGAAAAAGTCTTTTTGGTGAAAATCGAAATTATACGCGTTTTATCTGTGAGTGCAGATCTCGTCGATGCAATGTTTGTGTGAGTGTGCCGTTTTTGAACGCTTGTAGGCAGTTTCTATGCTGATTCTCATTTGTCTACTGTGACTCGTTCCTACTAAGGAACAGATATATCCAACAGATATTCCGTAGGACACTTTAGGAACATTTGCGCATTTTAAGCGATCGACGGTAGCAAGAATTGATGAATTTGGATTTCAATCACTTATATTTTCAGAAAATTTATTTAATGTATCAGTGCGATTAACATTTAGTGATAGTCGTAATATGCAATTATATCAGACTAAAAAACATTAGACAACGCCTTGCATAAACACTTAAAATAACAACAACAACAAACTTATAAGGATAACTTGCACTAATTTAACTATGAGTTAAAAAATGTTCAATGTGATTTTTTTGTTAGATGTCGAATGTTTTTTTTAGCAAAATCATATGAAAAAAAAATCCAAGTGCTTATTAAATAAATAATAGTGGCACCTAACGTTTTAGTAACGTCGTCTAAAGTAAAATCTTGAAAAAGCCGCATTTTCAAGATTTTACTTTCTTAAACTTTTATTTGTACACGAAGGCTAAGTCTACCCATTTTTGGTCTGAGCCCATTAACACCTTTGTTTTCTTGCAAGACGTGCGTTGATAGGCGTTATCAATAAGGATAAAGGGTCGACGTATTCAACTTACCTCAATGTGTTGTGCTTTCACAAAAACAATGTATCGTTAATGGTGACATAGCACAAAAACACGACACTTTCGACTATTGTATAGACCACTTCACTTGTCCAAATGATTTGTGTTAATAGTCGCCTTCCACTTGGCACTGATAACACTGGCGACGTCTGAGGTGAGTTGTTGTTAATAATTTATTGTTTACGACTCGGACGGTGTCTAAACGGGACAGAGTGCAATCGCGTGATAGCCGACCACTGCGGCCACTTTCTTCGGCCGGCGCTACGCAACTCCTGCACGTATACCGCACAGTGGAGTGGTGGGAGAGTGTGGACAAAAGTGATAGATTTTAAGGTACACGTAACGGGTACTCACGGTATGCGATGTTTTGATTTCCTTTTTGCCGATTTTTGACACTGCATGAATCGTAGTCACGGAATTGCTGTGGTAGTGTAAAATCATGTGTCTTTGTAGTGATAGCAATGCCATATAAATCGCATAATTCTAAACGCGTATTTTCTATGAGCGGTTCTCATACTGACAAATGTCATATTTTTTAGTGTAATCGTTATTCTCTAATAAATAATCATTCTAAATCTAAATCTAACATGAAAATGTGAACTTATGGTAGCATTAAAAGTACCTAGTGCTTTCCGGGATCGCCTGGTTGGATGGTTCAAGCTCCCACTCTAGCCGCCCGCAATCCCGGAAGCCCCTTTTAGTCGCCGCTAGCGGATACCGTAGCCCTATTCTAATCCCGGAACTACGGGGACGAATACGTCTGCCCTACTAAATTATAAGCAGTTATTTACGAACTTTCTCATAACACTCATTTCCCCATATGACTCAGTCATGATTCAACCATGGAACGGTTTCTCAAGGCCACTCTTCAAACCTGATCTCTGACGCGACACTAATGCATACATGAAAGTGAATTTGTATGATTATTCATAGCTGTATCGGATACATCGTTTGAAGATATAAATCTTAGTATTGTAAATGCGATAGTTTTTGCAGATGTATGTGTTTGATACTCTTTCAGGTATAAAGGAGTGGTCGGATTTCGCTGAAATTTGGCACACAGATTAATTTAAGATTTCATGAAATGAATTGAAATGAAAAATGAAATGAAATGAAACGAAATGAAACGAAACTTAGCTAAACTAAACTAAAGAAAACTAAACTAAACTAAACTAAATTAAACTAAACTAAACTAAACTAAATTAAATTAAATTAAATATCTATATTTTGCATAGGCCTACGGAGTCACTTACAAATTGTCAGTTATATATATATATATATATATATATATATATTTTACACTACCACCAGATCAGATCAGGAGATATGGATCAAGATAACCAATGATTTCTTTGTCGAAATAAATTTATTTCATTTTTCTATATACACATAATTCTATCTATTCTATGTTTATCGTATTTTAGTTGTTTTATAAATATTTAATTTGTTATATTTAATTAATCTGACATTGGTCCCATACCCTTTCACGCTGATCTCTGCTTCGCCAAAAGGCGGCGGTTGACTGACAAAGAATGCTTATAGAATGAAGTCCACCTTTGTACTATATTTAAAGTACATATAGATTAAATAAATTAATATATTATTTTAACGCATCACTAGTATCTAGCATTAGCTTTGCATCTCTCTTTAGGATATAAGAAGTTTCGATAATTATTTAAAATAAATTTGATCATTATTAGACAGTATTAGAAATTCTAAGTACCAATGTCACTTCTCTGCGAAGTGGTTTTGTAATTTGATGTTTATTGGTGAAAGTGAACAAATACCATTGCAGTAAATTATGTTCGGAGGAAAGTAAACACTTAAATTGTTTTTTGTTGAACACATAATTCTTGTTTACAAAAAAGTTTGTTCCTTGTGTTTTCTTCATTTACTACACTGCTCAAATATACTTTTACCTACCCCAATGTCGTCAACAGTATTCAGGTTCAGTATTTTATCAGGTGAAGTAAGGCCGGGGGAGTACCACCGCCACACCTATTTCTAGCATGAAACATTTCTTGCGTTTCGATAGAAGGGTGTGCTTTCCGGCACACTTTTAGATGAGGCGATTACAGTCCTCGAAAATAGCAACGATGACAGTTGACTTCAGATAGAGCCCATGTTCTATTTGCTTACATTTGTTCATGGGCGGCAGTGAGTACTTACCACCAGGTGGACTGCATGCTCGTTTGTTACTTCTATCAGGTAAAAAAAAGAAAAGTATGGAATGAATATATTTATCTCTCACTTAAAAAGAAAAGACGTAAGAGCGTCTAAGAAATTCTTCTCCTCGTCGTCAACAAAGACGTTATGCTAATATCATCCACATCAACCCATTATTGGCCCACTGCCGGGCACGGGTCTTCTCCCAGAATGAGAGAGTTTAGGCCATAGTCCACCGCGCTGGCCAAGTGCGAATTGGTGGATTACTATGCTAATATGCTTGAAAATATCTGATTAAGTTTCACAGGATGCTCTTCCGTACTGATACGTAATTCTTGGATCACAGCCAACATTATCTGATCGAAAGCGTAGAGCGGTAACTGAACGAAATTTCTAACGTTTTTTGGAGATTTTTCATCATCTATATATATATATATTTTATTTGACTTAAGTAGCAAACGAGCATGCAGTCCACCTAATGGTAAGTGGTCACTGCCGCCCTGCGACATCTGTAACCAACTTCATACATGAGTTCCATCTGAAGTCAATCACAGATGCGTTGATACTCCCGAGGACTATGATGGTCGCCTCATGTGAAAGTGTGCCGGCAACCACACCCTTCTATCGAAACGCAAGAAATGCTTCACGCTAGAAATAGGTGTGGCGGTGGTACTTCCCCGGTCGAACTACACTGGTTCTACCACCTTGATATATTATGCAGTATTGTAGTCACGTGGCCTCAGTTCTTCTATTGTTTCACTAATGTAAAATTTCTTATGGCATTTTTCTACCGCTGTTGTAACTTAACACAATTACCATTCTTAATCATAGTTCTGCAGGTCTAATAATCATTTCACTCTGAGATGTGCAGTTAAATATCGATAATCTCAATTTAACGATGCAACAGTTAAATTAAGTATATTTTATTCAAATTTATGCCTGTTGGCATAAAAAAATGTTTGTCTTAAGTATCTCAACACTTGTTTTAATTAAAAAATACAACGTGATATCAAATCACTATTTTATACAGATCTATTTATTTATTTATCACATAAGTCAAAGCCCAGTGTAATATAATTTATGACTACACGCAACAAGACATGAGTACAATATACTATTTCAACATATGTCAAACAATATAGTAAATGTTAGGTGTTAATGATGTGTGTAAATTACATTAATTAAGATCAATAGATATCTTATAATTTTCCAACATATAATTGCAAAGTATCTATTCATAGACCAGAATTGCACGTTCAAAGTAAGATAATAAAGGAGAAAGTACAAACGTGGACTCGTTCAGGATAGGAAACCAGTTCTGTGAGCTGCACCCGCGTGGTCCCAGAGGTTAGCGCCCCGTGCGCTGCATTGCAATGTGTATACTAGCCTTAGACCGTGACTTTGTATGTATTGTTAGGCTAACCACTGTTGCATTCAAAGTACTGTAACGTTCAGATTTTTGAATCTGTCATATTCGCGTTAATTGATCTGTAACGGACAAATTGCGGTATCGTTTTTTATACGGTACAACTTCATACGGGTTTTTGATTTTGGTTCAGTATTATGTAGTTTCGAATGCTGTTGGAAAATGCCTTTTTTGTAATATCTAAGTAGCAAACGAGCATACACTTCATCTGACGGTAATTTGCCACTGCCGACTATGGTCATCTACAATAATCGACATCAAATAACACACAAATACTTTTTGAAAACTAAGTTGAAACGCCTCGTGTAAGTCCCTTAGCACACCCTTCAGATCAAAACACAACTGTGCATAATTATATGCCTTTGGTGCCATGCCTTAAAGGTTTTTTCTACCTACAAGAGGCAGAGACATCGGAAATCTATTATTGAAGTGAAACTTCTTTATCGGGGTTGGAAAACAAAAGTGAAACTTCTTTATCGGGGTTGGAAAAAAATTTAGTTAACATTTTTTCGTTACGCGCCATCTTTTTCTGTTACGCGCCATCTTTTTTTATTTTTCGTTACGCGCCATCTTTTTCTGTTACGAGCCACCTTTTTTTATTTTTCGTTACGCGCCATCTTTTTCTGTTACGCGCCATCTTTTTTTCCGTTACGCGCCATCTTTTTCTTATCCCTACCACGCGTGATATTAGATAGATTATTATAGATTAGATTATTAGATAAAGTTTAATAAAAGCCTTTTATTAAACTTTATCTAATTTAACTTTATTTAACCAATTTCTGTAAAGTTACTTAAAGTAAATTATTTTTTGAAAAATAACGTCATAAAGAAGTTTCACTTCTTACGAGTGTACGCTAGTACACGCACACATTTTTTTTATACAGTAGCCGCACTGTCGGACTGAATTACATCTTATGCTATGTAATGTTACTTATTGTACCTATGGTAAAAGTAAGAGGGACCTGATAGTTGCCTTTAGTGGAAATAACATAATTGGACTCGCCTTTTTGACGAACTTCTTGAAGCGAGTGGTTATTAATATGCTAGACGTAAGAATACCATCCCTGTAGTTCCGGGATCAGACTAGGGCTACAGCATCCCCTGCCTGTCGCAAGAGGCGTCTAAAAGGGGCTTTCGTGGTTGCGAGCGGCTAGAGTGGGAGCTTGAACTGTTCGATCAGACGACCCCGGGAAGGACGGCGGTATGCATGGCACGGCGTCCGGTACCTTTTGAAGGTTTCCCCTTCGAGAACAAAAAAAAGACGTAAGAATACGCTATTATTGCTTTCAAGTACCTTTTTCTTCATTTATTGAATTTTGAGTTAGTTAGGTACCTTTCTCACTGTGCGATATACCTAAACAATTTTAGTTCGAAAGAGGGCACGAGGTTCGAGGGTCTGTAGTGCTGTATCAGAGTTAACCTAACAAAAATTGACATTAAACTTATCAGTTCTATAGTATGTCCCATTGAATTATTACGATACAACACGAGTGTAAGAGTCTTAGTGAATATTGAAGTATGTGTTTTTTTTTTCACAGGTGGCTGCTTCGGTTCTACACAGAAACGAACGATAGTCGGAGGATGGGCGTGGGCCTGGTGGCTGGTCACCGATGTTCAACGTATCTCCCTAGAGGTAATTTTCACGTTCATACTACAGACATACTAACTTTACTTATATGGGTTAGCATAATGGAGTCCAAAATATGAACAAAAATCCCCTCGTTTGATGATTCTTCTCTCATCTATGCTAAGGGGCGGGAGTACTTTACAACCCTTTGAAAACTCAGGTATTATGGTATGTCTGAGTAAGACTACTGAATTACTAAAGATTTAGTTCGGACTAAAATGAAAAAAAAACAGTTGTCATTTTAGTTTTCGCCGACTATAAGTATTTGAAAACAATATTAGACTATATAAGGTTTGATCTATATTTTAAAGTAATTTGGAGAATTTTTAAATTGAAATAATTGATGTCTATATGTATTATAACTATCGAGGTAAGGAAGGTAGTTTCAACACGACAGGCAGTGACCACGCCAGTGACTCAAAGCTAATTCTAATCAGCGACCGATGTCATAACTCGGATTTGAATCAAGAATACTAATCGGAACACAAAAGGGGCATGTTTTTAAGGACTTCCTACGTGTTTCTACTCACATCGGGCGTTATTTAACCGACCCACATTTCCTATAGAATACCTAATTAATGTAAGGAGTGTGGGTACACCTGGTTGCCGTCACGTCTGAGATTTCGTAACGGTTTTACAAAAATAGCACGATTTGAATAGGAGTAATAGTTATCATCTTATGGTAATGTTTCGCTGCAAGTACCAAGTAAAAGTTATGGGTACATATACTTGTTATATTATAATATGTAGTAAGTTTTTTTACGTTTTTGGTTAAAAGAATACGGCGGATATCACATCTCCAACTTTGAATAACTGTACGATATCCTGAACATGGCATGATCACTTACGACTTTTAAAATATGAATTTGATTTTTGTTATTAAAATTGATTGCGAATAGGTACTGTAGTGATAAACTAAGTTTCCAGTTTATCCCCTCGCACCTTTATTAATAAAAAGAAATAATTTAAAATAAAGCAAACGAACCAGGTTATAAGCTCGCAAAACATAAATTTTTAATTATTTCTTTTTACGAATAAAAGTGCTCCCTGTTCTATACGAAGCCAGTTCAGGTGTTCACTGGCCGCAGTGATCATTTACCATCATATGGCAAGTACCATTTGCTACATCAATTTAAATGATACATATAATTCCCTCAGGTTATGACACTGAACCCGATGTGTGAGTACGTGGAGACGGCGCAGGGCGTCCCACTCACCGTGACCGGCGTCGCCCAGTGCAAGATAATGAACGAGGATGAACTTCTGACCACCGCCTGCGAACAGTTCCTCGGCAAGAGCATCAAGGAAGTCAAGATGACAGTGCTGCAGACCCTCGAAGGTCACTTGAGAGCTATACTTGGTAAGTGCTTTGGATTAGGTTAAGTTTGGTGCTGATGAAGACATTGTATATAGTGCCATCTAGTGTAGAATGATGACATAAGTTGTTTTGGTACTAGTAGAAATATTGTTACTGAAAATATACCTGTTTAGAAAGATTACAAAGAGGAAGCATAGAAATTCGATAATAAGTAGTATACTCAACATTTATTATCAATTCTCATATATTTAATCGATTCTCATTATTTCTAAAGCATAAAATATTTCTGGAAAAACTGCCATCTAGTTCATAGCTCAGGAACTACGCCGACTTGCGACTTCTATATGTTTATTGTATTGAACATAGATGGCGTTAATAGTAACACTTTAGAAAAAATACATTTTGTTTAGTTAACAACAAACAATTATTTTGTTTGTAAAAGCTCGAAGACACAGTGTATGATTACTTTTTACTTTAAATACAGAAACATCCGAACTTTACTTACTTAGGTGTACTTAGTTAAGACCGTTTCAGGCAGAAAGACAATAATTCAAGATTTGACTCCTAAACTGTAGGTACCTAACTGTAATATTTTATTAGACAAATTTTATAGGTACTAGGTCGAACTATTTGTTATTCAACTTCAGAAGCACCACCAACAAAACCAATTTCTATCTAATAACAACAGTTTTATGCGCTGTTGTGTTCTTATCTGCAGGGTGTTGTAAGGGAGACATAGGTATCCAAGGCGTTCCAACTTAGTTCTCTGGGTTAGCAACACATCATTATACAGGTGGTAGAACCAGTGTAGTTCGACCGGGGAAGCACCACCGCCACACCTGTTTCTAGCGTGAAGCATTTCTTGCGTTTCGATGAAAGGGTGTTGTCGCCGGCACACTTTATATGAAGCAACCACCATAGTCCTCGGGAGTAGCAATGCATATATGATTGACTTCAGATAGAACTCATGTTCTATTTGAAGTTGCTTATATATATGTGACCAGCAGTGACCACTTACATTAAGGTGACCTGCATACGCAATTGCACGTTCCATATTACATAAAAATGCCGTTTACAAAAGGTACTATATTAGCTTATAACTAGAATAACCTTTACAAAAGGGTTTCATTCATAACATCACAATGGCAGAAAAAAGAAGATATCATCCGCCCACAACTAAAATCCTAATAGAGCATTATACCTTTGAAGTTTTAATGGTATTAAGAGCATTCTGTGATGGTCAACGAATATCCAGTAATTACGTCAGACATTTAGGGGATTTGGGGCTACGTCGAATATCAGCAAAATTCGCGTAGAGTAGGCATAATGTCACGTTTTTTGTGCAAGAAACTATGTACAGTTAGACGACCTGCGTGGCAGTGAGGTTTAACATACCGGTGTGACGGTCCGGGTTCGATTCTATCATCATTCAGATACCGGCCAGACAGGTATCTGAATGACAAGTTTAGATTCTTGTTCTGGGTCTGTGTGTTTGTGTATTTGTCTTTGTGTGTGTCGATGGCACCCATAACACAGGACAAAATGCTACTGTCCCCTCACACTCACTTATTGATAAATCAAAATGTAAGAAATTCAATATTTATTGTAAATATTTAAAGATATTAGGTTGATATTTATATTGTTAAACTTATTTAAAATAATGAATCATGAAATATTCGTCTATTAATATTTATATAAATAAAATTGGTACCTAATAGAAGCGCCACGAAACGTTCCAATGTTTGATAATGTACAAAAATAATTATCGTCTGACATGTTTCGAAGTCTATCGCGAAATAACTGAATAATTTATTTCACTTCAACTATACATCACTTTTATTAACGTTGAACGTAAAACAAACTTGTAAAGCGTACATTATTGTAACGTGTACAATGGGCATTCAATCCACTAGCAATTACTAGCGAGTGACATACATATATATCTGATGTTAGTCACGAACAACTGCAATGGTTTTAATATATTTTATTGTAAACATACGGTTTTTATAGAAAAATAATGATACGTATGTATATTTCTACCCTCGGAACTACATATTTACAGTGGACGATCACTAATTCGTAACTTAAGGAACACTTCGTTTTGTTGAGTAGCGATGATCTTTTGTTAGAATTACCAAGTGCACAAAAGTATTGATTTAGTTTAAAATATAAAAAGATTTTCTAGGGAACACGTGATAACTTAAAAAAAACATGTAAGAATAACTAAAATAGTTTTTGGGCTTTTCCATAACATACTCCTACAATCCGGCAAAAAGTTCATTGACAAGATATCCCCGAGGTTAAGTTCAGATAAAAGTTGAATTTTAAATTTGACGGTGAAATTGTGGGGTTTTTAGGTTTTTCACATACTGCGCGGTTGGAAATTTCGTTCTGTTTCAAAAATATAAAAGTTTGAATTCAATTCCTCAGAGATACAAAAAATCTAACAATATGCCGAATATTTTTTTAGATTTTTATTATTAGTGTGAATGGTAAAATATTGTTAAAATAATGATGTCCACAATCACGTATAAAATGAGTTATGCATATTACTACAACTACTACTATAACATATTATTTTATGCATAACATACGCATAAAATGAACTCATTTTATACGTAGGTTATGCTACATAATGTAAACACCTGTGATAGTTCGGACAATAATTCATCAATGCATTGTTGAAATGTATTATTAAAGTCTATTCGTAATCTCTATTTGGCATATACAGCAGATTTCATGACGTGGATAATGAACTTTTCCAGTAAAATTTCATATTACCTCATATTCCAGAACATTTCAGCGAAGTTCTCTATAATTTGCGAACATGGCCTTATACGATCGGTCAATTGTTTTATAACACTGAACGCTGACGTTTGTAGATATTTATACCGTGTTTGTAGCGTCAAGCGAATAACGCTTGAAACAAATTATTTGCTTCAAGCGTTATGATGCGATGGTCCTCGGGTTGCTCTAAGCCAGTGGTTCCTAACCTTTTCAGTATGTTTACCCATGTGACTTGAGAGAAAGCTAATTTTACCCCGCCGAATTTTAACGAATTCCACTTTGAAATTCCCATTCGCTAGGATTATGCGAATGTTTTTGCGAATGTAGAGCTACGGTTTGACAACTAAAAGAAAGGTTCAAATCTATACAAATTTAATTATGACACAGCTTAAGATGGGCATTCACCTTACAACGGTCACACGAACTGTCGCAACGGCAATTCAAGTTGAATACTTCAACGGACCTGCGACATGACCTCAGTTGTACAGTCCGCCTTAGAACCAAGGCATTCACGATCGAACTAGTTGCATACGACGGTAGTGACCTCTAAGAATCCAGGGTGTGACCAGCTCTCCTACTATCTCTATTTCCTGAAATTGCGCGGAACACGTAACTTTTTTTCCAAAAGATATGGCTCTTAGAAAATTGAAGCTCCAAAATGTTTTTTTAAACCTCGATACTACCACTTTTCATTAAGATAGGGGAAAATCTAGGATATTTTTTAGTTTTTTTTTATTATTTCCATTACCGTATTCCATGTACGCATCATCTGTAGTCTGTAGCCAATTAATCCACGTCATACGTCCACAAATTCGCACTTAGCCAGCGTGGTGGACTATGGCCTAAAACGCTCTTATTCTGAGACAAGACCCGTGCCCAGCAGTGGGACAATAATGGGTTGACGAGACGACGAGCCATTTTATAATGATATAATCTCTACATATTGATTTTCCATAAGTGCACAATTACAATGAAAAAAGATACAATAAAGCTACCTTTTTACGCCAAATTCAGCCTGTATATAATGTGTAAATCATACTAATATTATAAAGGCAAAAGTTTGTGAGTGTGTATGTTTTTTTACTTCTTCACGTCGGCTGGAGCGATTTTCATTAAATTTGGTAGGGAATTATCTGATACTCTGGATTAACGTATAGGCTACTTTTTACTGTGGAAAAATATCTTATTACCACGTGATAGTCGATACATCGATTTTTTTAACGCGGGCGAAGTTGCGGGGTACAGCTAGTACTATATAACTTAGAAACCTACATTGTAAATCATTTGTAATGGTTCAATCAATTGCCAGGATGTCCCGTAGTGAGTACAAAATGAAGTGGACACGCTACGGAAGGTAGGCAACTCTCTGTGATAGTTCAGACAATAGCTCGTTATTCATTGTTGTTGTCCTTTATGACATTATAATACACTCCGTATTATAATGTCATAAAGGCAGATCTCTATCTCCCTGGCATATCTGGTATTAACAGCTGGTTTTATTGCCATAGATAAAATCGATTAACACTCTATGAACGTTATTCATAAGGTTTTCGGTTAGTTAGTTGGTTAAATGGGTTTCAGAATGTTGGTTGGATTAATTGCTTGACGAAACATACGAAAGATAAAAGTATAGTGGTAGAAATTGTTGCGGAGGTGATATCTCCCCGTTCTGCCACCTTGCAATTACTGTCGCACTGCTGGCAAGGGTCTCCTCTCAGGGTAATTGGGGTTTAGATCTGTTGGGAATAAAGTAAAACTCATGAACTTTACAACTAACACTATTTATTTCATATAATTATAGTTAGACCAAAATCACACCATACGTGTACCATTTTTAAGTAACATTGTCAAAATAAATCCACTTCACTAGGTTTTTAAATACATAATTTCTATCCTTGCATTTTGTCTTGCATAAAACAAAAGATTGATAAAGATGGGTAGAAGTCGTAAAAGATTTTATTTTTGGTTTGACACTTGTTGAATCTGACGTACAGCCTTCCGAGTTGCGTTCGGAAATGGTCGGGACTGAAAATCAGTGCTGGGGTTTAATCTCAGCTTTTACTGAACTCCGGTGCCGATTTCATGGACTTTTGTTGCAACACATTTTAATTAGAAAATAGATTAATAATTTTAATACTTTTTTATGTTGTTCTGTGTTTTTGTATGTACCAACTTTAGTTCAATGTTTTGTAAATCTATTTTGTGTTGTGTCTTAAGTAATGAAATAAATGTTTTGTCTATCTATCTAAGGGAAAAGATCATTGTAGTTGGTAGACTTCACTCATCTTTAAAAACTTTGTTTCCAAAACTCAAATACGTGTAGATTTTACCTTTTAAGTGAGAGATATTTAATATCCAATGTACATACAAGAATTATTTAACCAACAACAAATAGAATTAAGGTTCCACGTGCTATTTTCATCAATCATCGATATCTCCAGAGGTTAATCTGAATTAGGTACCTCATTTAGTTTTCTCGTTTACTAGTGAAATATTTACACTCAGTCCTCCGGGATTGCTAGGCATGTACGTCCAATCGTTATAGTAATGACAGCAATCGAGCATGGATACTAGAATTTTGTTTTTCTCGGATTGTTGGGAAGATTTGTGTCTATATATTACCTTTCTTACATATATAATGATAGGAGTACGGTGTCGAATCGTGGTTCTATGATACTTGAACAATCGATGTTTGAAATAGTAGCAACAAGTAGGGATTGCAATTCGGCGTAATTGTCAATCCGGATCCGGCTCAATTTTCGTATAAACGATGTAGGACATGCAATAAAATAATACGCGTTTTAGAAATATTTCAACCAAAATTATATATTTTCTCTAATTTAAAAATAATATATTAAAATAATATTTTAAAAATAATGACCCCTCTGCCAACAAAAACCACACTTCTCCTCTCCTCGCCTCACCCCCGCACCTCTCCACATCTCTGAAGCCACCGCACCGCACCACATTAAGTCTAATTCTTATTTTAAAAATAATGACTCCTCTGTCAACGACAAACACCACACTTCTCTCCTCGCCTCACCCCCGCACCTCTCCACATCTCTGAAGCCACCGCACCGCACCACATTAAGGCATCTCACCACCGCTACGTTACATTCGTCAATCCCGGTCGGATCCGGCCGGATTGATCGAACGGTTAATGCAGAGTAAAAAACAGTATAAAAAGAGAAAACGATAAATTTACTAGTATCCAATCCATCCCCATCCATCAGTCTTTTGAGGACCACTGCTGGACATAAGCTTCTTCTAAATGGCGCCTCTCTATCTGGTCCTGACCCTCTGAATCCAACGGTTTCCCGTCGTCTACTTCAGGTTCGACCATTCAGGGGCGACCTGTGCTCCTTTTGCCTAAGCGTGTCCACCTCTCAAGGAGCTTTCTTTCCAGTCGGTTATTGGTCCTACGGGCGATGTGGCAGGTATTCTCTTCGAACAAGTTAATTTTTGAATGCAGTATTTTTTATTAATTCATTAAAATCATTCTTGTTACTTTTTGCGGTATAAAATGCAACATCTCTCTTATCTAGAGCGAAGTTACATTTTAGAGTTATATAACAGACAGATTACATTTTAGAGTTTATAACAGTAACTCTTCCTGTATTATCAAATCTTTGCCAAAATATGCAATAATACAATATCTGGTCACCGGATCCGATGATTTAGTGCCGGATCCGTTTTGTTAAATATGAAACCCGGATCCGCCAGATTACCGATCCGGTTTTCCGGATTGCAATACCAAGTTACAAGTTATTTAATAGTAAAATTTGAATTGAAAGAAGTGCACGCAAGAAACTTAGATTTTATTATAAAGGTACCTATGAAATAAATGTCACTTTCTACTCAACAACCTATTTACAATAATTAATTACATAAAGATCTCTTATAGTTGAAAGTTTGAATAGGTTAAAGCTACAAAGCTGCCATTTGTTCAGAATGTACCATGAAGATAATAGAGATAATTTATATTTCCTTACTGAGATAAAGCGCTCTTTAAGTTTGTCCACGGGCGCATTTACTTGCAACTTAAAGCTAAGTGCCTTGACAAATAGAATGTTTTGTACCACATGTCTTTTCTTCTCTAATATTTATTTTATTTTTTAACATTCAGCGTTTTTTTTTTCATTTTTTTAGTGCCGGTGCTAGCGAAGGAATGATAAACCATGAATCTTCACGAAGTAAAGATAAAATGGAATTATTAAAAGAGTTTGTTCGATTTCTCATTATTATATTTTTTACCAATCTTATGTGCGTATTAGAAACTATTACTATTATTATTTGTTCATTATTATTCGGGCTGGCGATCACGTGTAGGCAAAAGGAGTACAGGTCGTTCCCCCCCCCCCCCCCTACTAGGTGGACCGATGACCTGAAGAAGACAGCGGGAAACCGTTGGATTCAGAGGGCACAGGACCGGTTGGAATGGCGCCATTTAGGGGAGACCAAATTTTAGCAGTGGACATCAAAAGGCTGATGGATGGATGATTCAGAAACGCACCTAAAATCGTAGGTATATCGCGCAGAGAAAATAGTAATAACAAGTAAATAAATTACTTACACGGTTTTGCCATTTGTTAAGAAGAATCTTGGGCTAGGCAAGTAACAAAATTTGTTTCAATTTACTACTTTTCCTACTAACATAACGTTGCTCATAGTAGACCAAAGGGGCCAGAAACAAATGTTGGTTACATGCTTAAATCTAGAGCTCATAAAATAGTCTATGTTCTCGTGTATTAAAAAGCGAAAATTTCAAGTTGGAAATGCATAATTATAAATACTAGTCACCCGTTGCAACGGTCGAATTTCGACCGTAATTTAAATTAAAAAACTAAACTACATATTGTCCAAAGCAGCATCAATATTTCTCTAATTTAAATAATTTAATAATTTTCAATTTATTTTGAATGCACCCGTTAAACGTAAAAAGAGGTTCATTAACTATGCTGCATTTAAAAGCAATAGCGGGTATTTTGACAAAGACATCTGACATTTTGGACGTTATGTGTTTTCATAGTAAGACATTGAATGTTCTATTTCGTTTATGATTTATATGTTTGTGTCAAATGCAAGGTAGTGAGTGTAATGGTTTTTTTAGTTGATTTTATGTATGTTTTATGCATTATTCGAAAAAAATATTAGCATAGCGCAATGCTTCTCTACATCAACTATAACCGTGCGTAATTTCATACTCCTCCGCCTGCGGCAAGTATCTTTAAAACGAATCACAAATTTTTGCTTCACGTATTAATATATAGATTTATTCCGATAGATATAGATATTATAAATAGTTATTTCCACAAAATGATAATTTCGCATTAGGTTAACTTATAGAATTAATAATTTAGGATTTTTAATCACACACAACTAAAAACCAGGTACAAAAATAATAGGAACCGATGTAAACAATTTCAACAGGTCACCTCATTACGAGTATTTTCCCCACGCGCAAGTCTAATCAAAGCAGGCAGTCACGATCGATATCGCACTAGGAACTGTACATTGTACAAGTGTCCGTGTAACACTTCAATGCACTTCCGTAGACCAAAGTACGATGTACATAGTTTTTTAAAGGTCACCTTTTTATTTTCTAAACTAGCAGTTCCCGCGGTTTCACTCGCGTTTAAAAAATACCTAATCTGGGGATAATCTAGTGAGTTGAGTTTCTGTATGGGGAGGTGCAGTTAAGGCTGTCGTTTACGTGGCTTCTTGGCCGCTTATATTTCTTTTTCCATTCATCCAATTTAAATAGAACATAGGCTATAACCATCCTCGATAAATATCCTATTAGATTAAAAAAAATCTGACCATAACTTCCAGAGATTAGCGCGTTCAAACAAACAAACAAACTTTTGCGTTTTATAATATTAGTATAGATAAATATATTTAATATGAATCCATTAACGAAACTTCCTTTGGATATAATCTCTCGTCAACCCATTATTGTCCCACTGCTAGGCACGGGTCTTTTGTCAGAATGAGAGAGATTAGGCCATAGCCCACCGCGCGGGCCAAGTGGTGGACTTCACACACCTCCGAGAACTTTTTTTTAAGAACTCTCGGGTGTGTAGGTCTCCTCACGATCTTGTCCTTCACTGAAACAGTGATAGTTAATTTCTAATAGCACATAATTTTAGAAAAATCCGTGGTGTGTGCTTGGGTTTCTTCGGACCTTCCGTTCGAGAGGGTAAGTTTCAACCATTAGGCTATCTCTGCTTTGGATATAATAAAGTAGGTTATTCCCGCGGATTTGCTCGGTTAGATCGTAAACTATATGTGCCAAATTTGAAGAGCGATCTGTAGTTTTGCGTGATAGGGTGATAAACATGTGTGGTCGCATACCGTCGTAAAGACTAGACGGAGCGGTGGGCCCAGCCGCCCATCTGGGTGGAGCCCGATGGGGCAGCGCGCTCGGAGGATTCCGGTTGAAGTCGTTTCGAGATCCCGGAGTCCTCCTTTTCAGCGCCGAGAACGGCCACCGGGGGGGTTTTAGTGCGGTAAAATCCCACATAACCCTGCGTCGCTCCCACGGCGTCGGGTACCTTTTGAAGGTTTCCCCCTCGACAACAAAAAAAGGGTGATAAACTTAAGTCTGTTTGTCACCCTATCACGCTCACAAACTTTCACATATATAACATTAATAAGATTTATGTCAGCGCTTTTCTAAAACTTTGAAGCACTTCTAATTGTGTTTGTTCAATTCTGGAAACAGGAAATGTCACAGGAGGCCAAGTCCGTTAAATAAGTTGGATGAGGCATGTTCCCAATATTATCTACTTATAAGTTTATTTTAGTAACATATTTGTTCGAAATATGGGCAAATTGTAATGTAATGTTTTGGAAATAAAAATATTTATTTATAAACAAAAACTGCATTAAAATCCGTTCAGTGGTTCTCGAGATAAACGTTTTAAATTATATTTCGCGCGGTGATACCAATTTAATTGGCCTCCTTTATGTATGAGTGTCGATACTATACAAAGGTCTATGTCGAGTTAACTTTGGTCTCTTATATTACACTTTTCATTAATCCGATTCAAATAAAGTACAGCATATAGCTATCTTCAGATGTGACCAATACTTCCAGAAATTAGCGCGTTCAAACAAACAAACAAACTCTTTCGCTTTATAATATTAGTATAGATTAATACAATAAAATGGGTACTGTATTTTCTTTTTGTTTCGAAGTAAAATTTGCAAAGTTTTATTGCTCTCGTGATAAATGAGCGGTATAAATAATAGTATATATATAGTTATGAGTTTTATGCCATCATTAGGGTATTTCCTCTCTTATATGAATTATTTGAGACGAATAAGAGCCACTTTTGTATAGCGTAAAGTAATTAATATAAGGCTTATACTTGTTTTTGATCACAGTTTTGGCTATCACAGAGCAGTGATAGCCTAATGGTTGAAACTTACCCTCTCAATCGGGAGGTCCGAGGTTGAAACCCAGGCACGCACCACTGATTTATGTGCATATTAGAAATTAATTATCACTGCTTTTCGGCGAAGGAAAACATCGTAAGGAAACCTACACATTTGGGAGTTCTTTAAAAAAAAAGATCTTGGAGGTGTGTGAAGTCCACCAATTGGCACTTTACAGATTCAGTAACAATTTTGCCACACAGATAGTTTATGATATGGCATAAGATACTCATTACTATGAAAAACCGAAGTGGGCGAAGCTACGGGAATAATATAGTTGGTTTATAAATTGGTAATGCTACCTAACAAAATATCGTGATGTCGCATAATCCGGTAATCTCGGTAAGCTCAGAGGACCGGAAATTATGACGACAGGAAAGGCTTATGCATGATTAAGGAACCTTTGTCGCATTTCCGGCCAATAGTTTCTGATAGAAATGATTTAATATCTGTTTGGTACGTCCTTTAAGTACAACTTTCAATGTTGGATTCTTTAAATAAGAGGTTTCCTTTTTTTGTAATAATTTTTTTAGAAAATACGATTACCATTCCTCATTACCTCTTAACAAATCTGTCTTTTTTTTTTTTTTGTTTTCGAGGGGGAAACCTTCAAAAGGTACCCGACGCCGTGGGAGCGACGAAGGGTTATGTGGGATTTTTACCGCAATAAAACCCCCCCGGTGGCCATCCTCGGCGCTAAAAAGAGGACTCAGGGATCTCCAACAAACACCACCGGAATCCTCTAAACGTGTTGCCCCATCGGGCTCCTCCCAGATGGGCGGCTGGGCCCACCGCTCCGTCTAGTCTATACGACGATATGCGACCACACATACCGCCGTCCTTCCCGGGATCGCCTGGCTGGACGGTTCAAGCTCCCACTCTAGCCGCCCGCAACCCCGGAAGCCCCTTTTAGTCGCCTCTTACGACAGGCAGAGGATACCGTAGCCCTATTCTGATCTCGGAACTACAGGGACGTAACAAATCTGTCCTAGTTAAAATTCTTTAACATACATAGTACCTACCTTAGATGCAACTTTTTTCGGATGTGTGTTTATTACTCTTTCATGCAAAAACTACAGACCTCATTTTTCTGATATTTATCACAAAGTTTCAAACCTGGATTCCCACATAGGATGTTCATTGCCACTATAAGAGCGGTCAAAGCAGGTGAAGCTCCAGTAATCATCCAGTGTAAAAAATGTATCAAACTTGAACATTTTTTATTATCTGACTGAAGTAGCAAACGAGCATGCAGTCCACCTGATGGTAAGTGGACACTGCCGCCCATGGATATCTGTAGTTAACTTAATACAGAGCATGGGTTCTATCTGGACTGAATCACAGATGCGTTGCTACTCCCGAGGACTATGATGGTTGCCTCATATATAACGAAGTGATTGCGTGAAATGTGACGTCAGAAAGGCCAGGATGGTCGTAGAGTCTTCATTCTAGCCATTCTTGAAGTATTCAAGTAAGACACAGAAGTAAACTTCTTCGATTTATTCACATTTGTGGAGGTCCCATCGCTTCGACGGTAAAACAAGAATCTTTTTCTACCGGCGTTCGCTCGCCTTTTTATAAGAACTAGTCGCCCGTAGCATCGGTCGAAATTCGACCGTAATTTAAATTAAAAAACTAAACTTCATTGTCCAAAGTAGTACATTTCTCAAATTCCAGTATTTTTAAATTTTCAAGTAATTTTGAACGCGCCCGTTTAATATAGAAAGAGGTTTAATTATCTAAGCCGCATTTAAAAGCAATAGCGGTATTTTGACAAAGACATCTAACATGAATGTTCTATTTCGTTTACTATGTATGTGTTTGTGACAAATGCAAGGCAGTGTGTGTAATGTGTTTTTAGTTGATTTTATGTATGAAAAATGCATTATTTGAAAAAAATATTAACATTCTGCACTCCTTCTCTACGTCCACTATAACCGTGCAAAATTTCATACTAATCCGTCCGCGGCATATTACTTAAAAATCCGTCACAAGTTTTTGCTTCACGTATTAATAATAATAATAATGTTTGGTGACAATAACAAATTAATGGAGGGTAAACTAAATAACAATTCTAAAAATCATTAAATATTGCTAATTCAATAAACAAACAATTTTCGATCTTTAAACTAACTAAAATAATTATTTTCGGCGACGTGTTTTTCATAAATACGCGGTGTCGCGCCGCCGACATATAAAAGTGTGCCGGCAACCACACCCTTCCATCAAAACGCAAGGAATGCATCATGCTAGAAATAGATGTGGCGGTGGTACTTCCCCGGTCGAACTACACTGGTTCTACCACCTTCAAAACTGTATATTAACATTGTATATCAAGTGATATTTATGATGATAGTTTTGCCCTCGCGATAACAGACTTAGGGGTGAACGAGCGAGTGGTATGTTATTAATCAGTTTATCAACCCTTGAGTGGATATCAACACATGACATTAATATAACATGGTTGATATTAATTTCGGTTATGAGTTCAAGCAACATTGGTGCTTAATTACATTGTCTAATCATTGCGAGTTATTGGATATCACATTAGAAGCAAGTGATATTCGATGTAAGTTTAAGTCTATTTACGGTAGACACAGAACTTCATAAGTTATTCAATTTAAGACATCAGTATATCAAAATAATTTGAAGTAAAATATTTTGGTTGCCAAGGTACGTATAGTCTTTGAAACTTTGAAGTATCATATATTTATTCACCTCTTTATTTCGTCGTCGTCGTCGTCAACCCATTACTGTCCCACTGCTGAGCACGGGTCTTCTCTCGGAATGAGAGAGCTTAGGCCATAGTCCACCGCGCTGGCCAAGTGCGAATTGGTGGACCTCTTTATTTAAAAATAAGTAACCCGTAACAGATGCAGTAGGTATCCTTACTTAGATGCCTTATAAATATATCAATCCAATTATTGTCTCCCTGGTAGGCACGTGTCGCCTCTCAAAATCTAATGCAAGTACTCAAATCTATCGAGAGGACCTTAAATATTCAGAAACAAGAGTACTCAAGACATTCCCCAAAGTGCCAAATCTTAAAGGCAATTGAGAACTTTTTCCCACCATCCTAATGCCTATATTCAGCCCTGCCTCCAAACGTAAATCCAGGTAGTGAGCCACAGCATGACAGAATAACGGTTAAAATTCGATTAACTGTATACATTAAAAAGTTAAACGCAACTCATCGTCGAGATAAACATCTATTGATATCGAATAAATCGAATCTAATCAATATTGAGGTCAATCTGCTTAAACATCCAGTGTGGTCTTGTACAAGTACGTTTAACTTGATTCAATAAAGAGAGTATTAAAAATATTATATGTATACCTGTCTAGCTCGCACATTATGGAGAGTGAGCATGACTCTTAAATATATGCCAACAATTTCAATTACAATTCCTATTGACCTCGGTTGTAAGTACCAGTTGAAGTTATAATGATTGTCGTTATAATTTTACCGAACCTGTATAAGTTAAACTTGATGGAACCGCCAGTAGCATCATTACTGCATATACACTCACTATGCTTGTTGGCTAAAGTTAAGTTTTTGCTATCTTTGTTAACGAGATACTCATGTCAGTGTCATTTGATTAAATGTAGTCGCCTATCCGTCGTCGGTTTTGAAGGATAGCTCTTTTTGCGCCACAAAAACATAGGTAGGTTTATCTACATTGTCGTTCTTGGTCTGTATAATTAGTATGTGTCCATCGAACTCGATAAAGAGAATTTCTATGAGAGATGCTATTACTAATTAATCATAATCACGATGAGCGGTAAAGCTGAAATGATACCACGTTAATCCGTTACGCAAAGTTTGCGGATGATTAAGATGCAAATTGTTACGCTTCCAGTCACGTTCGGTGGAAGTTAATCCCGATAATGACCCGTTTAGGAGATTACTACGAACCGAAGATGGCTGTTAAAATATCCTCTAAGACCAAAAATAGGGAGACTAAGTGACAGTTCTCAAGCAATATAATGAAATATAAAACACTAGACGTATCTCGCCGTCCCTGTAGTCTGGGATCAGAATAGGGCTACGGTATGCCTGTCGTAAGAGGCGACTAAAAAGGGGCTTCCGGGATTGCAGGCGGCTAGTTTGGGAGCTGGAACTGTCAAGCCAGGCGATCCCGGGAAGGACGACGGTATGTGTGGTGGCATACCTCCGTAAAGACTAGACGGAGCGGTGGGCCCAGCTGGGAGGAGTCCAATGGGGCAACGCGCTCATAGGATTCCGGCTGCGATTCGTTTGAAGATCCCGGAGTTCTCTTTATAGCGCCGAGGACGGCCACATTGTGGTGGTTAGTGCGATAAAAATCCCACATAACCCTGCGTCGCTCACATGGCGTCGGGTACCTTTTAAAGGTTTCCCGCTGGAGAAAGAAAAAGGACCGAATATAGCTGTTAAAATACGTTCTAAGACCTGGTCGTCGATTTAAACGCCGATTAAAGGGTCCGTGTGCCCGTAATGTACCCTCTCAAAGCCATTATACCTTGAAGTGCTTTCTTTCTTTCTTTTGGTCTGAGTCTAGCCTAAACCATCCGGCTCTAGAACTTCAGCACAATAATTCCGGGAAGTTTTGTCGAAAACGCGTTAGATACTTTAGGGATTCAATAAATACATTTTACTGTAGCAATTTAAATATATTTCGTCTTTCTCTTTGAATCTGGCGTTGTTGTTTTTATCTAATTGCAAATACTCGTAAAAATTTAACTTTTCAGTTGGTTTGTTAAATTAAAAACACCTAGCTAAGACAGAAAATATCTAATCGCCAATATTAACATTAATTACATTAGACATCGGTTCGTCCCTGTAGTTCCGGGATCAGAATAGGGCTACGGCATCCCCTGCCTGTCGTAAGAGGCGACAAAAAGGGGCTTCCGGGGTTGCAGGCGGCTAGAGTTGGAGCTCGAACCGTTCGGTCAGGCAGAAGGACGGCGGTATATGTGGTCGCATACCGTCGTAAAGACTAGATGGGGCGGTGGGCCCAGCCGCCCATCTCTGAGGAGCCCGATGGGGCAACGCGCTCAGAGGATTCCGGTTGCGGTCGAACCGAGTTCCCGGAGTCCTCTTGTCCTCTTTACAGCGCCGAGGACGGCCACCGGGGGAGTTTTAGTTCGGTAAAAATCCCACATAACCCTGCGTCGCTCCTACGGCGTCGGAGTACCTTTTGAAGGTTTCCCCTCGAAAAAAAAAAAGAAAACGACATCGGATGACTTACACAAAAACATCTTATCGCAATTACTGGTAATATTTATAGTTTTTATCTACCTCAGTGCAAAAACCGAAAACACAATGTGTTTTTGCCTAGTTTACATAGTGGGTTATGTATAGTGTTTGTTTGTTTTGGGACTGGAACCTGAAAGCATTAATGCAAAACTTTAAAATTATGTAATGCTTTATCTCCTTCCTATACCCGGTAAAAAATAATATTTTTTTCTATTCCGTTCCTGCTTACGAAAGCTGGTGAAAAGACTCCAATTTTTCAAAATGTCTACTCTTTTGTTTGATTTACACAAAAGCTGAACTCTTCGTCTACTCATTGAAAGAAATTAAGGTTGATTTATAACAATACGTGTTTTCGACCGTACGATGCTGTCGAGCTCTGATGGCCATATTTTTTAAATGTCCACAAAAATAATTAAAAGCTTCTCTTTATTATTCCAAGTCAGCCTGTTATGTAAGTTTATGAATAGATGAATTTGTATGTCTGTTTTTGAACTATGTAACTATTTTGAAAGTGACTGACATAAAGTTAAATTGACTTTACGTGGATCTAATTGCTTTCTGCTTTATTACTTGATTACTATTTGCTTCTGAATATTGGTTTGAAAGCTTTCCTACTTAATCTACAGGCGTAGCAATGCATCTCAGGTAGGATTTCAATTGTGTTTGGGCGGCTTAAAGATATGGTAGTGATTTTTTATAGATATAAAAGTGATAGCTTGGAGGACTAAGAATAGGTAACAAATAATAATTCCTACTTTCTGAATGATTAAAAATGATAATGATGATTTAGCTAAGGTTTCTTAGGTCAAACTGTCAAACAAAAAGTGTTTATACAATTTTGGGAGCTTGAAGATTACTCTTACACGATCTTTCCAACACGCAGGAGTGTCTACCTTTTGGACATTTTATTTGTATGTTCGTGTGTGTAATTGAAATCGTCAAAAGTCAAAACTATTGAATATAATTTAAAGTATTGAAATGAACTACATTAACATTCCGTTTTTGAGATAACATACATAAAAAATCATTTAACTTATCAAGACTTCTGGTACCCATGTAAAAACAAGATGGCAAATAAAAAAATAAAAAAAAGATATACAAAGAAAAAAGACAAACCCACTGAGTTTCTTGCCGGATCTTCTCAGTTGAGGTCGTGTTCCGATCCGGTGGTAGTGTAAAAAAATATATATAAATTTAACTGACAATTTGTAAGCGCCCCCGAAGGCCTATGCAAAATAAAGACATTTCATTTCATTTCATTTCAAAAAAGTAATAGCAATTTCACGTTATGTTACATTTCTTTAACCGCGGCCGATACATCGAATTACTGCTAGTTTAGAAAAAAACCTTTCATTGTAGATACAAATCTGAGTGCATACAAAACCTGTATCAATAAATCATATACGGGACAAATATTTCCACACTACCTATTCGGAGGGCCATGAAACGTTCGCTTCAAGCGTCACTCGCCCTACTTCGAAAGCGTCAGCGATGAGCTATTAACACAAATGTATGTATTCGATATTATGATATACATTTTATTGTAGCGTTTAATTGTAATATAGCGTTTAATTGTAGGGAAATTTGTCAAAATTCGCTCAAAGCTTATGCTTGGAGGAAAACGCTTCGTGTCAATTATTTTATATTTGTTGTTATAGTCAGTTGACTCTGGAAATAAACTTGAATTTTCAAGCTTTAAGGGTGGTCTGTGAAATTCGTCTGCTGTGCAAAAAAATTCCTCAATTGATTTTAATTGTTATAACCATGGTATGGGAAACGGATTAATTTTGCAAAAATGGATCGATTTTATGTTCGCACATTTTTATCGGGGACAATGGGACAAAGAGTAGAAGAAGGAATGGTCCTTTTCATGTCGGGACTTATGGTCATGTTATTGTAGGACCGAGGGCAAGTTTCGTGGCCAATCGGCAAAAGAGCGGACGCAGCTGCAACAACTGATCTAGTCAACACGTGTGGCCAAACGATTTCTCAACTAACGCTAACGTAGGTATAACCTTTGTCAAAACTGTACTACTTGCATACTAATTACCAGTTGACAAGGCTCTTGCAGGGTTTCACTATGACTCATTGCTTTAAATACTCATTGGTATATGAGGAAGTAAGTGAAACTAAATCAAATACATGCATACAAATAAATATATTCTAAATTAGTTGGACTCGGCGAACTTCGTTCATCAGAAAGCTTCGAACTGCTAAGCTATCGGAAGTTACACGTGTTATTGTGAATCAACTATAAAAGATGAGTGCGATTCGATTTGTCCACAGGGTTTTATTATGAGCTTCTGAATCCTGTCCTGCCATTGTGTGGTAAAGCAAGATATAAGACATTGATATCATCTGGTATTTTCTGTTTTACATAATTTCTCTAAATTTTATAAATAATTGGGGTAAAGTCCTCTCTATGTCTTTGGCACTTACGATAGAGCTTTAATATTAAGAATTTATTTTAAACATTTTTGTATGTAAAAATATTAAGAATCTGTGTCTATTTATATGTTAGGTGACATCGAAAATATAGCTATCATACCAATACATTTCGTGCCTAACTTTAGAGACAATAAGTCAATGCACTCAGGTCATTCAGACGGGCTGCTTATAGTCTCAGCTCTATCCTGTGTAACAAGTCTGTGACGTCACACTGCCTCGATTGGTACCGAAGACAAAACTAAAATTTTAGAATTTTGATCACCTGGTAATGAGGTTAAAATGCATTTATTAAGTGAAAGAATGTATAAATTGTTAATCATATTACAATTTTTATGTTTATAATTTTAATATATATTATAAAATATCAATTTACAATCAGTTGGGAAGCATATTAATGCTACTTAGGTAAGATAAAAAAGAATTACTTTAAATATCTGACGTAACAACGTCTGCTTTTCAACCAGTTAGCCTGAATATTAGTGAGAGTGTTTCTTAAGGAAAATACGTAAATTCAATTGCGCAAATAGTGAAATACAGTCATAGTTCTAAGGAAAACATCAGGAAAATCCTTGAAACCACACTATTTTGTAGAACACAATAAATTAAAATAAACCTTCTTGAGTTAATTAAATAAATTTTCTTAATTAAATTGTAATCAGTGGTTTTTCTGATCACATTAACCCTACAGTACAACCAAATTAATACACTTTCCAAAAGGTATATCTATCGGTTTGACTACATTAATGTTGCAATCTATTGTCAGTTACGTTACTAGAAATAACATACGAGTAAATTATATACGAGTATTTATATGAAAAAAATCATTAAAAAGAAACTTATACACTCTTCGAATAAATTGAAGCCCGTAGGAAGCTCTAAGACAAGTAATTAATGAGTAAACGGTTAATCTACTATGTAAGTAGTATACAGTAACCGTACGTAATTGTATGTAGTAACGTTTTTTAGACAGCATTTTTAGAATCAACACTACGTAAATTCTTTTGAGTTCACCCGTCCCTATTTATTTTGTATGTGG
This sequence comes from Spicauda simplicius, assembly GCA_949699795.1. NCBI lineage: Eukaryota > Metazoa > Arthropoda > Insecta > Lepidoptera > Hesperiidae > Spicauda > Spicauda simplicius. Next base: position 6,079,667 of record OX453077.1, read on the forward strand.
CCCGTTTAGTTCGGGATTCCCAGAGGGCCGAATATTTAGATAAGACCACCAACAAAGTCCTGCCTGTGTAAACATTCGAGGGTGCACGGCACAGTCCTCCATAATTATGTCGTTGGAAGTTTTTAAAGTATGTAGATTTAAAATACGGGTCTCTTCACACTTATCAATACGAATACATCTTAAAATCTCAATTCAAATTATTTGAATTGAATAAAGCTTGATTCATAGTGTTGCGTCTTAAGCATAGGACTCTGCCATAAAATAGTATTTTTATTTACTTATAAGTGGTATGGGTCGTGGAAATGTTAATGGTAATGGCAATTACTATCTTAACGGCATCTATTAATCTCTATCGAAAACATATTTGATAAGTCGATTTGATTCTTACCTACATGTTGATTGTTAAAGTTTTACCTACAATTTGTAATATTGCACTATTCATCTTAATAATGTTCTCCTACCTACTAAACTGGCTATGTTCCTTTGCTTGATGTATTTGTTTATTTATACAGAAATGAACATATTGTATTTTCTATTTTAATTGAGTTGTACTCTTTTTAGAAAATAAATATCTTAAACCTCAAATGTTCTCGTACATGAAATATCTATTCATTTCGATTAAGTTAGGGTCGGTTAAGCTATCAAATGTTTGCTTTTACTATTTGATGTCCCGTAAGACGCAAGATGACAAGGGAGACAAGGGAAACTACATGGATTCTTTCAAGATTTAATCGCGTAAAAATAAGTAGCGAGTGAAAAAATCCAATGCGATGGCCGATAGTAAATGAATTTTCTTCGAGGAGCATTCGGTATTCCGTATGAGTGGATGAGTGGATACTACCGTGATGTTCGTCCACTGATCGGAAATGCAATGAAATAGGCACGTATCGGAATAGGAGATATCGGAATAACACGTACAGAACGTGTAATTCTGTTTCGAATGAATCGATGAATTTCTATGACATGCTTACAATCCGAATAATTTCAAACCTGTTCGTATCTACTATATGACGATCCTTCTCATTATGTCAATGTGACTTAGCAGAGGAGTCCTTTATATTATTTTGAAACGTAAGGAAATTAGATTTTCTAAAATTTTGACACTTTATGTACTAAAAGTTGTCGTTTTAGTTAAGTTAATCAATCAATTGTTCTGTTTGTTTCTTTGTGTAATTACTTCATGATTTTGGCGTAAATTTAAAATAAAAATTCATGCTATTTTAATGTATCCAACTCAAACAAGATAAATATTAAACGACCAAGGTATAAGCATGTAAAACACAAACTAGTATTTTTAACGAAAATGTACCTATTTCAACAATGTGTTCAAATATTTTGCTTAATACGAAAATAAAACAACAATACAATAATTAGTAATAACACCGATACGAGATATTAATACGCATAACCTTTGGCATTTATTCGCTTACGAAATATCAATTCGCACGCGAATATGTATATCTGAATGGGATGTGAGTTCTCTTTTTGTTCTGACGCTACACTGACGGTACGTGCTGATGATCACGTAGGCCAAGTGAAGGGGCTTTTACCAGAGAAACCATAATTACGGGGAAATAGGTTGTACGACCTAAACGATACCACAGGTACTTCTATACGACACTGTTGTACACTTGTGTACGGGTACCTGTATACAAAACTACGCGTTTTGTGGCTTAATCGATATTTTTAAATATAGAACGGGTACTGACGATATGTGTGTTTGAATTCTTTTACCGATATTTGCAACCTCCTATCTTGAGTACCTGGTACATATTAAAATGTGTCAATTCCCTATAATATTAGTCTATGAGATTTTGTCGGCTATGAATATACATATATTTTTAAATATAGAACGGGTACTGACGATATGCGTGTTTGAATTCTTTTACCGATATTTGCAACCACCTATCCTGAGTACCTGGTACATATTAAAATGTGTCAATTCGCTATAATATTAGTCTATGAGATTTTGTCGGCTATGAATACTAGGGTTGGGAATATAATAAAATGTAATACCCATTTCTGTCTTGACTGTACTAAGTTAATAAGTTACGTTACTTGTGACATAGGTAGTGTTGATACTCAAGTTAGAGACAATAAGTAACGTATAATTTTAAGATAAAAAAATATATGACATGAATACCCGCGTGGCGTAGCAGATACTACATCAACACGTAGTGGGTCGATTCCCGGCCAGACAGGTATCTGAATAATGAATTTATCTAAATTCATACCAAAAACACGCAGACACAGAAAAAGTATCTACTTTTTCTGGGTCTGCGTGTATTTTGTATTGAAATGAAAGAAAAACATTAGAATAATATGTGTGTGGATTTAAAACTTAGCTAGTATTTCCAATCAATAGTAGTACTAAGTATCAATACTAGTACTAAGTACCTACTAAGTGCTGACCTAAAAGTCTAAAAAGCTAGTCGTACTGCAAAGCTTTGAGCTCGGAATCGGAAAACTTCATTAGACCCTGTAGGCACTAAATCTTGAGAGTATCTACTTCCGAATGAAGATTAAGTTGTTACGTATTATGAAAGTATTTCTCATTGCCAAGTTCTCGAAGCGAGATTAATATTCAGATATGCAGGTCAGTGACCTGTCTCGTTAATCAATGATCAGTGACTGAACGGAATTCATTATTTTTTTCGGGTTCTGTATCCGAAAGTTAAAAACGGAACCCTATTATTAAGACTCCACTGTCCGTGTGTCTGTCTGTCTGTCACCAGGTTGTATCTCAAGAACCGTGATAGCTAGACAGTTGAAAATTTTACAGATGATGTATTTCTGTTGCAGCTATAACAACAAAAAATAAAAACGGAATAAAGTAAATATTTAAGAGGGGCTCCCATACATCCAACGTATTTTTTTACTTTTTTTTTGGTACGGAACCTTGTGTGAATCCGACTCGCACTAGACGATTTTTTTTATCGTATAAAGTTCTAATATTTATAATTTATTGCAGAAGATTTTTTACCGCACATGAATGGTGATAAGTTGAAAGTTGGTATTTGACTTTATGCTGACCATTTAAGTAATTGATGCATAGTAGGTAAGGTAAAATATGCAGTATCAGTATTAAGCCAATTGCAAGCTTAGTCTTTGAAATGTGCAATGTTAAGCAAACTTAAAGCCATTTTTTTTAAATGCGGCTTAATCCAATGAAAAGCCTAAATTATTTATAAATATGCAGGATTAAGCAAACATAAAGTTTAAATTTTGAAAATAAGCGGTGTTTAAATAATATAGTTTACCCACAGAGTTTCTTGCCGGATCTTCTCAGTTGAGGTCGTGTTCCGATCCGGTGGTAGTGTGAAAAAAAATTATATGTAACTGACAATTTGTAAGTGCCTCCGTAGGCCTATGCAAAATAAAGACATTTCATTTCATTTCAATTCATAGAGTAGAATGATTTAAAAATACTAGAAAAAATATGTTCTAGTACCAATGCCGATATTTAATCGGCAATGGTCCTGGTATACAAGAACTTACATATTTATACATATGTTACAGTTTTTTTTTAATTATAACACAAAAACTCTACAGACTGATCGTCCGTGCCTTTTGTCACAATAGTTCTTCTTTTTTTTAACATAATAAGTCTTTATTTCTTAGCTCCACCTTAGGCCATCGCTGTCACCATCACACTGTCGTGTGCGGTGGTGACAACGTTAGCAATTAAAGAAATCTTACAATTACGCTTAATACATATATATAGGACCATTTATGTTACAGTTTAAAAGTGTTTGTTTTGATATTCTACGACATATAAAAAAGATATGTTTTATTTTTGTGTGTATTTCATTAACTGATAAGTTATCATAAACTTAGAAATTAATAAACAAAAACTTTCCATATGAGTACATCTTATGGAATAATTTTGTATATCAATTTTCAACTGTTAACTGAAATAACTAAAAAAAATGTTATTCGAGTCAAATTTATTTTAATTAATATAGTTATTTTTATACATGAACGGTATCATTATGTTAATGATAACCAGAATCGTTGATTTGCGAAATATGCGTATATAAATGTATACATTTGTATACGTAACTATAGGAACTATTTATAACTCGTGTTTTTTTTTAATAATGACTTAACTAGTTTTTATTAACATTTTATGTAGAGAATACTAAACACGTGTGTCCGCTTTAAAATTGTGTGTAGGAAAATTTTGGGACATATTTTTTTGTTTTATTACACATAATAATAGACCGCCACACCTATTTCCAACGTAAAGCGTTTCTTGCGTTTCGATGGAAGGGTATGGTAGCCGGCACACTTCTATATGAGGTGACCATCTTGTCCTCAGGAGTAGCAATCCATCTGCGATTGACTTCAGATAGAACCTATGTTCTATTTGAAGTCGCTCACAGATGTTCATGGGCGGCAGTGACCTTTGACCATGAGGTGGACTGCATGCTCGTTTGCTACTTCAACCAAATAAAAAAAGAAAAAAAAAATAGAATTTTTTCGACATTATAACATAGAATGAAAAAAATGTTTTTATAATTATCATCATTGTTATTATTGTTGTATTACTAGTTTCATTGCACTTACGAATAAAATAACCGAAACATATACTTTTTATTAAATTTCCATATTATAGCAATCCTTTAAAACATATAATTATTAATATAAATTCAAATGTTATGATATTTGAATAAGATGTGATTTTATAATTAACAACACTTTTATAAATGTGAAAATCACTCCAGCAAAATAACATATAGGTAATTATAAAATATCGCGTTTCACTTTTAGATATTGACGTAATGTGGCGTAATATTATTTTTGGTACTCACAAAAAATATTAAAAACTGTATTAATGTAGCATGAAAATGTTTTTCGGAATTTAAAACAACTTAATTCCGGAAGTTCTATGCTCTTATTTCCTATGACGTAAGGAGTGCATTCTATTGCGTCACAAATTGTAACCAAAATTAAAAAAAGGTCGGATTAGCCACATTTGGCGTCGGGGCGGGGGGAATCTTCCACATTATATTGTAAAGGACCTCGCGGTTGAACCACTCACCCACAATCACCCACCGAGACTCAAACGTTTGTACCGTGCGCGACTAGCAACGAAACTGCCGCGATATTTAATTAAATTTGAATTACTTGCGATCGATATTCAAAATTGGCTCAAGGGTGGAATCCGCGTGAAGTTTACTTTTTAATTTATATTTTTAATTATTCTGCCAACCTTGACCGTGTTTCTGTACGGTTAAAAAAAACTTAAAACGTTTCCCGCGCTTTCGCACGTCACGCGTCACGGTTGACGTTTTTATTTTTTAAAGTGTCATTGTTAAACAAGTGTCAAGTGTTATCATGAACAGTGGCTGCCCGGCGAAGTGGGATTAACGGAACATTTTTAATCTGTTGTGATTAAAGTTATCTGTAGCCATGTCGCTGCTATGGATGAGCGCTTTTAATCTCGGATTGACTGTTGGAGCTACTTATGCAGTTGTTAAAAGGTAAGGGTTTTTAAGGAATTCTTTTCAGATAGATAGCTACAATTCGTCTCCTTTACCTGTCGTTAATGAGGGTTTAATAAAGCCTAATAATTCTAGGAAAAGTAAAATTTCAAAAAAAAAAAACACTAAGTGTGATAAACTATATAAATTAAAATTATTTTTTATTTTATACAATTTGGCGAATGCTTAAAAGTCGAACGCTAACATAGCTTTAAGACTTTTTGCGTGAAATTGTTAAATAAAAGTATTTCTACAATTTCGGGGAGTTTGAAGATTTCTCTTTCCGTTGTTTCCTAAACGGTTAAGTGCAAGTACGAGCAAATGGCCAACTTCCGCTCGATATTTTCAACCCTACGATAACTGTGATTTGTTGAATTGCCACTACATCACCGCTTCTCCAAAACTTGCTCTTTTCACACCTTTTTACTCTAGACTAGCGAGACAAGATATTATAATACTTAATACCATAAACTTAATAACCACCCAACCACCATTCCAATAAGCATTACGAGCACGCTACTGTGATATTACGTTTCTAGTACCTACTCATCATTTTACCACACGGTTTTCTGTAATTTGTAACGAGTAATTTGTTGTACAATTTAATACGCTAGATGAATGGTTACTTTCACGTATCTACGCCCTTGGATGGTTCATTTATTTTCTACAGTCACGAGTCAACATGAACCGACAATCGACATGAACTATCGATCCGATTGTCGCCTAACATTTGTTACTGACAGCGAATGTTGTCAATAGTCGCCAATACGAAATGTCGCTCGTGTGTTAGTGTATCGCCGCTCATGTGTTATTTTCCTATGTCTCCCATACTTATAGCAGATCAAGCATTGCAATTTAGCACATGTGACTCTATGTATTAAAAAATCACAAGGTGAATTCATTTGGGATAACTGTAGATATTTTCGCCTTTAAAATCTCGCCGTGCTTAACATTTGAGGGTTAGAGAAATTGAAACATTTTTTGGATAGGTTGCTTATTGACCGAAAAAGAAAGTAAAAATTAAATCGTATTTATTTTGCAAAAGGATATATATAGCGAAAATGAGTCTGACTGCGCTTACTTAACTCATCGACGGTCCCTACGTATGAAGCGACATGTCAAAAAATGTGTATTGAATTTAATGTTTGAATACCTATTATAAATTACTAGCTATCCCGACAAACGTTGTTTTGCCATATAAATAAATAAAAAAAAATGTTAAGGGTGGACAACCCTTAAGGCGTATGAAAAATAGATGTTGGCCGATTCTTAGACCTACTGAATAAGCATATAAAATTTGGTAAAAATCGGTCAAGCCGTTTCGGAGGAGTTTGGCAACAAAAACTGTGACACGAGAATTTTATATATTAGATTTGTATATTTTTAACCATAATAATGTGCCCTATAGGTATAATATAGTAAAAGTATGTATAATATATACTGTATATATAGTTTTATATAATTCAATATTAAATTCAAACCCACAATTTTTGACATGTCGCTTTATAGGTAGGGACCATCGCCCTGTTAGAGATCACTTTCAAAACATGTTTCGATCATACTTATTGTCTTTCATTAAATTAAATTAATAATAATAAAGTTCACTTACCTTAATGGACACTAGTGGAGGGTACAAGTATAACAGAGATATTCATTGATACATTATAACCATTTCAACTTAGTACTCAGAGTAGAACCCCTAAGGACTAAGTTGAAATAGTGTAGTAAGTTGCCCACAACACCCGTTAAGCCGGCGGAAGTAACCTCTTATCGTAAGTTACGACAGCCTGCTGATTTATTAAATTGAACTAATTAATAATAACACAACAAATCGAAATTAATGTTAACTGTTTCTAAAATCGATTTCCTTTTAAGTATTGATATTGGCAGGTCATTTTTATATGATTGAAGTAGCAACGCGCGTACAGTCCACCTGATGGTAAGTGGTAACTGCCGCCCATGGACATCTGAAGCAACTTGAGATATAAAATGGGTTCTTTCTGAATTTAATCACAGATGTGTTGCTACTCTTAAGGACTATGACAGTTGTCTCATATTAAACTCTGCCAACAACCAAACCCTTCAATCAAAATGCAGGTAATGCTTCACGTTAGAAAGTAATGTTATTGCTTCTAGAATTACTGTACTATCAATGATTGTAATTGGTAGGTCAATATATTTTTCTGTTTACTCTATTATGAGTTATTTTGCGTCAGTATTACGCATTTCCACTGAACAGCGCTGAATTTACTGATAAGCGGTTAATGATAACGCATGCTGTTCAATTAAATCGTTAATGAATTATTATTTAACCTACGATACTGTATTATAGCAGACCACCCACGCGGAGATGTGATTACTATACCGGTCCATCACATTTAGTGTTTTAGGTTTAATTTCGGACAAACCGGCCTTATTTTTTTTTATCTCATTGAAGAAGCAAACGAGCATGCAGTCCACCTGATGGTAAGTGGTCACCGCCGCCCATGAACATCTGTAATCAACTTCATACAGAACATGAGTTCTATCTGAAGTCAATCACAGATGCGTTGCTGCTCACGGGGACTATGATGGTCGCGTCATATACAAGTGTGCCGGCAACCACATCCTTCCATCGAAACGCAAGAACTGCTTCATGCTACAAATAGGTGTGGCGGTGGTACTTCCCCGGTCGAACTACACTAGTTCTACCACCTTCAAATTGAAAAGCCATAAATATGTAGTATACTTCAACCAGCACGGTTCAGTGAACTTCATGCTCGTAGACTAGGTATATTAATTAAAAATATGAAATATAGTTAATTTGTATTTCTGTTCTGAGTGTTGGTTAATGTGTATCTGTAACAAGTGAATAATGAGAGGGTAAAGCGTTGTGATTTTTACATCTGTGCAAGTTTTTTTAGAATTCGTACGCGGATACCATAATATTCGGGTTCAAAAGTGGCCTCTATGACTCTTTAATTTTTTTTCTAAATCGACATAATAGTTCATTAACATTAGATAGCACCGACAGACACAAAAATAAAAACTGTTATACAGTTTTTATTTTATAATATCGTATCTATGACAAAATATAAACCAGCCGACCTCCGACAAGGTTACTAATAATAATAAAAAAGGTTGACAAATGCTTAGGTGCCATCCAGTCATTGACTTGGTGACAATCCATTCATTATAGTCGATACATTTATAAAAATTGCTGAAACTTACGGATTTCGTTAAAATGTAACGCAACTGGGTACAACCCATTATTGTCGCACTGCTGGGCACGGGTCTTCTCTCATAATGAAAGAGTTTTACGCCATAGTCCGCCGCGCTGGCCAACTGCTAATTATTGAACTTCACACACCTCCGAGAACTTTTTTTTGAACTCTAAATGCCCCCTCCATTACCCCCGTAACGCAACAATTATGTATTATTTGTTTTTTGTTTGAATTATTTTGCTTTAGCTGTGATTTCTTGTATACTTTTGTCACATGCTATGACGTTCCGGTCTTTTTCCAGTCGCGCGTGCTCATGACCACTTATGAATTCACTCGCTGCTGTCTCTTCGCAACCCGTATGCGTGTGAGAACTGCACAATATGATACAAATACGTGCGCGCGTGGAGCGCGCCTGCGGGAGTGCACACGCGCGACAGGAAAAACATGCTTATAGATATTTGGTCCTTTGTTATTGCGAACAACTTGACAATATTTTTTTTTCATTTGTTAGCTCACATACATTACAAGTTATTAAGCATAGAGCCAAAGTGCTATAGTAGGTCAAATGTCGTCGGAGCACGGAAATAGGAAAAGTAGTTAATTGTTAATTATCACTTCGTAAAGTAGTCTCTTAACCGCAACGGCCTCTAAAAGCTAGCTAGAAAGAGTTAAAAATAATTTGATGAATTTATTAATACAAAAACAGTAAAAGGGTGCATCATGAAAAAAGTTGCAAATAATTAGCACGAAGTTAACTGGGTCGGGTATGTACGGAACATTGCATAGTAGCTGCCGGACACTCGTTCCCGTTACCACTAGGGTTGTCACATGCAACATATTAAAATGATAACAAATAAAAGAAACAGTTGTATGACCAACTACGTATGTTTTTTTATGATATTGCTTTGCTAGTTTTATTGGATATCCTAAGGAGAAATGATAGTATTTTAATGTATTTGTAACAAAATGTAGAATAATTTAAGTCACCTATAAAGTGGAAATGGTTGATGCTATAATATTGAAAGAAATTGGTGATTAAAAACATCACATAATTTTATTATTAAATTTACATCGCTTTTGTAAATTGATAGATCATGTAATAATAAATCAAAAGTAAGATTCACTTTAAATCGTGGTGCATATCACCACCACCACTCGGCTTCTTCAGGACTTTGTCAAGACATATCGATATCTCCTTTTTTTTTTTTTTGTTTTCGAGGGGGAAACCTTCCAAAGGTACCCGACGCCGTGGGAGCGACGCAGGGTTATGTGGGATTTTTACCGCACTAAAACCCCCCCGGTGGCCGTCCTCGGCGCTGAAAAGGAGGACTCCGGGATCTCGAAACGACTTCAACCGGAATCCTCGAGCGCACTGCCCCATCGGGCTCCTCCCAGATGGGCGGCTGGGCCCACCGCTCCTTCTAATCTTTACAACGGTATGCGACCACACATACCGCCGTCCTTCCCGGGATTGCCTGACCGAACGGTTCGAGCTCCCACTCTAGCCGTCTGCAACCCCGGAAGCCCCTTTTAGTCGCCTCTTACGACAGGCAGGGGATACCGTAGCCCTATTCTGACCCCGAGGCTACAGGGACGATATCGATATCTCCTGGAAAGATTATATTTATATTTTATATTTTGGACATTTATTGAACATTTAACAATATAGTTCAATAAAATAAGTATTATAAATAAAAATATTTACAAGCATCACGATTTGCGACAACCCTAATCAGTTCCAGCTGAACAATACATGAGTGGGAAAGGCATAGTAACAAATATAGTAGTGTAATATTTCCAACTATATGAAATCTGTCAGTAGGTAGTTAATATTTATTAGCCAACCATATAGAAATGAGTTAGCGTTAGACTTTGCTTTGCATGGATAAACGCGCAATTCCAAAATCATTAATTATAGGTTAATATACAGTTTTATCCAACAAAAGTTTAGTATTGTAAACACACACACATTTTAATACATTTTTCATTTTTATTACTTACTAGCTGAATCCTGCAGCTTCGCCCACATTAAAAAAATCGACGTATCGATTTTCCAGTGGGAATAAGATGTTTTCCCGCAATAAAAAGTAGCCTATATGTTAATCCAGAGTGTCAGCTAACTTCCTACCAAATTTTATGAAAATCGCTCCAGCCGTTTAGACGTGAAGAAGTAACAAACATACACACTCACAAACTTTCGCCTTTATAATATTAGTATGATTATTTTAACCTTATAAATTTAATGGATAATAAAGACTGTTTGATTTTTACTTGGCTTTTCTATATAAATGTATATTTTAAGGCAACAAACGAATTCTCCTGTTTCCGGGTGTGTCACAGCTGCTTATGAACATCTGTTACCGACCCAGATAAGACTATGTCCTATCTGTACCCTTACTTTTGATGTTTATGACCATACATGAAACATCACTACATTGTATAAAACAAAGCCGTTTCTCGCTGTCTGTCCCCAGTTATGCTTAGATCTTTAAAACCATGCTACGGATTTTAATGCAGTTTTTTAATTAATAGAGTGATTCAAGAGAAAAGATATTATGTATAATACATACATAATATAATGGAGGAACATTGATATTTTTTTTTTAATTTTTGACTTTTAGGGAGAGCGAGGTTTAGTACTTTATAAATAAATATTTTTTTTACATTTTTTTACTTGAAAATTACTACTTAGTTCGTTACTTCGATTAAAGCGTGGTTTATTCGTATAATTTCAATTTGTTTAATTATTGTCTCCCAACGAAAAGTAATTTTGCGTTAGTCATTAATTAAGCATGACGCAAACTACGTTATCGCACCAATCCATGAACTTGACATGAGGCACTCGATAATATACGACGATATTTAATAATTAAAAAAATTAAAAAATGTTTGGTTACACTTTCCATTTTCTGGTTAATTTTTGCGACAATTTTATATCTACCTCATCCAAAATCCTTAAAATCAGAAAGCTGGAAGGTAAAATTAGCACGGGTGCAAAAGATTTAACAAAAAAATATCCTTATAAATAAGTAAATATTAAATTAATGAAAACCATGACTCAAATGTTAATTAAATATTAATATATTAAATATTAAATGTAGACCGTTAAGTTATTACGTAAGCCTTAACGTAAAGAGAAATCATACGCCAAGCAACCAATCGTTCATTAAGTATGACGCAAACGGCATTATCATAATAAACTATGATATCCCTGATTCTTTAAAAGTTGCAAAAGTCACCCCTATTTATAAAACAGGTGCTAAAACGGATCCCGGAAATTATAGGCCTATCTCAGTACTACCAATACTGTCTAAAATTTTAGAAAAAATATTACACAAACGCCTTGAAAATTATCTAAACTCAATTAACTTCCTTTCTGAACGTCAATTTGGATTTCGGCCAAAAAGTAACACACTTGCAGCGACAATTGATCTAGTAACTAAAATTAAAACTAATATTGACAAAAAACATATAGTTCTCGGTATCTTTATTGATCTAAAAAAGGCGTTCGATACTGTTAGTCATAGTTTGTTGATAAAAAAGCTAGAACACATCGGTATAAGGAGTCCTGCCCTAGATATGTTTCAGTCCTATTTAACAAATAGATTACAGATTGTTAAAATGGAAAATACTAAAAGTAATCCCCTTCCAATTAATTGTGGAATTCCTCAAGGATCTATATTGGGACCCTTGCTCTTTTTAGTATATATTAACAACATACATGAATTAGGACTAAATGGCCACGTTACTCTCTATGCAGATGATACGTGTCTGTTTTATTTTGGATCATCGATACATGAAATTATAAGTAAAGCTCAAAAGGACTTAGATACATTGTTTAAATGGTTCCAATATAATCTTTTAACAATTAACACTTCCAAGTCTTGTTATGTAATATTCAAAGCAAAAAATAAAATAATACCTACTTTTGATGCGTTAAAAATTAACAATGAAATCCTAGAAGAAAAAAGTTGCGAAAAATATCTCGGTTTAAAGATGGACAGCAGTTTGACGTGGAATGCTCAAATCGAGCACGTAAAAACTAAGTTAACGTCACTAGTCGGATCATTAAAACTCATCGTTAGATGCATTCCGCGTCAAATACGCTATACAATATACAACTCTCTAGTAAAACCACATTTACTATACTTGCTGGAAGTCTGGGGCAGTGCAGCAAAAACTAAGATTACTACTCTCCAAGTCATGCAAAATAAAATTATAAAAGTACTTTTTAACTACCACTTTCTAACTCCAACTTCAAACTTATATACTGAAACTAAATTAATGAACGTAAAACAGTTATACACATATAATACTTGCATATTAATTAAAAAAATTTTGAATAACTCACTCCATACTAACTTATCATTTACAAAAGTTAAACAAACAACGTCTCGTTCCACGCGTCGCGCGAGTTTTTTAGTTACGCCTAAGATCCGAACCAATTACGGTAGGAAGACTATAAGTTACGAAGGCGCACGACTTTATAACAATTTACCCTCATCTTTAAAAAATATTACTACATTTAAACATTTCAAAAAACAACTTGCCCAATACATTATAGAGCATTTTTAATCACTTTAAGATTGTGATAATTTTGAGCTAATTGCATAATCTTATCTGTTTATCTATTTTTATGTTGTAATTGTAATTGTAACGAACGACAAATTGTAAAACTATTTATGATGTTATTGTTCTCAAGTAAGTGACAATGTGTCTTTTTGAGAATAAATTCATTAAACCTAACCTAACTATGAACTTGACGACGCGTCACTCGACACCACTCAACGATATTCAATAAACAACTAGCTGAACCCCGCAGCTTCGCCCGAATTAAAAAATCGATGTATCGATTGTCCCGTGGAAATAACATATTTTCCCATAGGAAAAAGTAGGCTAATCTAGAGTGTCAGGTAACTCCCTACCAAATGTTACGAAAATCGCTCTAGTAGTTTAGACGTGAAGAAGTAACAAACATACACTCTCACAAACTTTCGCCTTTATAATAATAGTATGATATCAAGATTGTAAAGCCAACAAATAGTTGGTACAATTAACCAACGTTAAATAAGCCAAGTAGTTATTTTCTTGCATGATTTTTTTAAAATGTATATAACGAAGTGAATGCGTGAAATGTGACATCAGGATGGTCGAGGGGTCTTCATTATTATTCATTCTTGAAGATTTCAAGTAAAACACAGGAATAAATTTCTTCGATTTATTCACAATTGAGGAGGTCCGATCGCTTCGACGGTTAAACAAGAAATCTTTTTCTACCGGCGTTCGCTCGCCTTTTTATAACAATGTTTGGTTGTGTGACAATAACAAATTTATGGAGGGTAAACTAATTACAATTCTAAAAATCATTAAATGTTGCTAATTCAATAAACAAACAATTTTCGATTTTTAAACTAAGTAAAAAATTATTATCGGCGACGTGTTTTACATACCTAAATACGCGGTGTCGCGCCGACATATATGGTGTTTGCTTTCCATATAAAGTAAACATTGAAAATCGATGGTTCCTCTGGCTTATTTTTATGACGTTTCTGTCCGTCTTACTCGTTCGGCCATCTTCATATCAAAACGTCACTGGATAGTGCAATGGTTAAACTAAATTAAGTATAGTTACTACTTTCATAAATATGACATCTGGTCAAGTTATTCATTAACGAAGCGGTGTTATCGCAACCAAACCATGAACTTGACATGAGGCCTCACCCGACAACACGCATTTAATAAGTACAATGTCAAGAGTGTGGAGTAAACACATACATAGTTTATTGGCTTTACGTTAAGTGTTGTGTACCTTTTCGTTGACGTATTCTTTGTACTTGCAGTATTGTATGTTTAGTTTACATGAAAAACTATTAATGTCTTAGTTTAATATTAGGTTTATTTGTTTTGATAATTAAAAAATATATAAGCATGTAAATAAAGCAATTAAAGTAGTAGGAATAGGTAGTAGTGGTTCTGTTTACTGTATTTTCTATGTTTAAAGAAAATAAATGACATCAGCGTTTTGAAAAGGTATTTCGGGCTATTTGTAATTAATATATTAGACAAATGTTTTTCGGGTAGTAAGTACATGACATTTCTAGATCCTACATAATTATGTTCAGATTACTTTGCTATTAAATTTAACGACCAATATTATTTGACGACCCGCGTGGCGGAGCGGTTACCATACCAGTCTGACGCGCAATGGGTGCCGAGTTCGATTCTCGGCCAGACAGGTATCTGAATGGTATCTGTATCTGAATGATGAGTTTAGGTTCGTCTTCTATGTTTGGGTGTTTGTGTATTCGTCTTGTGTGTGTCCATGGTACCCACGACACAGGAGAAACTACTGTGGGGTTATGAGTGTAGAAAGTGTGTGTATTATAAATTTCAGCAATGGTAGTTTAAATGTTCGCTCGATTAATCTTATTTCGTTCCCACTAGAAAAACTTGCAAATAAAATGGTCCGAATTTATACCTACTGTAACATTTAAATAAGCTTTTTTCTAATCTTAAAAATGGGTAAACGAGAAGTCTCTCGTGATAGATAGATTGTTCAATGATTGATTGATTAATTGACTGGAGAGGGCCTTTTTTACGATGGTGAAGAATTTTTGTTTAGGATGGTGAAGAAATACTAATTATTTTTTGTGGGTTTTTGGTTGATTGTATTTTGATTTACGGTCCTAAATCTAACGGGGCATTGATTAAAGTTTTACGCTAGTGATTTAAGTTAACTTTGGTCGTTCAAGTCGAAGTGTTACATATGCCCTCATACCCATCCTATTTGTTTGTTTATTCTAACTCATTCATTTATTATTGTTATACATTAACCTTTAGACATATAAACATAGTAAATAAGAATCTAATGTAAACAATAATATTAATATACACTAATTAGTTATACATTAACCATTAGATATTTAAGCATAGTAAATAAGAACCTAATGTACACTAATTACTAAATAAACATCCCTTTCCCTTCTACCCGTTACCCTCACCACTTCCACATCATATAAATACCCTTGAACCCCAAACTGACCCCATTCCTATCTCTGACTTCATTCTAAATCATACTTAGTAACGCTGTTTCTTTGTTAGTTATAAGTAGTAGTAGTAAATAGTGAATAAATCTTTTGTTTATTTTTAAAAAGACAATTTTATTGCTGGCCACGTAACAAATTTGGCGCAGTCGGTAGGATCAGTCGCGAATAAGACGTACAAACGAGTGCCGGAAAAGAAGATCGACACGCGGTAGCTGAAGGCTTTTAAAAGTACGCCGAATCTGCGATGCTCCTGATACTTCTGTTACTGTGGTAAGTGGCTAAAATTGTTTGCTCAATCCTTTGTACCATTCCTTTTGTATATTAATTTTATTGTGTAATAATATCTATCTATGCCTCAAGCTATAAAGAACGAACCATTTTCTAAATCTATATATCCTGATTTGCCACAAGAACTCACACAAAATATTAAAATGTCGCTCGACATCAACACGCTACTCAAACTCATTCCCACATTTGACACAACACAACCACAACAAGTATATAGGTTTATTAGGTCATGTGACGCCGCGTTTAAATTATCAAGCGAAAACGAAAACTCAATTTTACTTGTCTACGCGCTTAATAACATTACGGGACCGAGCGCTTCCGATGTCCACTGTAAACAACATGCTTGTTGGGATGATCTTAAGTCCTATCTTATTGAAAAATTTTCAAATGTTAAAACAATTTCTCATTTAAACTTAGAACTCCAGTCAATGTTCCAAAAACCTGGCGAAAGCCTTACAGATTACTTTCATAGAGTAGATTTATGTCGTAGTAAAATAATCGAAAAATTGAATACAGAGATTAACGACAACACACTGATAGGCCGTGTAGCAAGTGCTGAAGAAACTGCATTGAGCGTTTTTATCAATGGACTCTCTACGGAAATTGGTACGATGCTGCGGACGAGAGGTTTCGAAAACCTCAACGAAGCAGGACGATTTGCAATGCAAGAAGACAAAATCAGGTCTATGAATACCGCTAGACAAGCTTTATTTAAAGCCACAAACTCATTTAGCAACACTAGAGTCAATCAACGAATTAACAATACAATGTCTTCCAATTCACGCACAAGTTTCACTACTCAACCGCGTCCCTCTTTCCCAACTTCAAAAATTTGCAGCTATTGTAAAAACATAGGACATTTCATTTCCGAATGCCGTAAAAGGGCTTATAACAATAACATACGAAATAATCAATTGCCACTTTCAACGCACAACAATTTACCAAGTCCCTCAACACGTATAAATATACAACGTGCTTTACCAGCTCCATCTCCACGTGTTAATTATTTAAACTCCCAAGCGACCAACGAGATGAGCAGCTCCTTGGAAATCGCTTCAATCCCCTGCTCAATGACCCAGACACCGACATCAATCCAACAATTCGAAAACCTCCAAATCGAATAATAAATCAAACTTTGTCATATCAAAGTGAAACAGAGTCAAATCAAATTCGCAGCTCACTCAAACCAGTCCATCGGGGACACACAATTGCTGCCACTAACCAAGCTAGTACATCACCAGTCTATCGGAGACAATTGAAAGACGCTATTACACAAACTGACTCTGAAATCTTACATAATCTTTCTACATCCTTTAATACTATATCATCGCCAATCAAATCACAATCGGTAACTCACGAACAGGGTAGCCAGCCCCAAACTCTCAGTACCGATACTACAAGTTCAACATCTTCTAATTCTACCAAACATACTATTTCTTCCAAATCTGACGAATTTTATAACAGTGCTAAATCTGCCACAATACTTACTAATCCCACTAAATCTGCCATTCCTGCTAAACTCCGTAAACCTACTAAAAAGAATAAATCCATGTTAAAACTTAAAACTAACACTAAGTCACTAATACCTAAAAGTAGTACTTATAACACAGAAACGAATATCCAATCTTATGCTATTTCATCTCTTAACGATGTTCCTCCTGAAAATTTACTTCATTGTACATTCCGAATCGAAAACAATCCTGTTACTCTCCTCATAGATACTGGAGCAGGAATCTCTGTCATAAGAAAAGATAAAATAGGTACGGCCCAAATAAATGATTCTAACATAGTATCAATTATAGGCGTTTCAAGCACTCAAACGTCAACCAAAAGCTTCGGCTCCACAGAAATATCCCTAGATAACTTTCCTAAATTCAAATTCCATGTAGCTAATCTTAATATAAAAGCGGACGGTATTCTTGGTAATGACTTTATGACTAAATTTAACGTAAGTATTTACATAAAAACAAAGACAATGCGCATTCACGATAAAACTTACAAACTTCATTATCTTAACGATTCCATTCCCGAGAAACAATTTCTTGCTAATCGATCCGAAACGGTCATTAGATGTAAAACTAACAATATTAATACAGGCACAGCATTAGTTGATAAACAAATATTAGGTAACGATGTTGTTATTCCCAGCGCATTAGTCAACGTCGTTAACAACTTATTTACTATCACTTGTGTAAATACTTCTAAAGCTGACAAATTAATCACTACTCCTCTCATTAACGTACACCCTTACGACCACATACAAACTCAAACAAATCATAAACTCAACAATCAAATAACTATTAATAATCTGAACACAACAGATAAACAGAACAAAGTAATTCAATTAATAAGAAGAGAACATTTAAACCACGAAGAATCAGAGTCATTAGATAGAATTATTTCCGAATACTCTGACATATTTTTTATTGAAGGCGATTCACTTACTTTTAGCAATCATACAAAACATCGAATCCCTACCACATCTAACACTCCAATACACACTAAGACATATAGATTCCCACAAGTCCATGAAAATGAAGTCAAAACCCAAGTCCAAAAAATGCTAGATCAAGACATTATTCAACTTAGCACTTCTCCCTGGAGCAGCCCTATCTGGGTTGTGCCCAAGAAACTAGACGCTTCTGGTAAACAAAAGTGGCGTTTAGTCATAGACTACCGAAAACTAAATGACGTCACTATAGGCGACAGTTATCCACTTCCAAACATTACCGACATTTTAGACAAGTTAGGACATTCTCAATACTTTACCACTCTAGACCTCGCCTCTGGATTTCACCAATTAGAAGTGGAACCAGAAGACATACCTAAAACAGCTTTCAACACACCTTACGGACACTACGAGTATAAAAGAATGCCTTTTGGGTTAAAGAACGCACCTGCTACATTTCAACGTGTAATGGATTCTGTACTCTCAGGCTTACAAGGCGAAAGATGTTTTGTGTATTTAGATGATATTGTTGTATTCGCATCCAGTTTACAAGAACACGAACAAAAACTTCGTGAAGTATTTTCGAGACTACAGAAATATGAACTAAAGGTTCAGCCTGACAAATGTGAATTTTTAAGACGCGAAGTAGCATATCTAGGCCATATAATATCGAACGAAGGCGTCAAACCCAACCCAGACAAAATTCAAGCCGTTAAAAACTTTCCAACCCCACAATGTTGCAAAGACATCAAAGCTTTTCTAGGACTCACAGGCTACTATCGTCGATTCATTTCTAACTTTAGCAAAATCACTAAACCCCTTACTAGTTTACTTAAAAAGGACGTTCCTTTTCTCTGGGGCGAAACCCAAGAAAAAGCTTTTCAAGAATGTAAACAACTTCTTACCAGTCCACCCATTCTACAATATCCGGACTTCACAAAAGAATTCATTCTAACAACTGACGCTTCAATACACGCCATTGGTGCAGTATTATCTCAGGGACAAATCGGCAAAGACCTACCAATTGCATATGCATCTCGAACTCTTAATAAAGCAGAATCAAATTATTCCACAATAGAACGCGAACTCTTAGCTATAGTATGGGCTGTAAAACACTTTAGACCTTACCTATTTGGTAGAAAGTTTAAGATCGTTACAGACCATAAACCTCTCACATGGCTATTTTCCATAAAAGACCCAGGTAGTCGTCTTGTTAGATGGAGACTTAAGTTGGAAGAATTTGACTACGAAGTAATTTATAAAGCAGGCAAATATAACACCAATGCCGATGCATTATCTCGACCCCCTATCTGTAATACCAATGTTGCAAATTCCCCACTTGACTCTGACATGTCGAAACCTTCTCCAGACCCATCGGACAATTATCTTCAAATAAATTATGAATACTTTTCTGAAAACTCCAATCATAGCTTTGACTCTACATACCTCCATATTTCACCCGATAACCTTTTAGATGAACGACACAAAGATATATTCCTCCCTGTTTCTTGTGAGCTCTCAGACAAAAACGACCTCTTCAACCAAGCTATTTCCATGTGTTCCCAAGTGGAACCATACTTAGAAAAACCCAAATCACTTTATGACTGTGATATGTTAATTTCAAATTTCAATCAGAACATAATATTAGGATGTACAAGACCAATGCACTTCGACCCGTGGGACTCCGAAAGCTATTTCAAAACACTTCTTAGTTGTTTACAAAATCACGATCTTAAATCACTATATATCCCAGATCTTAAAAATGATATTACCTGTAAATTAAAAGGCAACGAACAACTACACATCACTGCATATTTAGCCGATGCCTATAAATGTAATATTACTATTTGTGAAAACAAAATTAAATATCCAAATCCTGAAGATATACCTGAAATTCTTAAAACCTTTCACGATGAACCTCTGTCAGGACATAGAGGAATTGTAGAAACAATACGTAAAATCCGATCGGAATATTTTTGGAAGGGCATGACCGATACTATAAAAGATTATATTAATAACTGTAAAATATGTCAACAAAATAAAATCCAACGTAAAACCTTCAAAGCTCCAATGGTTATAACCAGTCAAGCATCAGAGCCATTTGAACGCGTTACTATGGACTTAGTATCGTACTCTGATATTACAGGGGACTGTAACAAGTACATTTTAACATTACAAGATGACCTAACTAGATTTGTACAAGCATATGCTATTCCTGATAAGCAAGCTATTACTATTGCTAAATCCCTTCTTATTTTCTGTCAACACTATGGCATTCCTAAACGATTTCATTCAGATCAAGGCGGCGAATTCGTAAATAATATCCTGAAACAACTTATTAAGCTACTAGGCTCTCATCATACATTTAGTACAGCTTATCATCCACAGACCAACGGTTCCTTAGAACGATTTCATGCAGTACTAAGAGACCATATTCGAATGTACACTACAAGGGACTCACATAACTGGGATCATATTATACCTTTAGCTATAATGTGTCATAATACATCTCTTAACCAGTCCACAGGTTTCACACCTCACGAATTATTATTCGGATATAAACCACGATTACTATACACTCTTAAAGAATCAAAGGAATATACAACTAACGATTACCTCAATGATCTCAACGAAAGACTAAAAATTTCTCGTGGTATAGCACAGCGTAATATTAGCAATATGAAAGAAAAAGCTAAAGCTCGCTATGATAGTCATATTAAAAACATAGCCGATTTTCAGTTAGGAGATAAAGTTATGCTTAAGGTTCCAAACCCAAATAACTTGGATAGCAAATGGGAAGGACCTTACGATGTAATTAGAAAAGGCTTTAACGAAAATTATATTATTAGAAAATCAAGGAGAAACCAATTAGTGCATGGTAATAGGCTAAGGCCCGTTCAAGATTTAAATAAAGATGAAAATCTAACATCTTTTCAGGCTACCTCATCCGGAGATGGCAAACCCCGTACCTCCTAGTTCCAGTTCATTACATGAACCATTTTATTCAATTAATAAGTTTAATAACTTAATGAATAACCCTTATTTTAATTTTATTCTTTGTTCCATTTTTAAATTAATTATTTACTTTATACTTTACAAATTATACACATTAATTAAATCATTATACAAAACTATTTTCAAAAAGCAAAACGAGATTAATACAACTTAACTTTCCGTCTATTCCAGGTACTCCACAATGACAAACGTTGCTGGAAGTACAATAACTATAGATACAATACCGTCTAAGTCTGGTTTTTACTACCAACCCCTAGGAGACGTCTTAATAACCGAAAACTCCTGGAAATTAGTTATTTACCGCAATCTAGACCCACTTTTTTTATCACGAGAATCCTTGAAGCGATTAATCATAAATTACGAAACCCTTATTAATAGTTACAAATATTCTACACCTAGCGTTTATACGACAAATTCCTTTATAAAAGTTAATTTAGACAAAATAGATACTAGATTAAGCGAACTAAGCTATTATACAAATAACCATCGTGTCAAGCGTGAACTTTTAGATGGACTAAGCACCATTTTAAAATGGCTTATAGGAACTCCAGATGCAAAAGATGCGAAATTCTACGAACAGTGTATTGAATCATTAGAAAAGCAACAAATAGATCAAAATCAAATTCTAAATCAACAACTCCAAATAGTATCGTCTACTATTTCTAACTTCAACGAGACAATATTAAAAATTTCCTACGACGAATACTCTATTAACGATAGTCTTGAAAAACTCTCATCTTACCTAAATAAAACAGACAAGATTATTTTTGATCTACAAGCATCGGAACAAATTTCTTCTATTTCAATTCAAATCCTAGAATCAGTTATATCCTTACAAAAAGAATTAGATGACATATTAACAAGCATTTTGTTTATTAAATCGGGAGCGATCCACCCCTCTATAATTTCAACTGTACGCATATACAAAGAATTACTAGCTACGAATAATATCAGAATGAATAACAATCTCGTTTTACCAATTACTATCGACAACATACACAATATTCTAGAATCTACAACATTGACATCATACATTTATATGAATAAATTAGTATATGTATTAGAATTTCCTTTAGTAAAAAATGAAAAGTTCTCCCTGTTCCATATATATTCTATTCCCATAAGACATACCAATTCCTCTATCTATTCTACCCTATTCCCTGAGCATACATATCTTGCCACTTCATCCACACGTCAACACTACGTGTCTTCGAGTTTCCTTAACGGGTGTAAAATCTTTGCACCTAGAAGAAGAGTATGCAGAGATCTACCAATCTTCAACTACAATTCGAGACCTATCTGTGAAATGGCGATCCTTCAATCGACAAGCAAACAGTTACCTGCGTCCTGTGAAGCTATCACATTTTCTGCTCACATCGACACTTTCCAACCGATTGGAAATAATAAATGGATCTTCATACTACGACAGACAACACCATACGTCATCGAATGTGGAGACGATATCCAACATAACGAAACTTCAGGCTCAGGAATCATCACACTCTTCCAGGGATGCAAATTCTACACAGCCTTTGTAACTCTTAATGCTGGAAAAGACACTGAATCAAATCTAACCCATCCATATATCACGGTGGACCTTCAAGATGACTGTATCCCCGAAATTTTCAAGACCACTCCTCCGGAGTTATTGCCTATAAAAGTTAAAAATATTCCATTGGACGGTCTAAATGTAATTGAAGACCAAATAAAAAACCAACACAGAGTCTTAGAAAAACAAAAAGAAAAACTTGAAAATAATTTAATCAATTCCGCATTTCCTTATGCTTCAATTGGTTTTGGAATCATCATGGCAATTATAATTATATATAAATGTTGCACATGGCGTACAATATCTTCCTTATGTTGGAGCACTAATAATGACGAACCAAGAAGAGATGGTTGCATACAAATATTTAATAACTGCTTCGATAATTCTAGAAGAAGACAGAACATTGAAATACCAATGTCTACTATATCTAACACATCTTGCATTTCTGAAGACGAAGACGATGAAAATTTAAATATTCCAAGATCAGGCAATCGTAAAAATGCCCGATCTTTATTCTAAGGGGGGAGGTGTTACATATGCCCTCATACCCATCCTATTTGTTTGTTTATTCTAACTCATTCATTTATTATTGTTATACATTAACCTTTAGACATATAAACATAGTAAATAAGAATCTAATGTAAACAATAATATTAATATACACTAATTAGTTATACATTAACCATTAGATATTTAAGCATAGTAAATAAGAACCTAATGTACACTAATTACTAAATAAACATCCCTTTCCCTTCTACCCGTTACCCTCACCACTTCCACATCATATAAATACCCTTGAACCCCAAACTGACCCCATTCCTATCTCTGACTTCATTCTAAATCATACTTAGTAACGCTGTTTCTTTGTTAGTTATAAGTAGTAGTAGTAAATAGTGAATAAATCTTTTGTTTATTTTTAAAAAGACAATTTTATTGCTGGCCACGTAACAGAAGGTTGGCTTAAAGATAGGGTTCAAATAATTTAATTTAAAATAAACGTGCGGCACTCGGAGCCTGCCGCGGTTAAGTAATTGCTTAGGATTTTCATTAATTTATGCAATTATAATTATTTGTTTATAAATAAAATTAAATACATGTTTTATATCTATATAACTATGTCGATGATGTGACATCACTATCAAAAATTACCTTGTGACGACCTACAAGATAACGAAACAGAACGGCATTATTTGTCTCTTTTCTACGCAATATTCACATCATACGTAAAGTAGGACAAGTATATGCATTCACTTCTTATTTTACCACGGGTTCCATGCTTATTATTCTTCCAAGGCTGAGCTACATTTTTTTTTTATTTGACTGAAGTAGCAAACCAGCATTCAGTCCACCTGATGGTAAGTGCCGCCCATGGACGTCTGTAATCAACTTCATACAGAACATGGGTTCCATCTGAAGTCAATCATAGATGCGTTGCTACTCCCGAGGACTATGATGGTCGTCTCATGTGAAAGTGTGCCGGCAGCCAAACCCTTCTATCGAAACGCAAGAAATGCTTCACGCTCGAAATAGATGTGGCGGTGGTACTTCCCCGGTCGAACTACACTGGTTCTACCACCTTGAAAAATGGTACATGGTAGGCGGAGTAGAGGATGTTGGGTTTTATTTTCGTTACGGAATTTCTTGATTCGGTCGCTTCGCTCAAAGCCCGCGATAAAAACTATGCAATAGATTAAAATGTATTCAGTTACAGAGGATGCTGTTTTTTTTATTGGAGGAAGGGCTTAGTCCTCTAATTGTTTTAAATTATATTAAGAAGGGATCCCTGTATCTGTCAGTATGTGCAAATCACAACTTTTTAGATTTTTGCTTTCTACCGACATATAAATTCTATACATTTTATCTATTTACGATAAATGAAAACATATTTGTATAAAGAATTTAGGAACTAAGCCATTTAATGCTTACATGCTTACTCTTGTATAAGACATTTTGAAGGTGGTAGAAACAGAGTAGTTCGACCGGGGAAGTACCACCGCCACACCTATTTCTAGCGGAAAGCATTTCTTGCGTTTCGATCGAAGGGTGTGGTTGCCGGCACACTTATGAGGCGACCGTCATAGTCCTCGGGAGTAGCTATGCATCTGTGACTTCAGATAGGACCCGTATTCTGTATAAAGTTGATTACAGTGAGCGGCAGTGACCACTTACCATCAGGTGGACTGCATGCTCGTTTGCTACTTCAGTCAGATAAAAAAAGACATTTTACTTAACTGTAACGATTTAACCGGCAAATAAGTTCTCACAAAACGGCTTTAGCCTGTCAGGTGGAAAATTATTTTGTTAAACGGGACTCATTTGCGTTGTAATTTAACTGTAATTCAAAACTTTTCACATTAAACGAAGGCAAAGGAAGTTGTTATAAACTCAAATTTCTAAGTATTTAATTCTTATTAAGTAAAAGTAAATTTATTAATTGCACAATAATCATTAACCGACACATTAATGATTTTATTTACAATCTTAAACAAAACTAACAATTCTATACAAAAAAATAATAGTAAATGTAGGGATATACCCTTCCAATTAATTATTATAGTTATACATCATATAATTGTACGAATTAAGTTGTACCTAATGAGCATCTACAAGGAATTTAAAGTATATTGCAACATACATTTATGTACATTTTTAACTAAATCAAAATATATATTGGTGTACAATAAAGACATTTTGTATTGTATTGTATTGTATGTTTCTTTAACGATCCGGAAGTCAACGGTCGAAAAATGAAAACAAGAGGAATAATAAATTTTGTCAAATAGAACCTCTTCACAGGCATCTAAAGTTTCTTAACATTTAAAAGGAACGTCAAACATCAACGTCAAATACTTCTGAACCTGTCCAAGACTCTTTATAAATTTATGCCTTCCAATAACTGAAAATTATTGCACGTAAAGTATAATATCGTTTGGTCAAATGTTAATATTTTCTAGATCCTCGTATTTTCATATCAATATAATTTTCTATTAGGGATATTCTTACTTGCATATTTAAAACTAATCAAATATTGATTTATTAGTTTAAAAGATGGGGTCAACTAAATGGATTATCTCCTTTTAAAATGTTTCCGAGAATATTATAAGCACAATTTCAAATCTCTTATTTTTTGGTACGAAATTTACTCATGCCGTTTAAACAAGCTTTGTGTTTAAACAAGTTTTCTGCAAAAAACTTTGTGTTAATTTCAGGTATTTGAACGTTGGAGAGTTAGAAACCATAATTTTTAGCACCGAACTATCACAACTCAATTCCATATTTCTTTAATAAAGAACACTACTCAATTCCATATTTTTTATTAAAGAAATATGGAATTGAGTTGTAATAGTCCGAACACTCCGAACAGTGTGACAGACGAACACATTTCATTTGATTCACATTTATAACGCTCACACGTATCAGATTTTCCGTATCACTACAATTTCTACGGAAAATCTGTCAGAAAGCCCACGAATCTGCAATCCGTTTCAGTCGAAACGTCAATACAATTGGTTGCCACACTCACAGTTCATTCCGAAGCCCATTACGGGCGCCGTCAACGGAATGGAGGTCGATCCGCGTTGTCGGTTGTTCTCTTCAATCTGATTGACGTGCCAATAAGAATCCCATATACTAGAAAATACGTTTTAATTTGGACAGAGTTTTATTTTTCAAAGGACTAAATGTTTTTTTCTGATTATAGTGAAAGTAAAGGCTAATTTTACTGGCTGGCTTCTTGACTATGAATGTTGACTTGCAGAAACACACACACGCTCGAACACACACACACATACGCACGTATTCATATTTGTACCTACTACTTGTGTGAAGAAGAGATTTTCAGGGCCGATGATACAACGTCGTTGCAGGTGATCACGGTTCATTCCGAAGCTCATTACCGTTATTTTTAGCATCGGACTATCACAACTCAATTGCATATTTTTTATTAAGGAAATGATAGACGAACATAACTCTCACACGTATCAGATTATCCGTATCACTACAATTCCCACGAATCTGCAATATGTTTCAGTCGAAACGTCAATACAATTGGTTGCCACACTCACAGTTCATTCTGAAGCCCATTACGGGAGCCGTCAACGGAATGGAGGTCGATCCGCGTTGTCGGTTGTTCTGTTCAATCTGATTGACGTGCCAATAAGAAGCCTATAAACTAGAAAATACGTTTTAATTTGGACAGAGTTTTATTTTTAAAAGGAGTAAATGTTTTTTTCCGATCATAGCGAAAATAAAGGTTAATTTTACTGGCTGGCTTCTTGACTATGAATGTTGACTTGCAGAAACACACGCACACGCACACATACTCTCGTATTCATATTTGTACCTACTACTTATGTGAAGCAGAGCAGTGATAGCCATTAGGCTGAAACGTGCCCTCTCCATCGGGAGGTCCGAGGTTCGAACCCAGGCACGCACCACTGATTTATCTGCTTATTAGAAAGTAATTGACACTGCTTTTCGGTGAAGAATAACATCGTGAGGAAACCACATCCGAAGTACTTTTAAAAAAGAACGGGTTTTCTGATGTGTGTTAAGTCCACCAATCCGCACTTGGCCAGCGCGGTGGACTATGGCCTAAAACTCTCTTATTCCGAGAGTATGTATACCCGTGCCCAGCAGGGGGACAATAATGGGTTGCACCCACCACTTGTGTGAAGAAGAGGTTTTCAAGGTCGATAGCACAACGACGGAATGGAGGTCGATCCGCGTTGTCGGTCGTCCTCGTCAATGAGATTGACGTGCCAATAAGAAGCCCGCATACCAGGAAAATACGTTTTAATTTGGATACGGTTTTATTTCAAAGGAAAAGTTTGTTTCTGGTCCTAGAGAAGGCAAAGGCTAGTTTTCTTTGCTTGGTCCTTGGATATTTTGGCTTGCACACACGCACGCATGCATGAACGCCCGCCTGCACGCAAGCATAAATTTGTACCTGTCACTTGTACCCACGACGTGTATTCATGTTGTTTGTATAAACGCACTATCTAAACATAACTAAAAACCTTCAACAGCTGCCACACATGTCGATTAATCTAAATAGATTGTTTATCGACGGCCCTTATTGACCGACGTGAAACTTTATAAAAATGACATTATATTTTTCTATAGAAAAGGCAATTTATAACTATTCATTGTTTATGTTTTATCAGTAGTATTGAATATTATGATCATTTCTTGGATTGCTATTAAAACTTTGGCGTACAATTTTGTTTTTTATTTTCAATGTGAAATAGTTTGAAAAATTCAAAAGCGCGCGTCTCTTAAAAATTGGTAATAAAATAAAAACAGTGAGTGTAATTTAGTTAGCTCCATAGTCACCTAATTGTGCATAACTGTTATTGTTATAAAGCCAGATTTAAAACTTTAAAAAGAAACAAGCTAAACCCCGCAGCTTCGCCCGCGTTAAAAAAATCGATGTATTGATTGTCCCGTGGGAGTAAAATATTTTCTCCACAATAAAAAGTATTAATGTATATATGTAGCCTATATGTGAATCCAGAATGTCAGCTAACTGCCTACCAAATTTTATAAAAATCGCTCCAGCCGTTTAGACTTGAAGAAGTAACAAACATACACACTCACAAACTTTCGCCTTTATAATATTAGTATGAAATGAAGTATGATGTCACTCCAATTAGCACCCTAAATGGATTGTTCATAGTCTGCCACTAGTGAGTAAAAAGATTTTATTATTTCATAAGCGCGTGCAAAGTCGCGGAAAACAGCTAGAACATAAAATCCTCTTTAAAGTTTTACGAGGTATGGTGGATAATCTATATTGCAGCTGCAATATATTGCTAGAGATGAAGTTGTGCGTGCCGGACGGTGCCGCCCGGCGGCGGCGGCCCGCGCGCCTACTGGCGGTGCCGCGCGCCCGTACCAACCTGCTACGCGAGGCGCCGCTCACACGTGCGCTCTGTACACTTAACAGTGTGGCTCGACATATTGATTTAATCAGTTGCTCACTGCATGAGTTCACAAAGGCTACTTATAATGTTATAAATACTTAGTAATAAAAAGATTTACAATATAAATGGTATTTTAAGGTATGTCCATACCTAACGCATTATTGTTTCCTGTAATGTTAGGTATAAGTTTGATACAATAAATAAATAAACATTTAAAGACTAGCTGATAAGCGGGGGTATAAATCAGACAAACGCTGGAAACAGAAACATGTCGTCTAGCGATAGAAAAATATGTTTCAATTTGCGCAATAAATTGCTCGGCCTGTTTCCTAGTTTGCTTTTTGTTTTCAATGTGAAATAATAGCGGTTTTGTGAGTTCAATTTTTGTTTCGTTCCATTATATGTATTTGATAGCCAATGTTTAATGGAATAGTGCTTAATTTTTGGAGTTTTGTTTGTGTGTGGTGTTTTTTTCAATAAATAGGTAAAGTTTAATTTCAGAACGTTTTTATGACTTAAATCCGATCGTATAAAGCCTCGTATTTATAGTTAACATTTGTTTAGCAAAA
This sequence comes from Spicauda simplicius, assembly GCA_949699795.1. Taxonomy (NCBI): domain Eukaryota; kingdom Metazoa; phylum Arthropoda; class Insecta; order Lepidoptera; family Hesperiidae; genus Spicauda; species Spicauda simplicius. The sequence goes on from OX453077.1 coordinate 6,109,196, forward strand.
TGGTTGCATAAACATGTTGCCGAGTTGCTGTCAACATATTGCGGGCAACACGTATGTTGCGGAGTTGATCACGCCTTGTTGCAGAGTTGACGCCCGTAGAGCGAAAACCTCAGTTTATCAACAAATGTTGCCGTGTGTGGACGTGTTGGCAACTGTTGGAGTTAGGTATCCCTTTTTGACATTTTCCTCAAGCAACATTTTAACGCAGGCTGGCGTGTGTTGACAACCTATATGGATTTAAACAAAGTTTCCAGCAACATTTTTACCGTTCATCAACACCGTTGATCAACTGTTGCTAAACAATTGTTTACCATGAATACGTGGCTTAACTTGATTATCAAAGTTCAACGCTACTTTGTTCTTGCTTAAATAGTATGGAAACTCCTGTATCTTTTGTGTCTTTACTAGTACAATAAGTTGTTCTGGTTTATTTCTTAAGGGTAGCAGCACGGTGGTAATTTCAACGAAGGCAAGGCGGGTAGTAGAATCGATACTTCTAACATGAAAAGTTTAAATCTAGTTTAAATAAGATAAAATAATAGTAGGTAACTACAAAATAAATTGGAAATGTATCCAAGAATTTAATTTAAGAATTCCCTCTATTGAAAATTATTTTACAACAGCTGTGTATCGCAGTTTCATAAGTGTTTAAGAACTTAGCTTAACTTAAAATTTTAATAATGTTTGGCCGAGTTAATGGAAGTTTATTAACCGACTTCCCAAAGGAAATAGGTTATCTATTCGTCACACATATATATTAATATATGAAATAAAGACTCATCAACTCAAGATATGAAGAATATATTATTTTCTTTAACCCTTTAAAGCACGCCTATACGATTTCTTGAATTCAGTTTATTTTTAGATGAATATGGATTCTCAAGTATTATTTATAACAACATGTTTCAATGATTTTTTGAAAAACTTGTTATTTTCCTTGAAAATTGAAAAAAACTAGTGGCCAGTATACTGGCCACTGGCCATTCTGCTATCAATAGCTATCCCCGTCTAATCATGGCCTGTAAACTGGACACTTATAAAAGCCATTATTTTTTACGAAAATAACACAGTAAATAAAAAGTATTGTGTAATTCGGAATCAGTCTTTATTCATTCTCAAAAACTTAACATAATATTTTGAAATGGAGGTGGTGGTGGAGAAATTTGGGGTGGCAAAGACCCATCTGATATGCCTGAAACTGATGATACCGGTTGACTACAACTACTGTTACTCAGGTTGCTGGTATTCAAAATAATGTCGTCAAAATAATCATCAGCGTCGGAACAACCGGGGAGACTCCGGGTTATGCGGGATTTTTACCAACTAAAACCTCCTCGGGACCTTCCTCAACGCCTGCAGGGGATCCCGGGATCTCCAATGGAATGCACCGATGCATAATGAACCGCCTGGTCATCAGTAATGACCACAAGATCTGCCCATTCGCCTTCATTTATCATTTCAAGTTCTTCGTAACGATTTTTTTTTCTAAAACAAAGAAAAAACGTTATAACTACCGAACCCGTATATTTGTACTAATTGTGTTAAGATATCCTAAAAAAAGACTTACTTCGTGTAAAATGATAAAGATTAAATGCATTTATCAAAACATATACTTATCAGACTACCTCCAACTTATGCGTGTAATTTCTAGGTTACATTTTGTCAACACACCGGTCTGTTTTCAATTGCAAAAATAACAGCTTTAATTTACTCTACTTGATTATATTTGCACATAATAATAAAGTATATACTATAATATAATAGTTTTACTCACCTTTGATTCGAAGACATGTTTTTACTTTACACTGTACTTACAAATATGTATCGTCCGCTTGAAATGATAGTATCTAAATACTGGCGTGGTTATGCGCAGTGGCCAGTTAACAGGCCACCGTAAAAAATGGCGCGAAATACTTTGAGCGCGCGACGTTTCAGATCGCTGGTTAGTTAAAAGGCCGGCGTGCCTTATTGGGAATCGTTTATGATCATAAGATTCAACATTGATATAAAAATCTTTGAATTATCGACCTTAAAGTAAGTGTCCAGTATACTGGCCACTTTGTATGGACTGTCCTATGAAGGGTTAAACCAGTCTATATTTCAATATGATTTCAACCATACGACCAAAGAAACGGACAAAAATTAAAAAAATATATAGAGATTTTATTATTATTACTTATTTTCAGTCCCCGAAACAGTATTGTATGGATGGACATTAATGAATTTCTCAGACGTCTTCATAATACGGGATCATTAGTCTTGAAGTTCACAGTTTTTGTTTACAAGACAGATATTACAATCTCTCAAACGAAACGACCCTCACGTATAATCACTTAGAGAACTGCTTAATCTCACAGAATGTCTCGGATCGTAATGAAATTTCTTTCTGTAATATCCTGCTATATTTTATGTACAGACATTAAAATATGAGTGTTTATTGTTGGAATAAAAGTCCAATTGGGCCCCAAAATTTTATAAACTGACGATTTTCGGTTTTAATTAGGATGCAGTAGATGGTTCCATAACATGTAACTTTCAGAAATTCAGAATTCTATTATAACAAGCATGTTCAGAAAGTGCGTGTACTGATAAAAAAAATGAAGAGAAGATGGAGAATTGGACGACGAGAAAAAGACGAGGAACTACTTCAAATTAGGCCTCACAATTGTCAATCACAAACCCCGTTCACCACACACACACGGGACACTTTTGTATGAGGCGACCATCATAGTCCTCGGGAGTAGCAACATCTGTGATTGACTTCAGATAGACCCATATTCTGTATGAAGTTGATTACAGATGTCCATGGGCGGCAGTGACCACTTACCATCAGGTGGACTGCATGCTCGTTTGCTATTTCAGTCAGATAAAAAAAAACACCTGTATTGAGAAGAATGGTGGCTATGTCGAAAAATATGTACATAATGTTACCAAGTATTTAGTAGTTCAAATAAAAATGTATGTAATCTACAAAAATATCAGAACACTTTATGGACTTGCCTTGTGTTCTAATTCGTAACTGAGATTTTATTCATCTGAGCTTTCATCCCATTTAATGTTAGAATGTTTAAATACATATTGATATGGTTTTTTGTTTTGTTTGTAAGGCAAGATACTGGAGCTAACTTTCATTACCTTGTAAAAAAACATGATTATAATTATATTTAAAAAAAACTGGGTATAAATAAGAAAAAAGACAAACCCGCTGAGTTTCTTGCCGGATCTTCTCAGTTGAGGTCGTATTCCGATCCGGTGGTAGTGTAAGAAAAAAAAAGTAACTGACAATTTGTGAGTGCTCCCGTAGGCCTATACAAAATAAAGACATTTCATTTAATTTCATTTACTAAAAAGGCTAGTGTGAGGCGACCGCTAACCACACTAAACAATTCGTGATGCAATTCAATTCGTGTACCAATTCGAGTTCAATTTTATTTCAATTACACAATCTGTTTACACTCTCGCGACACAATTTCCTATATCGGGTTAACCAAATCCTTTCCATAAACATTTTTTCAATCGTCTCAAGTAAAGTTTTCTTTAATATTTATGATGGAAATTTTGTTTTTCCGTCTTTATATTTTCAAATATGATGGGGCAGCTGAATATTTTTCTATTTCTATTTAAAGTAATACGCAATGTCGATTTTTAGTTTTAAGTATTTTTTAATATGTACAAGTTTTATGTTAACTATAATCACGCAATTTAAATATTATTATATCTTTTGAAAACAATGTAATGAAAAAACCCTAAACAATGCTTTTCGTGTAGATTGTCTATTAATACAAATACAAATGAACAAATATATATAGGGCGATTTTACCTCATTTTAGGTAGTAGCCCTTTATTTTCGTTCAGATTCGTTTCAGAAGCTCATGTCCGCTTACCATCTTCTATATATTAAATACGTGAAGCAAAAATTTGTGATTCTTTTTTAAGATACTTGCCGCATAAGGTATGAAATTACGCACGGTTATAGTTGATGTAGAGAATGATTGCGCAATGCATATATTTTTTTAATAATGCATAAACCATACATAAAATCAACTAAAAACGCATTACACTCACTACCTTGCATTTGACACTAACACATAGGTACATAATAAATGAAATGTCTTACTATAAAAACACATAACGACAAAAATGTCAGATGTCTTTGTCAAAATACCTGCTATTGCTTATAAATGCAGCTTAGATAATAAACTCTTTTTACCTTTAACGGGTGCGTTCAAAATAACTTGAAAATTATTACAATTTATTTAAATTACAAAAATATTGGTGCTACTGTGAACAATATGAGGTTTAGTTTTTTAATTTAAATTACGGTCGAATTTCAACCGTTGCGACGGGTGACTAGTTCGATTAATTGCGTATATGCTATTTCAATTACGTTAAACTAAAACAATATATTTTATTTGAATAAAACAAAATTCAGTTGTTAATTAGGAAATAGTTTAAGTTTCCGCTTGACTACGGGGAGTTGGAATTCAATTTAAACATTGATGTAAAAACGTTGATTTGTACTGTCCTCGGATCTATGAGGTTTTTTGCAAGCACTTAAACCACAAATGTTTTGAACGTCCCATTAGTAAGGTTTCTGTTAAGATTAGTAAACAATATATCAGTTTGTGTTTTAAATATCATTATTGAATTTTAATTTCTAAGTGAAGTGAATGTGACATAATTTGACATAATCGTTTGTATGTGGAAGTGCTCGCAAAAATGTTGGTTGACGAAAAATCACAATGTGTCTATTAAACTGTTTAAATTTTATTGTAATGATGTGTTACACAAGTTTTAAGTTAAATACACCTTCATAGTGCTTACGTATGTATGAAACTTTTACACGGAACTATATTCGATTATTATTTACGAGTACTTCTTTGTTCTTAGTTATGCGTAAGCTGTTTCAGTCAGACAAATCCTAACAAAAACTAAATCCGAGTGTAATATTCAAAGGACTTTGGAATATTTTCCCGTGTACGAGCCTCCTCCGTGATACCTGATTTATATACGAAAATATTTTTATAGGATGTATTAAGATGAGTACACAGTAAAGCACTTACTTGTAACAGAGTATCAATGCGCTATAAAGTGTCTCCCTTAAACGAACTGAAAACTGAGCATAAAACAATGTCAGACATACATTACGGACATTATATTCGATTCAACAATACTTTACAACAATAACAATACTATTTCGGTGCCCCGTTCTACAAACAGCGAGCGAATTTAATTCATTTCATTGAAAATCATGCGATCATGGGAGTATTTGCAATTTAGAAATTACACGAACAAAAAAATGCTTTTTATCTAATATAATCATTTTACCTACATTACAAGAAAATGCTCTAACGTATACTCACCTTAAGGTTTGATTATTCGCTGTGCAAACAAGATAAAATTAACTGAATTATCACGTAAAATATACGTCAACATTTTTCACGTCACAAAGTAAACTCGATCGTATTTCATAAACCGGCTAATATTTTCCCGATACTTTTTATGAGAGTAGCAAAAATTTAATGAACCGTGGGTCGTTAATCATCCAAATGGACTGTGCTATTAGCGATTTTCTTATCCGTTTCATTAAGAAGCCTAATGTCCTTTTTGTGTGGTCAGGTGTTTTGACTGAAGTGTTTTTGAGGCGAGTGGTGGGTAATTTGTCATAGTTTAGCGTGATCATAAGGGGACGGAGTTTTGGCAAAGCCCCTTGAACTTACTGGCTTGTTAGGGCTTTTTCAGGCCATATGGTTTTAAGAGAGCCATACGTGATTCATGGTATTTTTTGTCCACATGTCTTTTTATTCAATAAACAAACATGCAGTACACCTGATTTTAGGTGGTCACGGCACCACACCTATCACATCAACACGGCACCTATCTGAAGTCAATCACAGATGCATTGCTGCTCCAGAAGGTGATCACCTCGTATAAAAGTGAGCTGGCAACCACACTCTTCCACCGAAAGGCAAGAACTTCTTTACGCTAGAAATAAGTGTGGCGGTGGTACCTCCCCGGTCAAACTACACTGGTTCACCACTTAGGTATTGAATCGGACTTTAGTTTATTATATTCCACATGTCTTTTTGTCAAATAAGTGCAAAACGTAATACCATTTTTGTTAACAATCTGCAATTCAACGAAATATCGCGTTTAAAGTTATATGTCTTGCTTAAGTGATACTTACGAGATGTCATGTTGAAGGAGAAACGCGAAATTTATACCTGTGCGTAATTTTGTTTTGTATTCGGCCGTTACGCCATTAATTTATTCAAAACGTAGACATCCATTTGTTAATTTATAATTGAACGTAATCTGATATCGAAACCATTGTGCCACGTTACATTTCATATTTATGAAAATATTTAAAATTGAACAAATTCACATTTATGAACGTCGCACGTATATAATTCGGTTTAGTATAAATTACTTTGTTTAAAATAATATGAAATAAATCATCATATAGGTCGCTAATGTTAAATATTCTGATTTCATTATCATAATCAACCCTTGTCCTACTGTTACAGACGTGCTTTTTCTAAGGGCCGACACACATAGGATCAACAAAAGTAATGTAACTATATTCCACTTCGTGACGTATTCACGGGATGTGATGCACTTCGGCGTTTAGTTCAAAAATTATCTCTACACGCCCATGCTATAGTATCACTCACACCTATTTCTAACGTGAAGCATTCGTTGCGTTTCGATGGAAAGGTGTGGTTGCCGGCACACTTTTATATGAGGCGACCATCCTAGTCCTCGGGAGTAGCAACGCATCTGTGATTGATTTCAGATAGAACCTATGTTCTATATGAAGTTGCTTACAGACGTCCATGGGCGGCGGTGACCACTTACCATCAGGTGGACTGCATGCTCGTTGGCTTCTTCATTATTATAAATAAAATCATACCGGTATGTGGTACCTTAACCAGTGTAGTTCGGCTGGAAGAAACCACTGCCACACTTATATGTAGCGTGAAGCAGTTCTTGCGCTTCGGTGGAGAGATGTGCTTACGGACTTGCTTTCTAAAGAGGCAATCTTAGTCCCTGTTAGTAACAATGCTTCTAGAATTTCTTCTTCAGTCGGATAAAAAAAAATTGGTACAGACATGGCTTCGAAAACTCAATGTACCAGGGTTCGAAAGGTTTTAGAGATCCTAAACTGTCTGTCTGTAAATAATTATAGTTCAATGTAATTATTGTCTCAGATTCCTATCCCACGTAAAGCTCCTTTGGTCAAGTTAACCTACAACGTACAAATGCTAGCTTTATTTTCCTTACACGTTCTCGTCTTGTATTTTCCCTCACATTGCTGAGTAAATTTCTATTAGAGGTGAGTTTCGATATCTGAAATATATTTTCTATTTGAGTCGCACGCATGGATTTATATTTGTGATAATTTTATAAGGGACTAAACAAAGTATTAAATGACACAAAACCTTGCTTATACATGTGAACATCTATTTTTAATTGTACACACGAGGTCTAAATAAAATAATATTAAAATATACTTTTTAAAACAAGCTTTTATTTCAATGCACTGAAAAGAAAAAAACTATAAAAGTCAAACCCATTATATTGTTGCATCGTACAATTGGCTATCATACAAAAGCTTGTTGCGAGATAGTCCACATTAGATATATTCAGATGTATGTAGGTCTGTGATTTCCAGACTATTCTAACTAGCAAACGAACATGCGCTCCAAGTGATGGCAAATCTACCTATGGACATCTCCATTCAATCTCAAACAGAATCAGATCTTATCTGCATTAGATCTGTTTTTTTTTATCTGACTGAAGTAGCAAACGAGCATGCAGTCCACTTGATGGTGGAAGTCACTGCCGCCCATGGACATCTGTAATCAACTACATACAGAACATTTGTTCCATCTGAAGTCAATTACAGGTGCGTTGCTACACCCGAGGACTATGATGGTCGCCTGATGTGAAAGTGTGCCGGCAACCACACCCTTCTATCGAAACGCAAGAAATGCTTTACGCTAGAAATAGGTGTGGCTGTAGTACTTCCCGGTCGAACTACACTGGTTCTACCACTTTGACCTGTTGCTACCTCAGAAAAAAATAGTTATAACGTCTCGTATAAATGACACTCCTTTACACTCCTTCAAACCGAAACAGTTGAGATCTTGTTCCAATCCGGTGGTAGTATAATTGTTGTTGTGGTAGTAATTTAATTGGCAATTTCTAAGATAGGCCTATGCGAAAATAAAATCATGGTTAGCATATCATTTTAACACATTATTCCGTAATACATTTATTGGGATAGTCACCCACTCGAAATTCGACCGTAATTTAAATTAATAAACTAAACTTCATATTATCCAAAGTAGTACGAATAGATCTCAAATTCAAATAAAATGTAATAATTTTCAAGTAATTTTGAACGCACCCTTAAATATATAAAGAGATTTAATCTTGATTTAATTATTAATATATAGATGTGAAGATGTAATGTGTCAAACAGTAATTTGGGTTCACCTCATTTTCTTTCACATTGAGAAGTACATTACATATGTTACGTGTTTTGGTTTCATCCGAAGTAGAAAAGGTTCGTAATAACCTACACGCTTCTGAGTTGAAATTACCTAGCTCAGCGCAAGCACGTTACGCTTATGTAAGTTATGACGTGTTTAAGATTAATCCACACATAATAGAAATGAACATTCCGATGGTATGTTCATCGCATATAGCAAAAACACATTTTTTTATTAAATTGTACCCAAGTAGCAAACGATCATGCAGTCCACCTGATGGTAAGTTGTTTCGTCTGCCCGTGGATATCTCTGAGCAACTTCATATAGGTTTCTATTCTAAGATGCGTTGCTACTCATGAGGACTATGTCCGCCTTATACAATTTGACTCCTCTAGTGTTGCAAATGTTCATAGGCGACGGTAACCACTTTCCATCAGGTGGCCCGTCTGCCTTATCGTTAGGTACAAATATAAAAAAAAGAAAAAAAATACAAAAGTGAGCCGGCAATTTGTATTTAGGGTATAAAATGGATTCATAATTCATAATTCTTTATTTCATAAATATGGTATTACATAGGATGTTGCACAGTTATTAGAGTTCAATCATATTTCACCGGTTAAGGTATGCAATTTTGGGTTCTTAAGAAATATTTTATAGATTTTGTTACAATATTAAATATCATTAAATTAAATTAATTACAAAACCAAGAAATATACAAATAATTCATAATTATGTCAAATAATTGAATAGCGAAATAAGAGTTATGTCAAGTCAAGATATTGAATTAAATGTCAATCGTAATTATCATCATTATTATTAACGTTTTCTCCATGTCAAAAATTCTGTTAAAGAGTAAAAACTATTCATTAGTAACCAATTAAACATTTTTGCTCTAAACATTATAAATGGCAGGTCCTTAATTTCATCTGGTATAGTATTATAATTTTTTATACTCATACAAAAACAGTTTTTCCAATAAAATTTGGTTTTACCTATTTCTGTTATCACTATTTTGTTTGGGTATCTCGTGCTACGATCACTTAAATTAGCTGCAGTTTTAAATTTCTCGTGATGTTTTTTAACAAAATTGGCCATTTCATAAATATACATGCAGGGTAAAGGTAGTATGCCTATAAAAGATCAAGATTTTTTAATATTTTTTCATTTTTTATTTCAAAAATCGGTTATATTACCGCTTATAACTATCTGTGTCATTTGGGTACTCTTTGAAAAAGCACTCTGTTTATTCGTATATTTGTGTTTTAAAAGAACTTCCGTGTTATTGCACGGAATTATTATATTATAAATTGATTCAAACGCTTGTTTGAACCAATTTATAAAGATTTTGTTCCGACGTGATGTTATTTCTCTATACCGATACTAACTGCATATTGCTTACGTAGTTTCTACTAGGTACTAAGCGGTAATAGAAATGTCTTACGGCCTAACGGGAAAAGGGATTGTAAATCGGATCCAATGATAATAAATAACAAGATTCAACATGAAGGTCCAAAGCTTAGAGATGCTGCCTTCGATTCGGATATATTCTAAAACATTTTTGTATTTATAGTTTTTACCCGCTGGTAAAAACTATAAATACAAAAACGTGGAATCACCCGCTGGTGATTCCACGTTTTTAGAATGATTGCTGCAAGCGTACTAGTATTTTGACAAAAGATCTAATTTTCTTTTAATTACACGTGGCGAATAAAAAAGTCCTGAAGTAGCCCAAAAAGATTGTAGTGGTTATAAATAGTAGTTCTAAAGGTGTGCGTCCCTACAGTTCCGGGATTAGAATAGGGCTACGGTATCTCCTGCCTGTCGTAAGATGCGACTAAAAGCAGCTTCCGGGATTGCGGGAGGCTAGAGTGGGAACTCGTTCGTTCGTTCAGGCGACCCCGTGACGGTAATGCACCACGCATACCGTTGTAACGACCAGACGGAGCGGTGGGCCCAGCCGCCCATCTGTTAGGAGCCCGATGGGGCAACGCCTTCAGAGGACTCCGTTTGCGTTCCTTTGGAGTTCCCGGAGTCGAGTCCTCTTTGTAGCGCCGAGAATGGCCACCGGGGGGGTTTTGGTGCGGTAAAAATCCCACATAACCTTGCGTCCTCCCACGGCGCCGGGTACCTTTTGAAGGTTTCCCCCTCGACAAAAAAAAAGGCCTAGAGTTGTGATCAACATGCCCAAGCATGTTAGTCGAACGTTGGTCCTTATTAATATAATTAGGTTTTCTTGTAACCGTTTTACTGCTGGACACGGATGTTCTCTAATAATTATAGAGGCTTAGCCATAGTCTACTGCGCTAGCCATTTACGACTTAGTTGGTTTAATATACCTACCCTTGAGGACTTAAAAAAAGCATGTAGATTTCTTCACAATGTTTTCCTTCATCTTTATAACTTATAATTATTTTCTTCAAGGGCTGGTGTTGCCTTTCTCCACCAACTCGTATTCGAGCAGTGTAGTAAAGTACTCTCCAAGCCTCTCCAAATTTTGAGGATAGATATTCCTAACAATGAAACATAAAAATGGTAGCAACTAAATTAAGTCTTAAGAATTAATATGCAGAGTTGACTTTTGAATAAGTCAACAGTGCAATATAGTTAATAAAGTACAGTTGAAGTGTTGAACGTCTAATTCGAAACTAAAGTCTTTAAGTATGGCTTTAGAAGACGACAAATACTGCATCTTAAAGACTTTGGAATTCCTATTATCTGTCTCTCACAATAGCTTGCAAAGTCTAGAGATTGTAGCGCACAGAAAGGAAAGCAATTTTGTATGCTTTTGTACGACGCACTGTACCTACGTATGCTGTTTGTATGTAGGATGTGAATACTTATGTAGGTATGAAATAAATGTAGTTGTAGAAATTAATTTCTTCGGGGACTGCATGTTGTGAGCATATCGAATAAGATCTTTTAACAGCAATTTGTCGCTGAAATGAATGAAACTAAACTTTACTGTCGATAACTACAAGTAAATTACGCCTTTTTAATATAACAACAACCAGTAAAAACAGATAGACCGTATATCCAAGATACATAACAAATCATAAAGCAAAATTATTGTGTTTTGGTTTTAAAATTTTCTCGAGATAAAATGAAGGTGGTTTAAGGTTTTGATCAATTTGATTCTTACCTACATGTTGATTGTTAAAGTTTTACCTACAATTTGTGATATTCCACTATTCGTCATAATAATGTTCTCCTACCTACTGAATTTTGTATGTTCCTTTGCTTGATGAATTCGTTTATTTATACAGAAATGAACATATTCTATTTTCTATTTTAAGTGAGTTGTACTCTTTTTAGAAAATAAATATCTTAAACCCTAATGTTTAGGGACACTACTGTTATGGAGTAGAAGGTTGTGAATTAGACAATAGGTATAATAGTATCCCGTGATAGTGCTTCGGGGGAGAGCGAGAGGAGCTTTCGCTGTAGACGTCAGGTGGCAAAGGCCGTAGGATTAAAGTCGGCTAATTAAAAAATATTATGAAAATCAAAAACCTAACCGTTCAAGCTATTGAATTTAATGCTTTTAACTAATGTTTGTCAAATACTAGCTATATTTGACATTTTTTTTATAACATTGCATTAGCAAACGAGCATGCAGCCCACCTGATGGTAAGTGGTCACTGCCGCCCATGGACATCTTTAAGCAACTTCATACAGAACATGGGGTTCTATCTGAGGTCAATCACAGATGCTTCGCTACTCCCGAGGAGTAAGATGGTCGCCCCATATGAAAGTGTGCCGGCAACCAGACCCTTCCATCGAAACACAAGAACTGCTTCACGCTAGAAATAGGTGTGGCGGTGGTACTTCCCCGGACAAACTACACTGGTTCTACCACCTATTAAAATATTATAATGGATATATTTTAGATTCGTCTACTTACTAGCATTCATTTGATACCCATCTTTTTAACCCTCTGCCGCTTTGCCCCTATTTAAACACACCGTTTTTTAAAAATGACATAGCCTATGACACCCTGCAAAGTGAGACGATTCGAATGATATATCATATGTTATAATCCATCATGCCGTGTGGGCTTTATCGTCAACCCATTATTGTCCCACTGCTGGGCACGGGTCTTTTCTCGGAATGAGAAAGTTTTAGGCCATAGTCAACCGGGCTGGACAATTGGTGGACTTGACACACCTCCGAGAACTTTTTTTTAAAGAAGTCTCGGGTTTTCCTCACGATGTTTTCCTTCACCGAAAAGTAGTGATAATTAATTTCTAATACGCACATAAATCAGTGGTGCGTGCCTGGGTTTGAACCTCGGACCTCTCGATTGAGAGGGCAAGTTTCAACCATTAGTCTATCACTGCTCTGTGTGGGCTTTAGCAGTTGTCAAAGATGTCGAGATACATACATAAACATACATACATACATGTGCTAACAAAACGTTTCCTTTCTTTTCACAGTCCGGTAACAAAAGATTCTTCCGTTTCTGTCTGGAAGATCGTAATAAATGTCACTGGTATCCACATTTAATCTAGCGCCTCCATTGCAGTAGTATAATACTAAGAATATAAATAAAACATTTGTGTTTAAAGATATCAATTGTAATTAATTTAATACAGGTTGATATTGTGGTGTGATAAATTTAAACTTATATTAATAATCATTTTAGTAAGACGCTCAATTGCAGTAGTGTAATACTAAGAATATAAATAAAACATTTGTGTTTAAAGATATCAATTATAATTAATTTAATACAGGTTGATATTGTGGTGTGATAAATTTTAACTTATATTAATAATCATTTTAGTAAGACGCTCAATTGCAGTAGTGTAATACTAAGAATATAAATAAGACACTTGTGTTTAAAGATATCAATAGTAAATAATTTGGTATAGGTTAATATTGTGGTGTGATAAATTTTAACTTATAATAATAATAATTTTAGTAAGACGCTCAAACATCATGTCGATTACATGTAATAGAGGTATCACTGAGCATGAATTTATTATACTTGCTTATTATAGTATGTTGTAGTGTATATCTTGTTGGTGTGACGAATAAAACAAATGAATAAATAATAGGAAAAGTTACGAAGACTCAGGTACAAATCTAGATCGAGAATTAAGTTTCATATTATAGTTTATGCGATAGTAGATCAATGGATTATAACTTGTGTATCTTCAGTATTTGGCTATTAATAGGAAGGGTCACCATTGTTGTAGTTTTGATCGGATAACCGAAGTAGCCCTAAACTTTGATCGAATTGTGAATAAGGGATTTGGATTCCTCGGATAATACCAACGTGATGTGATTTCTTAAACATGACACGATCGTCCCTGTAGCTCCGGGATCAGAATAGGGCTACGGCATCCCCTGCCTATCGTAAGAGGCGACTAAAAGGGGCTTCCGGGGTTGCAGACGGCTAGAGTGGGAGCTCGAACCATTCGGTCAGGCAATCCCGGGAAGGACGGCGGTATGTGTGGTCGCATACCGTCGTAAAGACGGAGTGGTGGGTCCAGCCGCCTATCTGGGAGGATCCCGATGAGGCAACGCGCTCGGAGGATTCCGGTTGAAGTCGTTTCGAGATCCCGGAGTCCTCCTTTTTACCGCCGAGGAGGGCCACCGGGGGGGTTTTAGTGCGGTAAAAATCCCACACAAACCTGCGTCGCTCCCACGGTGTCGGGTACCTTTTGAAGGTTTCCCCCTCGAGAACAAAAAAAAACATGACACCTAGGGTTACTACGCTTTAACTTAAAATAGGTAAAATGATTGGCTTTTAAATATCATAAAAAAAGGTATACATTTTCTTTCAAAGTAACTATATCGTAATACACTTAACTATTACACCCTGTATACATACATAATACAGGGTGTAATCGTTAAGTGTGCACAAGCAATTATTCCGTAACTATTACAGATGTCAAAAAACTTTAAACTGATATGAAAAAGTACTTTACCTAATGAGTAAAATGGCAATAATAACTTTTTGAAAATATAACGAGAAATATCCAAAACTTGACGATAAACTAATAAACTTGACTTCCATACATTTAGTATGAGATAGTAGAAAGTAGAGTATTTATTTTAAAAAGGGCAGCCAACCAGACAATACATTACACTTTCAAATAAAAACTACATTATGCCTAAATTAAATGCTGTCTTAATAACAGGCCACCACGGCATGCATCGTGGTCGAGTTTAAATACTTAAGATTATGTTATAACACGAGATATAGAGTAGTAGTAGAAGTAGTACATTGTTAACATGTCCAGAGGGACATGTTAACAATGTACTGATCATGACTGTCTGAAACAAGTAGTTTCAGAGGTAACTACTTGTTAAGGACAGTCATGATCAGTATTTCGAAAAAAAAATGTTAATAACCAAAATGAAGAAACATTTTTGGGCTTTTGCAGTATTTAGTCATTTCGAATATTTAATCGCTTTCGCTTTATTTTTAATTACTTGAATTCTTTACCAAAGCTTTTCAAGAGACTTTATTATTTTTAATATAATACTTCGTTACCTTTTTTAAATTAATATCGAAAAATTCATATCACGATGAAAAAGAATTCGTTAGGATTTTTTCGACTACCTACGGCGTATTTTCAGCTGTATATATTGTAACCTTATTATAGTAGGATAGTATAAAAATATCACTACATAGTATAAAACAAAGTCTGTTAACGCTGTCTGTCCCTATGTATCCTTAGATCTTTAAAACTACGCTACGAATTTTCTTGCAGTTTTTTTTAATAGATAGAATGATTCAAGAGGAATATGTATATATATAATACATGCATAATATAGTGGATAAACATAAAAAAACTCAAAACTTAGCGAGCAGAGACCGGAGGCGTCCTGCGAGCGGGCGCGCCCAGTTCTATCCTAATAAAAAATAAGCCTATAATTTTTTTATTAATTTTAAAATCTGAACTCTAATTTTAATATAAAATGCTTTGATTTAAATCTTTTCTTGACTGAAACAAGTTGTACTTCTTTTAAACTTATGGTTCCGTACCAAAAGGGTAAAACCCTACTATTAGTTAACAGGTATTGTCTGTCTATCACAAGGCTCTACCTCTTGAACCGTAATAGACAGAGACTTCAAATATGGAGTGTTCATTAATGTGGCTGCTATAAGAACAAATTTTAAAATTCAGAAAAAAGTTTAAAATAAAAGGGGTACCATACAAGATATTCGGCGATTACGGTGTATGTGCACATACCTATTTCTATAGCTTCTTTAATAACAAATCATACTATCATACTAATATTATAAAGGCGAAAGTTTGTGAGTGTGTATGTTTGTCAATCACATATAAACGGCTGGAGCGATTTTCATAAAATTTAGTAAGGAGTTAGCTGACACTCTGGATTAACATATAGGCTACTTTTTACTGTGGGAAATTATCTTATTTCCACGGGACAATCGATATTTGTTAACGCGGGCGAAGCTGTGGGATTCAACTTGTGTTCTATAAAGTTTCGCATTCTCATTCATACATTCGCATTCATACAAAGATCTGTTAAGGCTAAGCGCCTCTCTGACCTAATTTACTTTGAAAATAATAGAGCCGCCCTATCCCTAGACATTAACGTTATCCTTAGGGGAGGTTCTAGCTAAGCTCAGCTAACCGAGTTTAATTATATCGCCGTCAACCGTAAACTATGCAGTAATTAGACGGCAATGGAGCGAATAATTTGCAGTGCTGACCATGGCACTATTAGCCTAAAAAAGTCAATTTGATACAAAGTTGAGTTCAGTTGAAAAAGTATACGATTGTTTGCGACTTCGTGCGCATAAAACTATGGGTATACAAACATTACAAACACCCGCGTGGCGCAGCGGCTACCACACCGGTCTGACGCGCAATGGGTCCCGGGTTCGATTCCCGGCCAGACAGGTATCTAAATGATGAGATTAGATTCATGTTCTGGGTCTGGGTGTTTGTGTACTCATCTTGTGTGTGTCCATGGTACCCACGACACAGGTGAAAATCCTAGTGTGGGGCTGTGAGCGTAGAAAGCGTTTGTATTAAAAAAACCCCTATTTAACCCTCTTCGGGGTAGCATGTAGCAAAATATTTTCCAAGTGGTTGTTTTTATCATAAAACTAATGTTCATTCTGCAACAACCGTCAAGAATAATAAGAATTTTATGACAATGAACTTATGTAGCTTTAGTAGTTAGGCTTAGTCAAAAGTCATTAAGTTTTTGCTTTTTTACATACACAACTCTTTATTTCGATGTAAAAATCTATTAAGCTATATCCTGGAATCCGAGAGGAGATCCATTTACAAGAATAAAATAGAAATGTTCTGATGTTGATGGTAATAGTCGGTTACCTTCGAATCTAGCTGAATGGCTATTTGTTTCAAATTATATAAAGTATCGATACAATTCTCGTTAAACGGTAGATTACCTATATTACACGATACACGCGTCTGGGCCCAGCCTAAGACATTTTCAGTTCTGACGATGTGTGCTGTAAAGTTATGTAAGCGACTAATGCGATCTTATTTGTAAATTTTAAAAATAACACGGTACATTTTGTTATAATTTAAGTTGAATGTTTCGAAAACTCACAGTTACTTTGGTTTTAAAATCACCGCGCTGTATTGTTGTGTTTCAGTTTCAAGCGTTTGTGACGAAAGAGAAACCTCTTTGTGAGCGCACAAATGGAACTTTTACGGAACCCTCCAAATGGAAATTTAGACAGAGGGAAAATTTGAGAGAATTTGAGCGTAGCGTAAAACCCGATGCATAAACGTAGTTGTGCCATATTGAAGAAAAAAATACCCATATTTTCCTCATACGCTGGCATGTTACATTAGTTATTACTGATTTTCTAGCACGAGTATCTATTTTTAAACTACCACCCCTTTGGCTTGTTGATGCATCACCTGTTCAAGAGTAATCTGTGGTATTGATTATTTTCTCAATATGTATATACAAGTTTACTTCATATGTCTACTTGTTCGCTTTCGGAGTTAATTGATTTTGGAAATGCTTTTTATATTACTTTGGCTCATTAAGAGCCACTAGTCTGGCCGTACTAGATAGAAAAGTAAAGCTTTCTTGCTTCTATTAGGATTTTTTTTCGTATATTTTTCTCTTGTTTATCGATAGCTACTTGACCCGGCGAACATGGTTTCGCTTAAAAGTCAAAAATTTAAAATTACCTGTGTTTCTGCACAATATTATACATGTTATATGCATAGAAACCTTCCTCTTGAATCACTCTATTTATTAAAAAAACTGCATTAGCATCCGTAGCGTAGTTTTAAAGATCTAAGCATACATAAGGACAGACAGTGAGAAGCGACTTTGTTTTATACTATGTAGTTTTAAGTTAACATTTCCGCCTATGAAAATCTGTTAGCAACTCTATATAACAGCGATTGTACCTGAAACCGATCATACTTGGTCGTCTTATATATCTGTGTCCCTAGAGTAAAAATCAGATTCTTACCAAATTGACTTTTTATACCAGAATTGTTAGAATGTCTAAATTATTGAATCCCATACGACTTATCTACCCAATAGTTAGATACTAAACACTAAAATATAAGCTATAACTTTACTCTTGACTAATTTATTCTAGAAATAAACTTGCACAACACACTAGTATCACTGAAATGAATATGAACGTAAAGTTCAAGGCCTCAACCACATTTTTTACGTAATGCCTCATGTAGGGCGGCCGGAAGGATCCGTTCATTTCCGTTGTGAGTGTCACCACTGAATGTTAATATAAATGGATACTTAATACCAACTTAAACATATGTAGCTATCACTTATTATCTCCAAAGTTTTTTCTCAAAAAAATCCTCATGTTTAAAAGAGAGTACATATGTACAAGCTTCAATCAATTATACTATGAACCCTTAGAAGTTCACTACTCTACCGAAAATAGGCCTGTCATAACAAGGTTAAGCCGTCGATAGCCACGTGCCACGTACTCCAAGTAAGCAATTCTCCTTAAGAGAAATTTGTAATTAGAGACAATAAGGGTTTCAAAACAAAAACGTTACCCTCGTTTAACCAAGTTAGAAGTGGAATGTGAAAATAATGTTTCTTTGAGGTAGTTCGCATATCTTAAAATGCGCGAATGTCCAATTTTATGATTTTTAGCTAATCTATTTAGCAGCAAATAGATTCTCCTTTTTAGCGCCGAGGACGACCACCGGGGGGGTTTTAGTCCGGTAAAAATCCTACATAACCCTGCGTCGCTCCCACGTCGTGTACCTTTTGAAGGTTTCCTCTTCGAGAACAAAAAAAAGGAGCAAATAGATTATTACCTAGTAGATTGGGATGTGCAATGGTTAATCAAAAATAAGTAGACATCCTTCCAATATGACCACCAATTCGCACTTGGCCAGCGCGGTGGACTATGGCCTAAAACTCTCTCATTCTGAGAGAAGACCCGTGCCCAGCAGTGGGACAATAATGGGTTGACGAGAAGTAGGCATCCTTCGCTTTTGCATTTAGATATATATAAATATCGATGACAAATTTTGTATATTTGTTATTCAGTCTCGAAAAAAAACAGCGGATTAACACTATTTATTCAATTATGACATCATGCAATACTTTACTTCACATGAAATTATTTAAACAATCCAGTAACCAACTTTCTAAGCAGTAACCAACCGAATACGTTCCCAAGGCTGTAGATGAAATTGCTTACTTTGGGATAAACTTTTTATTACTTGTAAATCATGTGGTGTAAACTATAAATTCTAGGAAGTTATGTAGTAAATTGGCAGAATTGAAGGTTCGAAGAGTAATCCATATTTTTATAAAATTTGTTGTGATTTGAGAAAGTGACTTATGACTTACTTACTTATTACTTACTTATGCGAAAGAATTCATATTAATGCGTTTTTTGTCAATTATTCCAGTATGGGGTCGCTTTTACATTTATTTTGATGCAAATATTATTGCCTTTCGGTGTGTATTATATACTATTATTATGTTTGGAATTTACTAAACTTTACTCGATTTATATAGTAGCAAAACGGAAACTAAGACTTGCTTGCCAAAGGTTAGATACGTAGAATAAACGTCTATTGTTAATAAAAAAATTGTACATTAATGTACATTTCCATTCTTTATTATGAAACTTTTATTGTTCAGTTTTCTTGAAAACGAGTTGCGTAACTGGAACGTAAACTTTTCAGTTGAACGTTTTACCGTGCGCTTTAAATTAAAAGTAAGCACAAACGCGTGTACTTTTCAGTTTCCAAAGAGCCTTCGTATTTAGGGCTACTGTTGCCTTTGTTTTCTCGCAATTTCAGCGGTGACTCTCGTAAAATCGGATTCGAGGTACAAAATATAAATCCATCGGTGGATATAACGTGCATCGGGAAACTCAGTCCCGCCGCGGCGGTCGCGAGCGGCGGGTCCCGCTGCTCGTGAAGTATTCGGGAGTTACGTGCGACCTCCTGGATAGTTTTGCTCGCCTGGCACTGGGAGCATAAACGCTAATTGTAACTACATAATATAAAAACTGTATCTACATTATATTTACGTTTGTTTTGATTCGACGCGGTTCACCTGATTGATTTTGGATACAGTGGTCTCTTAGCTTTTTAGTTTACCTATTACTTCAATAGTTACATGTGACCTCTTGGATAGATTTCCTCGCCTGATACTTTTAGTACAAATATTCAAGCTAAATGCAACGAGACGGTAATATGTGTTTTGATTGAAAGCGATTAATCTGAGTGATTTTGGATACAGTGGTCTGTTAGCTTTTCTGTTTGCTTATTACCTCAATAGTTACACGTGAGCTCTTCGATGGATCTGATCGCCTGGTACTCGAAACGCAAATGCTAACTTCGTGTTGTTAATATTTGTTTTGATTCGACGCGGTTAACTTAAGTAATTTGGATAGATTGGACTCTTAGTTTTTTCTATGTGACTATTACTGCAAGAATTACACGTAACATCTTGGATAGTTCTGCTAGCCTGGTACTCGTAGTACAAATGTTATCTCCTTATATACGTAATGTTAACATTTGTTGATTGCCGTGGTTAACTTGAGTAATTTTAGATGGATTTTGGAGTTATTTCTAAACTTTAAAGGTATTTTAATTGACTTTTTGAAATTTGGAGCAGTAGAGTTCTGAGATCAGATACAGATACAGAAGTTTTGACTAGTTATTAAAATAAAAGGAAAAATAAGTTTATTCATATTTTCTCTGCGTGAGCAACTTCAACTCAAACTTGTCCAAAATTTCATCTTACTTTGTTAGTTTACAATTAGTCCATACGTCAAAATAGTAACTAAAGTGTTATGTGACTTGGAAGAACGCGTGCCAAATTAAACGGAAGTACCATAAAACTGTACGCAAATAAACGAGAACGGTTCAACACATCGTTACCTGGAACGTATGTGTAAATACACTCGGATATTTGTTTGACATCAATATTACCCTTCAATCCCTTTTTTTTCTCTCCAATGCTCCTTATCACTTTTTTTCTACAATGCCTATCAATTCCCTTTAATGCACCTTATATGCTTTTTCTAATGTTATAGAAATAGTGCAAGCTTGAATTGGTTGTCAACCAATTATTGTCCAACTGGGTACGGGTCTTTTCACGGAATGAGAGAGTTATAGTCCATAGTCCACCGCGCTGGCCAAGTGCGAATTGGTGGACTACACACAACTCCTAGAACTTTTTTAAAGAACTCTCGGGTGTGTAGGTTTTTTCACGATGTTTTTCTTCACCGAAAAGCAGTGATAATTAATTTTTAATGCGCACATAATTTTAGAAAAATCAGTGCTGCGTGCCTGGGTTTGAACCTCGGACCTCCCGATCGATAGGGCAAGTTTCAACTATTCACTGCTCATGCTAATCAACCACTCGATAGATTTGAGTTTTACCTGATGTCAGCTACCGATGCGTAGCTACCGCTGATGAGTCGTAAAGTATAGACATACATACCGAGTGCATTTGTTATTAGATATGAATAGTTGTGGAAGCCGTTCGTCCGTAGTCGAACTACATGTTGGTAGACCTTCAATGTAGATGTGTTCTACCACCTTGAATGGAGATTATGGGTTGTGTGCGTGGTTGGTTCAATTGTAGTCATTTACTGTCTCAATACTGGGCACGGTTCATCTGTCTGTCACACATTTGACACATTTGACAATGTAGTGTACATTTAAAAAATGTTGTATAAATTCTTATCTCACTCTTAGGTATGCTCACATAGGTGTTCTTCAATATTAGTGTTATTTTCTAATCTAAGACCTATAAGTATAAAATTTGAGAGTTTAATAATTATTACAATAGTGTGAGCCCAAAAATATTGATTATTTTACGCATTGTAAAACGATCGCTGACAGTCAACGTCAAGCGTTAGTAAGCGTACACTTGCCTGTGTTGCTAAACAGCATTCCTCTTATACTCTGAAATGACATATGCTTAAACAATAAAATAAAATTTATCGATACGATATTTCTCTACCGTGAAATAACTACAAATATATTATCGTTCAGAAGTTGAAATCTAGATGTGGTATGAATATTTAACGAATCTACCCCACATTTTCAATTGAATATGAAATTTCATTTCACAAACCTGGCTCGCGTAATGCAGTTAAATATTTTTCCAATCAATCATTCGCTCTGAGAGAATGATTTCGTTGCGCTAATGCCTATAGATTGCAAAATAATCAAAAAATCCCAAAATAATTCAAAGGTTTTGATTTTAAAAAAAGGGGAAAATGAGGTTTTTATCTGCGATATTTCTGCCTCTCTTTGAATAGTTTTACATTTTTCGTCAGCTCTTCAATTAGAACTTAAAATTATTCCCTTCTATTTATATCATTTAAACACATTATTCTGCAGTAAACTCCGAAAAAAAATGTTTCGATTTCGTGACTCAGCTAATCATATAGGTATGTATTTACTAACGTAACTAGCTAACCCGGCGAACTTAGTTCCGCCCAAAAGACTAAAATTATCAGTGATCCTCCACTATATTATGCATCTCTTATACATAAAATCCTTCCTATTGAATCATTCTATTTGTTAAACAAAAATACATTAATATCCGTAGCATAGTTTTAAAAGTCTAAGCATACATAGGGACAGACAGCGCGAAGCAACTTTGTTTTATACTATTTATTTATTTTATTTATTTAAACTTTTGAAACACCTTATACTAAGGGTTACAAGGGTGAACTTAATGCCTAATGGCATTCTCTGCCAGTCAACCCTGGGCGATGGCGATAATTTGTGGTAGGCATATAAATGTTATAAAAGGAAATTTTGCTAAAGTAATCATTATTTTAAAATATAAAACAAATATATATATATATATAAATATATATAAATATATATATATATGTAGGATGGTCTAAATAATACTCGGCTTACTGACACAAATTTTCTTTTATTTCTTATTCTTCGACTTAATATAAATTTTATTACACTTATCACGTCTTCCAGCTTAATTACTCGCAATCTCAATTCCCTTCCCCCTCTTCCTACGTACCACAGCTAATAATCATAGACATTACTTTTTTTTTTTTTTTTTAACAAGGTATCTAATTTATACATCCTACAACTCGGCCATCCTACTAATCAGTCTGACCTCAGACTGAAAATTTAAACAAACAAAGTTCTCTTTTTAAATGCTTCTACTGACAAACTGACCTAACAAGTTGTGATAAATCTAAAATTTAGGTGAACTAAATACTTAACTTAAATACTAGACAACTTACAAATAATTATAAATTGTTTTTTTTTTTTTCTTTCTTTTAAACATTATAGCATATTTTGACATTCTACATATTTAAAATTATTTTAACTTATTAACACTTTGTATGCAATCTTTTTTTTTTTCACATAGAAATGAATACACCTTTAGCAAACAAGTTATTATAATCTAATGCTTAGGAATAAATACTAAGTATTAATACTTTTAACGTTTACACTTAATGTTGCTACTATCACATGACATAACAAATAATACTCAAAACATAACACGAAATACTTTTTTTGAAATAGCTAAGCAAAGGTTAAATTAAATCAAGGCCACCTTTTCATACAATCTAATGCTGTTGATGTTTTGATTGGTCCCTCTTTACCCCTATCTACCTTCTCCACTTCATACCTGCCCTTCCCTAACTCCTTTGTCACTCGATATGGTCCATAAAATTTTGGTTTCAGTTTTAAAGCATTCCCGAACTGTGTTCGTTGTATTGCTACTAAGTCACCCTGATTATACTTCTCTCCCTCTTTACGTTTCTTGTTATAAGTTTTTCTGTTCTCTTCTTGTATTTTAAATATTTGTGCTTTAGCTTCCCTTCTTAATTCATCCCTTTTACTCATAAATTCGTTTCTGTTCTCTTCTTCCAAGTATTCCAAAATAGACAAATCTTCTTTCATTTTAAGTTTTACTCCAGTTAATAATTCAAATGGTGTTGTGTTAATTGATCGTTGGTAGGTGCTATTTATTACTCTTTGTAGTTTACTCACATACTTATACCAATGACCAGGCTCTTCTATACACATCTTTGTCAATGTAGAAATAATAATGCTATTCATCCTTTCTACTTGTCCATTTCCCCGAGGAATTCCAGTTGTGATGTTTATATGCTCGATACCTTCTTGCTGACAGTATTCTCGGAACTCATTTCCGGTGAAAGCTGTTCCTCTATCCGTTATGATCCTCCGGGGGTTCCCATAATCTTTTTGATGCAGTTTCAATTTCTCCACTGTTTCTTTTGCTGTTACGGTCTTCACCGGATAAATCCAGACAAACTTTGTATACCCATCAATTATAGTAAGTATGTAGTTATACATTTTCTTCGTTGCATCTAAAGGTCCTATGTGATCACAATGTAGAGTATCTAATGGCAATTCTCCTTTATCTATAGGGTTTAACAAGCCTTCCTTTTTGCCAGACTTCCTATTTGCTAATAAACATGGCACACATGTAGAAATAACCTTGTCAATTTTACTGTCTAATTTCATGATATGGTAGTCCTTCTCTATAATATCCTTAATCTTTTTCTTCCCAAAATGTCCTATTTCATGAGCTTTCTTTATTATTTCCAAATCCATTATATCAGGTAACACCAACTTCTTTTCTGTTCCCTTATAGATAACCCCATTTTCCAAAAAAT
This sequence comes from Spicauda simplicius, assembly GCA_949699795.1. NCBI lineage: Eukaryota > Metazoa > Arthropoda > Insecta > Lepidoptera > Hesperiidae > Spicauda > Spicauda simplicius. Next base: position 6,133,817 of record OX453077.1, read on the forward strand.
AATCTTCATATACGGAATTTTCTAATATTGTTTTAATAGTCTTTAACCCCTCATCATCTTCTTGTGCTTTCTTTACTCTAGCGTGCAACTCAACTCCAGTAAAACATATGTTTCTGCTTAATGCATCAACATGCTGCATTTTATCCCCAGTTCTATGTTCTATAGAATAGTTAAAATCTTGTAGGTATAATATCCATCGTGCAACTTTTGCTGACACGTCCCTTTTATTTAATGTTTTTGAAAAGCTTCACAGTCTGTTACAATCTTAAAATGTCTTCCAAAGAGATATCTTCTAAATTTCTTTACTCCTTCAATAACGGCCAATGCTTCCAGTTCATAACTGCTGCACTTTTGTTGAACTTCCGTTGTTTTCCTGCTCATGTAATGTACTGGATGCAGACTATTGTCACTGGGATGTTTCTGTAATAAAATAGCTGCATAACCAAGCATACAAGCATCTGTATGTAACTCAGTCTCTAATTGTGTATCAAATATTTTTAAAACGGGATCACTGCATAATTTTGATTTTAATTCTTGAAATGCATGTTTTTGTGTATCGTCAAATCTAAATTCACCTTTTCTTATTAAATCGCTTAAAGGTTTTGCTATTAATGCATAATTTGGAATAAATTTCCTGAAGTATGATGTCAATCCGATGAAGCTGTGTACTTCTTTTAGAGTTTTAGGCATAGGAAATGTCATTACTGCTTGCGTTTTCTCAGTCGACGGCTTTACCATTCCTTCACTAATATGGTAACCTAAATATTCTACAGACTTTTGTAGTAATTGAGACTTTTCCCAATTGATTTCGAGCCCATATTCAGATGCCACTTTCAATACTTCTTTAAGTCTAGCTATTCCCTCCTCTTCGTCTTTTGAAAGTATGATTAAATCATCAATGAATATCAAAACTATCCCGTTTCTTATGAAATCGGAAAATATAATGTTTATATATCGTGTGAAATATTTCGGACATATAGAAAGACCAAAAGGTGCCCTTAAAAATTCATACTGACCTTCAGGGTTACTCGTCACAAAAGCTGTATACTTCACCGACTGTTCCTCAATTGGTAAATGAAAGAATCCATTCTTCAAATCAAGAGTACTAAACACTTTCACCTTACTCAATTTGTCTATATGATCTTGTATAACAGGCAATGGATGTTCATCTTTTACCATTTTTTGATTGATTTTCCTATAATCCACACACACTCGTATACTCCCATTCTTTTTCTTTACTAAAACCAAAGGACTTGCATATTCCGAGTAACTAGGACGAATGATGCCTTTTTTCAACCAATCTTCTACTTGTTCCTTTACTAAAAGCTCTTCAGTTAAAGCCAATCTTTGAGGTCGCTGTGAGACAGGTATGTCATCCTTCAAAACAATTTTCAATTTTATGGGTGCCTCTTTACACTTTAAGGGTTTGTAGCTATTAATAATTTCTTTCACCTCTGTACACTGCTCATTATAACTGGAAAAAAGACAGTTAACATTTTCATACAAGCTTTCAAAACCGGGAGGCCTGATTTCAACTAAACCTTTGTTAATAACTGTGACAGTATCTAATAAGAATGGTTGACCTAAAATTATGTCATATGGTATTACATTTGTTGGCACAATATAAAAACAAATCATGTAACAATGGCCATCAACAATTAATTCGGCTTGAAACTTACCGAGAGAAAATACTTGAGAATACCCCAAGCCCGTAAGTAATAGTTTTTCAGGTTTGTATACAATATTTAACTTGGAAAAGAATTCATAACTTATTAAGTTTAAATCGCTACCCGTATCGATTAAACATTTTGTTTCAATTTTATTTATTAATACACTTTTCACGCTCATATTAACAAAATAACTTTTATTTACATTCAAAATATTTGAAGTTAATTCCTGACGTTGACATAGCAAGCTGTCACTGTCATGATAAGACTGAATGAACTTTTTACAGACAGAATGGACTTTCGAAGCTATACTCACATGCTCATTCCTGTCGATAGTCATTTCGTACGGATTACAGTCGTTATCGTTCACTTCATTCACGTTCGCGGTTCTCCCCGACGATTGATATTCCACTAACATAGACCGTCGATCTTGTTTACCTTCGTATGGTTTTCTAGGTTCCCTCTCGCATGTTGCTATAGCCTTCTTACACTCAACACCTTTATGCCCGAACTCATTACATCTGAAGCATTTGATACCCTTTAAACAGGAACTTGACAGATGACCTATATCGCCGCAATTATAACATCTTGGAGCTGATTTTACAATATTTTCTTGATGCATTTTCGGTTTTACTATCACATCCCGTTGTTTCCGGCATTCACTATCCGTTTTCTTAGATTTCTGCTTGAATGTTTCATACAATGCTAATTTTTCCTTCAATACTGTATAACTTGTCACGCCGTATAGTAGTAGTTTATTTGATTCGTAGTCTCCTATACCGTCAATTATGTATTGAATTGCCACGTAATCTGGGAATTTTGCTCTTTTCCCCAATTCCTTCATCGTAAGCATATACTGGTAATAAGTCTCATTGGGTTGCTTTCGACGTTTACTCATTATTTCATGCATTTGTTTGCCGTTGACAATATCTGGGAATTCTTTTGTCAAGGCAATTTTGAGTTCTTCGTATGTCTTATACGCCTTTTCTGTTCTTAGCCATAGTTCTGCAGTACCAGCCAAACAGCGTCGCGCGATAATTAACTTTTGTTGCTGACTCCATCCGAATATTTCAGCGTTGTCTTCTATATCCTGAATCCACTTTGCGGAGGAATATGTCATGTCATCTCCCGTGAACTTCGGTATGGAATCCATATAAAAGGGGCTGCACGACATCTTACCATCGTCGTTTTTATTGTCCGTCATCTTGATTGATTTTTATCGTAGTATTCGTCGTATCGTCGTATTTGTTCAACTTAACCAGAAAATTGCGTCGTTCGAGGTTATGGCGGCCGGCGCACGCGTCCACGCGGCAACTACGCAGCTCGATATTGCAATCGATGTAAATCCGTGTAATCATTTAGACCTTTATATCCCGGACGAGAAATTGTAGGATGGTCTAAATAATACTCGGCTTACTGACACAAATTTTCTTTTATTTCTTATTCTTCGACTTAATATAAATTTTATTACACTTATCACGTCTTCCAGCTTAATTACTCGCAATCTCAATTCCCTTCCCCCTCTTCCTACGTACCACAGCTAATAATCATAGACATTACTTTTTTTTTTTTTTTTTTTAACAAGGTATCTAATTTATACATCCTACATATATATATACTATATATGTATACATCTACCTTTATCTCTAAATAATATATACAAGATATCTATAAATACAATAATACTAATAAAACATAATATTTAATATATATATACTTACATTATGGACTGATATGAAATGTCGATACTCTCATCACAGTTGTAAATAATGCTCCCGTACAAGCCTCCTGAACGTGCTCTTACATGTGGCTTTTCTGATGTTTTCGGGTAGGGCGTTCCAGAGTAGTATCGCCTGTACACTGAAGGAATACCGGAAATAACTACTGTTATGCTGTGGAATATCGACTTTTAAAATTCTGGAAGAACGTAGCCCACTGCCGTGGGACGAGCAGTGGAACTGAAATTTTTCCTTTAAATAAAACGGAGAAGCTGGATCGTGTAAAATAGAGTACAGAACCAAGAGAATTCTAGAATTACGCCTTTGACGAATAGTTAGCCATTTAAGCTGACGTCTATAATTAGAGATATGATCATATTTACGAAGATTAAAGATAAATCTGATACAATTATTATGTAGTGAATGAGAATTTATTCAATAATAATAACACATATTTGTACATTTTGTAAATCGTATTTTTTTTCTTTTTCAATTTTGTTAAATCTAATTAGATGAACCATAAAAATGCCATAAGAATATTATTTATAAAATACAATACGTTAAGTAAAAAAAAAAATAACATAAAAGTCAAATATATTTTGATGCAATAAATTGGTTTAGGCTTAATACAACTTTTTCATATACCTAATGACCATTGCTTCCAACACCGGATGTGCATTATGCTCGAACAAAAGCAACATCCATACCGTTAGGGTACGTTTAATGCGAATAAAATGACCGACATTAACGGTCAAGGGCGTCTGACGGATCGGAAGATCCCAATAGTTAAAAAAAATTCTGACCTTCCTTTCCCTTCGAAGAGTTTTCAATAGATATCAGATAGTTCAATCTTAGGTCTTCAATTTTGACATAAAGGTTTCCAGATGAGAAAAAATCGTTTAAGACATTTATTCGACGCATTTATAAGACGCATCAACAGCGTAACATTTACAAATTCTTAAAATAAAATATATACCAGTGCATGTAATTACTACTGTGCACATAAGTCGCCAAAATCGGAAAAAATCGACTTTTAGACGAAGAATGTATGTAGGTACTATATAATACGCCCTGTAGTTCCGGGATCAGAATAGGGCTACGGCATCCCCTGCCGATAAAGATTAGACGGAGCGGTGGGCCCAGCCGCCCATCTGGGAGGAGCCCGATGGGGTAACGCGCTCGGAGGATTCCGGTTGAAGTCGTTTCAAGATCCCGGAGTCCTCCTTTTCAGCGCCGAGGACGGCCACCGGGGGGGTTTTAGTGCGGTAAAAATCCCACATAACCCTGCGTCGCTCCCACGGCGTCGGGTACCTTTTGAAGGTTTCCCCCTCGAAAACAAAAAAAAAAAGGTACTATATAATATGAAGAAGAACATCACTAAAAATCTTTCGCCCTATTATTGTATAGTTACATAATATTTGTATTTTATCTTTATATTAGTACGTGAAGCAAGAACTTGTGATTCGTTTTTAAGATACTTGCCCCAGACGGAGGGGTATGAAATTACGCTTAGATATAGTTGATGAAGAGAAGGATTGCGCAATGCTAACATTTTTTTTTTCAAATAATTCATAAAACATACATAAAATTAACTAAAACACAATACACTCACTACCTTGCTTTTGACACAAACACATACATAATAAACGAAATTGAACATTCAATACCTCACTATGAAAACACATAACGTCAAAAATGTCAGATGTCTTTGTCAAAATACCCGCTATTGCTTTTCAATGCCGATAAATTAATAAACCTTTTTTTACCTCTAACGGATGCGTTTAAAATAACTTGAAAATTATTACAATTTATGTATTTATTAAAGTTAGAGAAATAATGGGGCTACTTTGGACATTATGAAGTTTAGTTTTTTTAATTTAAATTACCTTCGAATTTCGACCGTTGCGACGGGTGACTAGTCCGAATAAATTAGTAACCGACCATGCAATGCGATTTACCTAATGTTATGTAGGTATATCACTGGAATAGCTTTAGAAGTAGAAAACTAAGTATAAATCTTCGTAAGAAGTTAATAAACGCCTACTGCAAAGATGTTGCAATAGTACAAATAACTATTGCGTGTGTCTTACACGAAATAGTTATTTGTTATTTAGTTAGAAATAGTTATTTTTTATTAGTTATACTTTTACTATAATCACGGGTTTTATGGTTAGTATCTTAACTATATCAATTGTTAACCAAAGATGTATAAATGCCACAAAATTCTATCGAGAATATTTTATTAATATCTATCTAGAAAAATTCAAGGAAAAATCCAGGAATCGGTACAAAAAAGGAGCCATTAAGGCCCAGAGCTTTGGCCGCACATTTTTGTCAGTTCTGATTGTAGCCGGAAATTGGCCGGCCAATTGGAGGGAGAACTGTTGTATTCGTAGGTTTTTATTATAAGGGACGTGATCGAAAAATATTTTAACTATATTTGAGCTGATTAATCGATTTCATTTTTGGTGTTTGTCAAAATTATTCCAGTCTTGTTTTGTATTCTTTTTTTATTTATAAATTCGATTTCGTAGAAGAAATTATAATATTATGCTTTTCGTAAAGCTCTAAAGAACTTACTCTTACTCTTCTAAAGAAATTAGGCTTTTATTCACATGCGTTTTTACCGTTTGATCTGCAAATGCACACAATTTCAACAAAAGTTAGTAACACTATATAATTCATGATATGGCTCCCTCATTGTAGACATTTAAAGTAGGTACTTACTCTCTCTTCAATCCATTATTAGCCCACTGCTGGTCTTCTCTCAGAATGAGAAAGTTTAAGCCATAGTCCACCGCGCTGGCCAAGTGCGAATTGGTCTACAGGTTCTTACTAAACGGATATAATTCAATATGACTATACGAATAGAGCAGTGATAGCCTAATGGTTAAAACTTGCCCTCTCGATCGGGAGGTCCGAGGTTCAAACCCAGGCACGCACCAATGATTTATGTGCGTATTAGAAATTAATTATCACTGCTTTTCGGTGAAGGAAAACATCGTGAGGAAACCTACACACCCGAGAGTTCTTCAAAAAAAAAAAAAAAGTTCTCGGAGGTGTGTGAAGTCCACTAATTCGCACTTGGCCAGCGCGGTGGACTATGGCCTAAACTCTCTCATTCTGGGAGAAGACCCGTGCCCAGCAGTGGGCCAATAATGGGTTGATGCGATACGAATTGATTAAAATTTAATTTCTAAAAAAAAACATTTCCATTAACATAACGGAACAATTAGGAGTAAATTGTAGTGTATTTGAATAAATGTTATGTTCGTAAATTTGTTTTTAGATACTAACTCTGAAACTAATCTCAGGATTGTGTCGTGATAAAAAGCCATCTTATACAAATGGTTTAAACTTTTGTCATTATTTAACCTGTGTGCCGCAATCAAAGTTCTGAAGTGGTAAATTGTTCGATTCAGTTGCGTTCTAGTGTTGCACCACCAACTTTCTTATTCCAGCCATATTGAAACGTTTTCTGTTTTCTGATTTGTAGGGTATGGGTATTAATAAAAAATACGCAGCTATACATTACTCATTTATTTACTCTTCACTACATAGTATAAAACAAAGTCGATTCTCGCCGTCTGTCCCTATGTATGCTTAGATCTTCATAACTACACTACGGATTTTAATGCAATTTCTTTGAATGGATAGAATGATTTAAAAGGAAGGTTTTTATGTATAATACACGTATGATATAGTAGAGAAACACTGATAATTATAGATTTTTGACTTTTAGGCGGAACGAAGTTTGCCGGGTCAACTAGTTATTAATAAAAAAAAAACATGCGTGCGTACAAAGTACACATGTCAGAAGTGAAACTTCTTTGGCGAACTAATTTATAAATCTTGTTTATATTTATACAAATCTAAAACTTTAAATTTCCAAGATTAAGAGGAAGGGAAAAAGGCGTGATACGACGTTCGCTCTGTCTCACTTTTTCTCTCAATCTTTCTCACTCGCTTGCTCCCTACTCTCACTCCACGGCTAGTTGCTCATGCTACGTTCGCCCTGTCTTACTCTCTCACAATCGGTCTCGATCACTCTCTCTCTCTTTTCCGACACTTCCGTTGCATACCGGCGTGACGTTTCATCTGTAAAAATTTTAAAGAAGCGCCTAAAGAAGTTTCACTTCAAAAAGCGGTAAAAAAATGAATTGTATGAATGGTAAATACCATATTTACTAGTCGTGACGTACAATAACGCTCGATGAAGACTACTCATGTTCTATTTGAAGTCAGTTACAAATCTCAATGGGCGGTAATAACCACTTAATTTCAGATGTACCTACCTACGTTTTGCATTTAGCTTAAATTGCAAACTTTGATTAAACAATTATCTCTGTTATAGACTTTTTTATATATATGATTGAAGTAGTAAACGGGCATGCAGTCCACCTGATGTTAAGTGGTCACTGCCACCCGTGGACGTCTGTAAGCAACTTCATATGAAACATGCGTTTCTATCTGAAGTCAATCACAGATGCGTTGCTACTTCCGAGGACTAAGATGGTCGCCTCATATAAAAGTGTGCCGGTAACCACACCCTTCCATCGAAACACAAAAACTGCTTCGCTCTAGAAATAGGTGTGGCGGTGGTACTTCCCCGGTCGAACTACACTGGTTCTACCACCTTTAGATTACTTACCTACTGAAATACCTTGTAATAAATATGTATGCTATAGAGTTTTATTCCCGCGTCAAAGATTACGTTTACGATTTCTTATGTAGGTTTGTTAAAGGTTTTATATGTTTCTACATAACTTTATGCTCCCTGTTACTCGACTACGTTGTCGATAAAAAATAAACATTCCATATTAAACAAATAACTGTTAAATGCTACATAAATACAGCGTATGTAGCATTATTAACAGGCAAGACTGTGTATGCCTTATATATGAATTTATTTATATGTACGTAAGAGATTTTTAATAAAAACACGTAAGGAGACCGTTCTTTGGAACCTAGCAATGGTTGCCTTGTGTAGCAAATTCTTATATTTAACAGCGAGTTTTTTCCTTCTAGAGAAGAGTTTAATAAGTAGTTAAAACAGTGATATTCAAGGTTATGAATGGCAGAGAAATATAACTTTATTTATTTATTTATTTATTTATTTATTTTCTTGGTAATCCAACAGCGTTACACATAATGATAAGAAGAATAGGATACAATGTTTTGCATACAATATGGCCAAAAATGGATTACGCTAATAACAATTATATGTTAAACTTAAACAAATCAAACTTAAACAAGTAGGTACAACAATCTTAATAATAACTAGTGCGTGTGCGCGCGCGCGCGCGTGTGTGTGTGTGTGTGTGTGTGTGTGTGTGTGTGTACTTGTGTGTGTACGTGAGTGCGTGTTGGTGTCTGTGTAAGCGTCTGAGTGGATGTGGATGTATTTATAACTGTTCCGGAAGGTGTATTTTCTTAATTGCTTTTTTTAATGACGTTTTACTCAAACAGAAGAGGTCTAAATTTGAATATTGTTTATTGTAAGTATCAATAACACGGCAGAGAATTGAATTTTGTGTGTAATTAGTTCTTACTCGAGGAACATTAAATAACACTTTAAAATTAAAATTTGACAACTCGCACATTTTTCTTTGAGGCGACCATCTTAGTCCTCAGAAAAAGTAGCGTCTGTGATTGACTTCCCTGCCCCTGTTTTATATTAAATTTTTGACAAAAGTCCTTAGGCAGCAATAACCACTTACCATCAGGTGGACTGCGTGCCTTATTATGTCTGTCTGTCGATTTATCAACCTCTTGGAGTCTCGTAATAAGTCTCTAAAAACAACTTCCTTGATTTTTTTTATCTGATTGGTGGTAAGTGGTCACTGGCGCCCATGGACATTTTTAAGCATCTTCAAATAGCACGTGGGTTCTATCTGAAGTCAATCACAGATGCGTTGCTAATCCCAAAGACTATGATGGTCGCCTCATATAAATATGTGCCGGCAACCACACTTTTTCATCGAAACAAAAAAATGCTTCACGCTAGGAATAGGTATGGCGGTGGTCCATCCCCCGTCGAACTACAGTGGTTCTACCACCTGTAGACTGGATGGATATTTTTGCCAATAGTCACTGCGTTTGTTGTGCATGCTGGTGACTGCCGTGGATGTCAATGTTACATAGAAAGAAGTTGCTGCCCTTCTTCTGCCTAATTTTTCTCATTCGCCTCTTACAGTATTCACGGGAAAATGGGATAAAGCCGACATTCTCGTCAAACCATTATTGTCCCACCGCTGGGCATGGGTCTTCTCTCGGAATGAGAGAGTTTTTAGGCTATAGTCTACCGCGGTGGCCTAGTGCGAATTCGTGGACATTAAACGGCTCATATTTGCAGTAATGTAAACTAAATTCCCTGTAATTCTATATGCGCCATTCTTATAAATCAAGAACGTCCATTTCCGTGATCGTATATATCACGGGAATTGAGACTGTTAGAAGCAGAGTAGGCGTATAATGTGGGCACTTAAGGAATTGCGTGTATAGTTGAAGGAAGAGTCAAGATGTCAAGGTCGCTTGTATTGAGTGTCGTTTGAACTGCAGTATGCAATCTACCAGCTTTTGTTACCCATGTAAAAACAAGATGGCAAATAAAAAAAATAAAAAAAGATATAAAAAGAAAAAAGACAACCACTGAGTTTCTTGCCGGATCTTCTCAGTTGAGGTCGTGTTCCGATCCGGTGGTAGTGTAAAAAAATATATATAAATGTAACTGACAATTTATAAGCGCCCCCGAAGGCCTATGCAAAATAAAGACATTTCATTTCATTTCATTTCATTTCCAGCAATGAAGTTGATAGATGATTTTCGATCATATTGCAAATAACATTTTCTATTGTTGCAAGATGTAAAATGATATTGAAATACAATCATGACTATATCGAACTGTGTACATTGTAATTGATTGATTGGGTTAATTGGCGTTGGCCGATGTCGGGAATTGTATGGGTGCCGGCCAGTGAATTTTAGCAAAATATTTTTTTTAGTAACACACTACATAATAAGTGTAATATATACAATTGGGGTGTGAGATCAAACAAGCATGAACAACAATATTTTCAATTTCCTTACGAAATTAATAATTTTTGGAGAACAAATCCATTACTGTCTATTATCATTTTACTTGTATTCTACCGTTTTATTCTTCCAGTGCGCCTGTCTATTTATTAACGAATGTTAGTCTAGACCCAAAATTAATCTAGATATAGAATTCAACATTATTATCATTCTTTAAGTTTGACATTTTGTCAGTTTCTTTGTGCTATTCTTTGCAAGATTTTTTTAGGATTTTTTGGTCATTTAACACGTTGTTCTGAGGAACGTTTCACGCACCAGTAAACAGATTTACTCTGAAAGCGTTGCGAAACAAAGCTTAGAGGTTCATGAATAAAACTAAATGTAAAGGGAACACTGACACTCGGGACGCATACATATTATAAGTGTTCATTTAAGGCAGTAGTTTATACCTTTATGTAATGGAGACATTTTTTAACTAGAATTCGTGGATATTCTAAAAAAATGATGTTCTTAAAATTATAATAAAACTCGGAAGTATTACTTGAAGAACTATTGATTGCATCGGGGTCTAATCGAATTTATTTGGGCCGTGTTCAGTAGGCAAACTGTTCGCGGCCTGAATTTGCGATGTACTTAAAAAACCTTTAACGCGGAGATCGAGTAGGTATGATCATTAGCATTAGCGTAGCCGACCAAAAGAAGCGAAAATAAAAAAATAAAAAAATGTCATGCATTTTGCGTAGCGGACTATAGTCTTAATCTGAGTTATACTGCAGGAGCTGCCCGTGGGGCCGGGTGGCTGGGTATCCATGAGAATTACCCACTTAAAAAAAAGGTAATAGGGGCACAAAACTAATGACTAATAACTTATTCTAATAGAATATCACTGAAAAATAATGGTGCAGCAAATAGTTCAAAATACTCATTGTTAGTACCTAAAGTTAACGTAAAATGCCTCCAGTGCAATCTCAATCCAATCAACCCAATTCTTTTAGAATTAGCAATTTTCTAGCTACCTCCAAAAAGGAAGATCATTCTATTTTGTTTATCTGTCTGAATTAAATCACCGAAAAAATCAACCATTACTCTCCAGAACACGTTCAACGCCCAGCATTTTTTTCTAGACTTTTGACTATCCTGTTGTACACCATCAACGTCTTCAAGGGGCATTCGGGAGGACTTTGAGAAACACTGCTCTAATCCTTATGTAAGCTATGCTTAAGTCATCGAATAACATATTCATATTACGTAGAGAATTTGGATAGATGGCTCCAATTCTAGATATCTACAAAGTGAATTGGCTAGTATGACTTACTGCCTCCACGATATTGTAGAGGTTTCACAGCGTTCAACGCCCAGCATTTTTTTCTAGACACTTGACTATCCTGTTGTACACCATCAACGTCTTCAAGGGGTGTGCGGGGGACTTTGAGAATTACTGCTCTAATACATATTTTACTTACTTACCCTCCACGATACTGTAGAGGTTTAACAGCGAAATTTGGCTTTTTCAACGTAAATTCAATAAATCAATATTCCGCAAATCTTTCAAGAAGAATTTCTTCGAAACTGTATTTAAATTTTGTTCAAAATTCTATTCGGGATGGCGTCTTTTACTTCGTAGCCGAAAGTTTTCGAGCAATGGTAGTGTAATTAAAATTCAAAGTTGCCTGTTGGATTTAATTTTGAACAATGATGAATTTATTTTTGTAGCTCGCTTTAGTTTTAAAAGTATTTTAAATATATTGATTTCTACCTGCTGTCTGGTTGTCAGTGTAAACTAATCACTACATAGTATAAAACAAAGTCACTTCCCGCTGTCTGTCCCTATGTAGGTATGCTTAGATCTTTAAAACTAAGCTACGGATTTTAATTTTTTTTTAGATAGACTGATTCAAGAGGAAACGAGAATGCAGTCCACCTGATGGTAAGTGCTCACTGCCGCCCATTGACATCTGTTGACATTAGCATTGCTACCCTTTTCTCGAAATGCAAGAAATGCCTCACGCTAGAAATCACCACCATCCGGATATCAATTAATAAAGGTGGTAGAACCAGTGTAGTTCGACCGGGGAGGTACCACCGCTACACCTATTTCTAACGAGAAGCATTCATTGCGTTTCGATGGTAGGGTGTGGTTGCCGACACACTTTTTTATATGAGGCGTCCATCCTAGTCCTCAGGAGTAGCAACGCATCTGTGATTGACTTCAGATAGAACCTGTTCTACATGAAGTTGATTACAGATGTCCATGGGCGGCGGTGACCACTTACCATCAGGTGGACTACATGCTCGTTTGCTATTTCATTATTATAAAAAAAAAAATAGAAATTACTTTGTTATTATAAATTGTTTACATGCGGAATATTTCACACGCCAATTGACGCAAACGTAATAATTCGCGATCACAGATAACTGCGTGTCGCATTTTTATCATTATCATATTTATATCATTTGCTATGTAAATACTGATAAACTCTTTTCGCATTCGATTATGACCCTTATTGTGTATAAAGGCGTATGTTTTATGATGCGAAAATCGGTCTCCATTACGCCCTAGGAAACAGTTCCGTGCGCCATCTACATTGATTACAACGTCTGGATAACGTGTGATATATTAAATTTCTTACGGAGTATGTTCAGTACGGTCCTTTCAGGGCTAGACACGTTACCAATTGTGTTTTGTTTAGATATTTTAAGAGTAGTTTAGTACTGTTTTTAAGTGGAGTTTAGAAGTAACTGTGAATCACTGTTAAATATATTGTTTTTATTCAAAAAGTTTACTACTTATCAACGTAGTTTTAATACGATTGTTTGTTTCGTTTTCCTTTTGATGTGTTTCTATTTGATTTCGGTTACATTTGTTTCAATTAATACATAGCAGCATATGAAAAAAAATCGGGTAAAAATTTTAACACATTCAACATTTTATTACAACTAGCCACCCCATCGGTCGAAATTCGACCGAAATTTAAAATAAAAAACTAAACTTCATATTGTCCAAAGTAGTACGAATATTTGTCAAATTCAAATAAAATGTAATAATTTTCAAGTAATTTGAAAGCGCCCGATAAATATAAAAAGAGGTTTAATTAGCTAAGCCGCATTATGTGACATTATGTATCTTTATAGTAAGACATTGAATTGTTTATTTCGTTTATTAATCAATTGTTTGTGACAATTGCACGGTAGTGTGTGTAATGTGTTTTTAGTTGATTTTATGTATGACATATGCATTATTTGAAAAAAATATTAACATTCTGCACTCCTTCTCTACGTCCACTATAACCGTGCAAAATGTCATATAATCCGTCCGCGGCATATTACTTAAAAATGCACTACAACATTTTGCTTCACGTATTAATATAATAATAAAATTAAATAAAAGAAAACACTAACAAAATAAGTATTTAAAAATAAATAGTAGCCAATCAAATTTAGTTTTTATATCACCGGTTTGTGTTTAGTAGCCAGCAAGGACAAGCATTTTCATAAAATAAATTTTATTGCATCTTTGAATTAATTTGTCATTACTACGAGTATTTTATCCTGTTTTCACTAGCTTGACCAACTATTTAGTAACCTGAATTCGATATTTTAAATGCTTGTTCATTCCAAAAGAAATGTAGAAAACTACTATTCCTCCCTCAGACAATTATTTTTTAGTATCGAGATTTATGTTATTTATTCAGATATGATTTATTTCAGATTTTGCTACCTTTTCTTGAGTCTGTATAAATTATAGTGCATTAAATTAGGTTGATACCCGAATTAAGCTGATTCTCGCTTTACTCTCTATTAATGACGTGAACGCCATTCTTTTTAGTACCTTTAAATCCGTTTTTAAATATTTTAATATTAAATTAACTAGTCCACCAATTCCCACTCGCCCAGCGCGGTGGACTATGGCCTAAAACTCTCTTATTCTGAAAGAAGACCCGTGCCCAGCAGTGGGGCATTAATGGGTTGTACCCCCAAATTAACTAGGCGTAGGCATTCAATAAATAAATTTGCTTTTCATTGTAGGTACATGTTCCATCTCTATTCATTGTAGGGTAGTTTAAAAAAATAACTTTACATACAAACAAACAAAAATTAGAAATCAACGACAGACAACAAGATAAAAAGCGAACGAAAAATTAAATACTGACAAATAACACGCCAACTGTTATCGTATAAATTAAAGCTTTTAATAATACGTATATTTTGAATCAATTTGTGGTCACCATTTCATTTTATTAATTTTGCAAATATCATTAAAATTCAGTGTATTTTCCGCAAGCAATCTTAGGTTTGCATGTGTTTTCTTAATGCAATTAATTAGATAACAAAAATAGATAGCTATTTACTCTTTGCACTATGTTTTATAGCAATTAGTCTTCCATGTGATCAAGTGAATGAAATGTGTGGAAATCGTAAATGTTAATGAAAAGTGTATAAAAGTTAGAAGTGTTACTACGTAGTGCAATTATGGATATACTTCGGGTTGCGTTGGTGCCGCTGTCTCTCACCATTGGTCTCACTTGTCTTAACGTTAAAAAGTGAGTAATTGTAGTGAAAAGATCTCTTGTTGTACCTTATATTATGTATCATATTTTTTTACCTGTATTTTAGTGAACAATAAATATATAAAGAAAATAGGTTTTCTTTAATTATTTAGTTCTTTTTTTTAATTTGACATGTCTGTCTAATTTTAAAAGTTCAGAATATATTTTGTGAAGAAAGATATATTTGGTGGAATAATAAACTTGAAATGTCGTTTCTTATTTTCAAAAGCAACACATTTGTTTATTTTCCAAAACCCTAAGATAATCTTATAAAACGACATTTCAAGTTTATTATTCCACCAAATATATCTTTCTTCACAAAATATATTCTGAACTTTTAAAATTAGACAGACATGTCAAATTAAAAAAAAAGAACTAAATAATTAAAGAAAACCTATTTTCTTAATATCTCCCCTCCCGGGGAAGAAAATTCATCTGTGAATTTCTCTTCAGAATTCATTAAATTCTTCTTCCATCTGTTCTTACATCTTTAGTGTTCACTAAAACATAGGTTTCTAATTTACGTCTTTACTTAACCGTTCTCCTCTATGCAGTACCATATGTAGTAAGAGTGTGTTCAAGTAATACCTAACACAATTTTTGAAGGTTTTAAACCTCCCCCATGTGACGCAAGGTACCGTTTTGCTGCATCCTTTTGTCCCTTCCTGAACTTTGGCTGCAAGCATTTTACTTAAATAAGGTTTCATACTTAAATAAAAACATCTTCGTCTCCTACAACGCATCGTTACGTCTAGGGTTGCCACCTTTTTTCAACGATTAAAGTACATTGGCTACAAAAGGTATAAAGAAAAAATTACGTAGCTTCAAAATAAAGAACTATTTATATTATTACTTAATTTTTGGCTCTGGGATACTTTTAGACCTGTGTGAGGTGATAGTAAAAAAAATGTAGATAGTAACTTCACGCCCATATTTTTAAAAAAAGGTCACCAAATGTAAATGTTCTACTACTTTCTAAATAAGGTAGCTACGGAAACCTTGTGATTAAAGGAATTTTAGTTTACTGATTATAATAAAACTTTTAAATCCCAGATATGCAAAATAAAGTATTTTCGCGTACTTTATTTTCCTCTTAAAGTATAAAGTACAATTGCCCCGAATAAAGTACAATACTTTATAATAAAGTACAGGTGGCAACCCTAGTTACGTCTGACAAGACGTAACGTTGCTGCTTTTATACCGAATAAGTTATTCGGTATAAAAGCAGTGTTTTTAGAGCATATAAATATTTTTGAATATTAAGGGGCATTACATTGAAATTCTGTTACATTACTACCGCTACATATTTTATTATAATATGTGCATATTCAAATACTAAAAACATTTTGTAAAAAGCGAAAAAATTCAATGTTGTCTAGTAATTCTATAAAACAACTATTTACACTCAGACCAAAAAAGATTCATATACGTAATTTTTCGAATATAATTTTCAAGCATAGGTACTAATTTCTACCATTCAATACATACAAGAATCTCTGAATAGCCAGTATTGTTAACACCTTCAGATTTTCTTTGATTTTAATATTCTCGAAATCTTATAAAATACAAGTTTTCCTTTAGCAAAATCCATCGCGAAGCCTCTACTTCTATTATATTTTAGTCCGAGCTTGGTTTAATGTCCCTCAACCTAGAGCCTGAGTATGCTCTCTTTTTTTTGGTAACTAACACCACGTATCCATTGTCAACAGGAACGCTTACAGTAGAAGAGGTATACAAGGACAGAGACCAGTTCGCGGGTCTGGTGCGCGAGGTGGCGGCACCGGACGTCGGGCGGATGGGCATCGAGATCCTGTCCTTCACGATCAAGGACGTGTACGATGACGTCCAGTACCTGGCCAGCTTGGGCAAGGCGCAGACGGCGGTCGTGAAGCGGGACGCGGATATTGGTGTCGCACAGGCGAACAGGGACGCCGGGATCAGGGTGAGTGATCTTCTTAGATTTTTTTTTATACTTAAACCTAACGATAAGGCAGACGGGCTACCTGATGGAAAGTAGTCACCGTCGCCTATGGACATTTGCAACACCAGAGGAGTCGCCAATGCATCGGCTTTTTTGAAGAAGAGCTCTTTTCGCACCTTTTTTGAAGAGCCCCATGTCATAGCGCCCCGAGAATATCTCAATAGAATAGTTTTTAGTAGCGTGATCTTGTCAGGGTCGGATTGTGGTGAGTATAGAGATTCCTTGTCCTTGCTGAATACACTGCGCATGTGCAATGTTAATTGGAAATACCAGTGTAGTTTGACCAGGGAGGTACAACCCCCGCACTTACTTCTAGCACAAAGCAGATCTTGCTTTTCATTAGAAGTGTTTGATTGTTCTCTCACTTTTATGTGAAGCAATCATCTTCGTCCAATAGTGTAGCAACATAAAAAAGTAAAAACGTGACATATTTTTACATTTGAGTTATATGAAGCCTCTGATCCCTGAATTAGTTCGAGTCTGTGTCTCGGGTATCAGCGTCCTCTCCCAGTTTTTCGTTCTATGCAAACAACACAGCAACGTATCTATGGTTGGCATCAGATAGAAACCCCGTGAAAATGAAGTCTATATCGATGGCCAGCAGTGACCACTTACCATCAGATGGACTGCATGATCTTTTGCTACATCAATCCATAAAAAAACGTCTATACAGAAGGTCGTGTTGTGAAGATGATAGTATGAGGATATTCATTTTCCTTGCTGAAAGTTACTGGGAAATTCTTATCAATATTTGCCCATTAGTTGATTACTCAAATGCTTCTATTCCTCTCTCCCTGGCCTTATACTAAAAAGTTGGATGCTAACTTAAAATGAATCAAACTTTTTAGTTAGTTTGGCCAAACCCATCTGGTGTCAGCTTCAGATAGATTCCCTGAATTTTCAAGTTGAGCGATATGTGAAAGGTGTTATAAAAGTATTTCTTATACTTTTTATCATAAATTATATCAACTAAGTCTTGAATAATTTGTATTCGGGATAAATAAATTTTCAGTAGGTACTTCGTTGTCTACTTGAGTGACAGACATTAAGGTAATGAATAACAGTGAGCTTTTCAGACACCTAATAAACTATATACGGTCTGAAATAACAGCTGATGTAAGAGCCATTGTTAAATTGTAAAATAAATATGAGTATTCTCAAAATAAGAAAAAGTGAAATCTTCAATTAATCATTATAAGTTGAAATGAGCAACTCTACTGGACCGTCAAAAAACACTATATGTATATATCGTCAACCCATTATTGTCCCACTACTGGGCACGGGTCTTCTCTCGTTAGAGAGTTTTAGGCCAAAGTCCACCGACCTGGCAAAGTGCGAATTGGTGGACTTCGAAGTTCGAAGTTTTTTTTTAAAGAACTCTCGGGTGTGTAAGTTTCCTCACGATGTTTTCCTTCACCGAAAAGCAGTGATAATTATTTTCTAATACACACATAAATCAGTGGCGCGTGCCAGGGTTTGAACCTCGGACCTCCCGATTGAAAGGCTTCAACCATTAGGCTATCACTGCTCTCAAAACGCTAGCGTTATTTCAATTTTCACGGACCGTTGCTAATCTGAGTCGAAAGGTTTTATTGCCGTTTTATAAACATAGCCAGGTGGTAGTACGAGTATTGTTCGAGTATTTACCATCACCTTTTTTTAACGTTAAACAGTTCTTATGTTTTAGTGGAAGGTTAGTGGTTGCCGACTCACTTTGTTGTAGGTACGGCGACGATCTATTCAGATACGATACACGATAGTATTCAGGATAGCATTGATTTTGACTTCAAACAGAACCCTAGTCCTTTATGAAGTTGCTTACAAATGTTAATGAGCGGCAGCGACCACTTACCATAAGATGGACTACATACTCGTTTGTTACTTCAATCTAAAAATATCACTAATCAGTAATTTACGGGCTAAAAGGCAAAAGCTGAAAACATAACTGTGTAACGAAATTCCGAAATAGCTTAACGTAATTGAAATGTTAAACAGATCCGATTAATTATAAAGTTTATCCTTATTCAACAATACGGAGGGTATTGTTAGCTTTCTCACTTCATATAAAGGCAGTAAGCACAATTTATCTCTTTCCGTGCCTTGTTTCTTTGGGCCTTACGAGCCCTTTGTTAGTGTCGTAATCAATTTATCAATGTGGCGTTTAATCGTTTAGGGCTGCCGAAGAGTTCTCCAACGTATTTTGTAAATAGGTAGAAACTTTACAAAATTAGCATCAGCTGCTATGTACTTCATGTTTTCGTCTACAAAAAAGATTTTCTGATACATCATTCGTGTAACCTTCGTCTGGATCAAATTCTGCAACATTTTTTAAATTAAATGTTAAGGTATATGGTTTAGGTATATAAACGGTATATGGAACATTTGGTGAGGTACAAGACTACTCTATGTGTTATTAGACATAAAAAGTGTTTCGTACAATTTATTCATTTGTTTGTCAAGCGGTTACCTTTTTTCTTTTGTTTGTCATTGATAAGTTAATGTTACCATTAAAAGCTTTTATCTTTTTTTTTATATAAAGCTGAATATTTGCCATTGTTATCATCATGTCACACTTAAAATTTCTTTCATAATCATATTAATATATTAATATATACCTTTTCGGGCATATTCGATTTGGAATAAATGTAAACAAACCATAAAAAATCATATGTAGGGTTTATCACAGACTTGCACGAATTTGTACACAAATGCATTTTATATTCAACCAAAGTATGCATTAAATATTCGCGAAGTTTTTTAATTAAGAAGTGTTGACTAATTAATAACGACCAACTGCAACATAATATGCTAAAACCAGTCAAAAGAAATTTATTTACCATTATCGTCATTGTATAACTAAGGATTTGCAACATGTTATAAGTTACTGATAAAAGTTAATAATACCACGGTACAAATATCTAGAGACGTTTCTCGTGTCATTGCGTTCGACAAATTATTGAACTACTTGATCCAATGTATGTGTAATTTTAAATTGCTCTCCGCTCGTGCCCTGATTCTGTAGTCCAAAGCGTGTAATGTCTACATAATTAACATTGAGCTCAATTAAGGGTCAATAGAGGAAGTATGCTCTACATATAAAATGCCAATTCGTTCAATAAATGTGTTGCAAAGATGTTACCACATACTTGTATCTTCTACGTATGTGTGATTTTTTATTTGCCTGTGGTAAAATTAAGATTTTTTTTAATAAAGACAATGATTGTAGAAGACCATGATTGTAGAACAATGGCTAGAAATACTTGAAGAGCTTAACCGCTTATATAATTTGTCTATACATAATGTTTATAGATTTACTTCATTAATTGGTATTTAACTTAATGAACAACTAAAAGAGATTTTCAGTTAGTAGTTAGAGGTCACTACTTATTATATATAGGTACATTTTATTATATTTAGTTACTATTTCATATACATAATATCTCAATATGCTTAAATATACATATACGTACATACGTATTATGTTCTTCTCGATGACAATAAACAGTAGTATAGCTATAAGTATTCAATCTCAGATACAGAGATTGACCTGATATCCTTGTGACAAAGTATTTTTTGTAAAACTCCTGCTACCCATAACACAAGTTAAATCTTACAATCGGTACCAGAGTTCAATGTACTTATGTTATTGTAATAATAATTTCGTCACTATCACGTCACTATTACTGCACTATGTGGTTGTTGTAATACATAAGTCTATATTATGTACAATCTTACTAATCAATAAAGTAATAATAAATTACTATTATAAGTAGATTGTCTGTCTATATCTGGATCGAATGCGTAGATTAATAAGTTCTCCGTCGCTAACAAATAATTATAAGGTAACACATATAAAAACATGTTAGCGGCATAGATTAATTATACAATCGTATATCGACGATTGCTAGATTATTTCCTGGATTTATATAGATACTGCTATGCTTAGCATAAAATTATGTTGGATTGTTTGATTCAGATAAAATGTAGTAAACGGTAAATGTATTATGTATTATTGTTGTTATGTTGCATATAAATGATTGTCATTGTAATGATTGCATTGTGATCCTATAACTACTGACACTATCCTATAACTACTGACACTATAGTAAATCTACTAGTGAAGTAGATTATGAGAAGTAGGATTCTTGCGAGCTCTTGTGGATCAGACAATAAATGCAATCGATTTATTCGTATTTTTTATATTATTTATAGACTAACTAGTTGACTCAAGAGTTAAAAAATGTTAAATTGTCAGTGTTTTTCCACTATATTATACGTAAAAGCCTTCCTCTTGAATCACTGTATCTTTAAAAAAACTGCATTAAAATTCGTAGCGTAGTTTTAAAGATCTTAGCATACATAGGGACAGACAGCGGGAAGCGACTTTGTTTTATACTATGTAGTGATAGTCCAAGCATCTCTTGTTATATTTAATTACACGGCACGTATTAATGTACATTTATAGTATATCCCTCAGCATTGGAAACTCATTTTAATGCGATCACATAAAATTATTTTACCATAAGGAGTAGGTTACAGATATCTATTTGTGGTAGGAATTACTTATTATTTAGGACTGCATGTTCATCTGCTACTTATAAAATAACTACCCGTTGCCCATGACTTCATACGCATCGGCTGTAATACAAACATTAAACTCTCTTCTAACCGGGATGTGGAATATAAAAACAATCTGGCGATCCGCGTGGCGGAGCGGTTACCATACCGGTCTGACGCGCAGTGAGTTCCGGGTCCGATTCCCGGCCAGACAGGTATCTGAATGATAAGTTTAGATGCATGTTCTCGGTCTGGGTGTTCGTGTATTCGTCTTGTGTGTGTCCTTGGTACCCACTACACAGCAGAAAATCACAGTGTGGGGCTATGAGTGTAGAAACCGTTTTTTTACATCTTTTTAATGAATGTTTACATTATAAAATGATACTTAATGAACTAAATAAAACTTATTGAACAAATTTTAGGGTTTTAGCTGTTATTAGACTAGCCTAATCTTGTGTAAGGATTAGTGAAAGTGAATAATCCTTTCGTTTTATAGCTAAATAGGTTATTCTTGTGGCTTCGCTTTGGTTACGTCTACCATCATAATGAGTATCAAATGTTTAATACATCTAGTCCATAAACTGTGTGTGTCCAATGTCAGCCAAATCTGAAAAAATGCGTAACTTAATAAATAAAAACTTCCGCATTAATAATATTAATTAAGAACAGGATAGATAATTTTCTTTTATAAAAAATAGAGTAAGCTTACGGCACTGATTCCCTATTAGACCCCAGCGGCTGACACCACCCTGACCCAGTTAATAGAACAGGACCTCATGATCGATTCGGGAGAGCTAAGTAAGCTGGAGCTGCGAAGCTAACTTTGATACACGATACAACAAACTGTTGCAAAGTGTACGTTTAATACTTAGTATATTGTGAGTCACGAACTTAGCTAAGCCAACGTATCATATTGGATTTGATGGAAATAATTGGCTATGAAGTTTACTTAACGAAGTTAAGTTAAGGAGAGGAAGTTTATTTAATGAAGTTTCATGCCAATGAACACGACTGACTAAAATGTACAAGTAAAAGTGTATACTGCCAAATAAAAGATATGCTAAAAGAACTTCGACCACTCCACTTAAAAATATATCTAAGGCGATTAACACACGGCACCGCGCACCGCCGCGGAAGTAGGTGGCGGTAAAGCGGTTTTCGTAGCGGTGCCCCGCGCGGTAAGGCGGTTTAGGCGCTTGTACACGCGGATGGACCGATCTCCGAAATAAACTTGTCGACATCGAACTCCATTTTTATTAAATTTTACCAGCGATAATCCGCGTGGTTAGGCGGCAGCCCGTGTGTGAGACGCCGCCCCTCCGCGCTGTCGTCCGCGCGGAGGAGCGTTGGTGGTAAGAACACCGCTGGACCGCGCGGTCAGTCGATGTGTGTCAGGCATCAACGGGTTTATTAGACCTCAATACAACATGAGATCCGCTTCACCGTCTACCGCGGCGATGCGCGGTGCTGTGTGTAAATCGCCTTAGATAACATCATTATTTTAGGAATCTATGTATAAGCGTTTTTCGTATCGCACACTGTCTCTATCGCTTAAAACTTTTATTACCTCACGGGCAAGATCTACGCAAGTTTCCTATCTAATATCATTAGAAAACAGATCTACAAAATTATATCTGTTGCTTCTTTGCTTTGAATTTCAGATTTTTAATTTTAATTCTAATTAATGTGTATTTTCCTGGCATCTTATTTGAATAAAAAGCTTTGTAGATGTCAGGAAATATGAGATAGTTTAAATAGGTTAAATGTTTGTGTAGTTTAAATTATTCGCTGTTAATAATACTTAGGGCCGGCGCACATATGACGGAGCGCAGCGCAGAACATTTTTCACTGTCAAACTATTATCGTCATTGTCCCCTTAGAAATATTATCCAAAATTAAATACCAGCAATTTATTTCTGAGGAGCATGAAAGCGACCAAATGCGAAAGGTAGCGCGCAGGAGCGCGACCGCGCGCGCACGACGCGCTACTCCGCGAGCGTCCGCTTTCGCAGTAATTTGCGCCAATTTCGGCTAGTGTGTGATTCGTTTAGAAAATTTCGCGGGCATGCTCTGCGCTGCGCTCCGTCATTTGTGCGCCGGCCCTTAGTTAAAATCTAAATGTGTTAATTAATGTTATTTTTTTGTTATAGGAAGCGGAATGCGAGAAGAGTGCGATGGACGTGAAATATTCGATGGATACCAAAATAGAGGACAACACGAGGATGTTCAAGCTACAGAAGGCGCAGTTCGACCAAGAAGTTAACACTGCTGTAAGTGTAACTTATTTTATGATAGGAATCAAGTCACAATAGGCTATTTGACAATGCGAAAAATTAAGTGTCAATTACTGTTATCAGTATATATTATGTGTTTAAGAATGGTTATTTATTAACATAAGTTGAAAATAATAATTAAATTTATTTAAAAATCCTTCAATAAAAATGCATTTTTTAAACGTTTGTCACGTGACACAAAATGCTCCTGATTTGACGGGTTTATGATGACGTCACTTGCTTGTAAACTTTCGTTTTTTGTTTACAACAAATGTATGTGGATGACATGAGCCACAGATGACAATACAGGCAAGTGACGTCACCAACCCGCCATATGTCGAAGTAGCGTTTTTTGCGCGCTATTTAAATATTGAATTTTTAATTTGATATTTTTCAGCAAATATGTACCAAAATTAATAAAAACATGTTTACTGGGTTCCTTAACCTCTGCTAGATAATATAAAATGGATTTTAAAAACCTGTCAAATAGCCCATTTAAAGTTACCTTCGTGGTTAAACTCAGAAGGCGCGAGTAATATAATTATTGGTCGTCAAATAGTTAATATTATTATTTGACGACCCGCGTGGCACAGCGGTTACCATGCCGGTCTAACACGCTCGTCACGTCCCGGGTTCGATTCCCGGCCGGACAGGTATCTGAATGATGAGTTTCGATTCTTGTTCTGGGTCTGGGTGTTTCTGTATTCGTCTTTGTGTGAGTCCATGGCACCCACGACACAGGAGAAAATCCTACTGTGGGGCTATGAGTGTAGAAAGCGTTTTTTTTTATTTCCTTCTTATATGATTTTAGATTCATATTATTGCGAATGTATACAATTTTGTATGTAACCAGTACTCACGAGATCCGCGCTGGCCAAGTGCGAATAGTCCACCAATTCGCACTTGGCCAGCGCGGTGGACTATGGCCTAAACACTCTCATTCTGGAAGAAGACCCGTGCCCAGCAGTGGGCTAATAATGGGTTGATGCGACTCACGAGATACGCCGTTTTTGAATTTATTTTTGCCGAAATATAAACCCATTCGAAAGGATTGTGGTCACGACTAAATTGAGTCTGGTAACTGCGTCAGGATGTCGGCAAAGAGAAATTTAAAAACCGCATGTTGTTGGTGTCTACCCGTTACATAATAAAATATTTCAGTATTACAACCGCACTTTTCAATTTGGTACGTTAGAGTGTGTGGTAAGACACGAGGCATTCAAACTTAGTCTTCAGAAGAAGCAACAAACCCGTGACCGACCTGACTAGGACCTTAATGCTATCTGACATTGATAACACTTTTAAGGGCATTAAAAGAACAAATGGCAAACCTATAGGCAGAGATGGGCATAACTAGTTACTTAAGTAATCTAATTAATAATGAAATTACAAAGTAATTAAATTAAATGTAATTGAATTACAAAATAATAAATTAAATTGTAATTGAGTTACTACCAACGTGCAATGTAACTGATTACAATATATTTAATTACAAAATAATTTAATTACAACATAACCTAATTACCTAGTAATCTGTTTAATTGTAACCTTAACTTTGCATATGAAATATATTTATTTGTTCTATCTGTAATGTTTTTTTGTTTACAATGATAATCAAAACAAGATGTATTTAATATTTCAACAAAACATCTGATACACATGTTTTTTTAGAAATGAGCGTATATAACTTTTTTTATTTTTTTTAATATTAAATAAAATAAAAATATAACATCTTCGCTTAGTGTAGTAGCGTATGTAGGATTCTACAATCCTACATACGCTACTACAGTAAGTACTGCCGAAGTTGCAGACCGTACCTGCTTTACCTACGTAAAGCAGGCACGGTCTGCAACTTCGGCAAGTACGAATTTAAGTGCAAACGTTCCAGTCTAATACTGATTTAAATATTAAATAACTTTGCAACAAATTACTTATGTAATCTGTTATAATGTAATTAGATTAACTTGTAATTAGATTAAAATTGTAATAATTAATCACTGCCTATAGGATACTGGTCGCCAATAATGCCGTCTTTAGTACGGCCTCCGATAAGGTTTAACGACTGCTATCGAATGATGCCGAATGGAACCGAAACGGAACGGCGCTACTATGTCTGTACTGTCCACCAATTCGCACTAGGCCAACGCGGTGGAATATGGCGTAAAACTCTCTCATTCCGAGAGAAGACCTGTGCCCAGCAGTGGGACAATAATGGGTTGTCGATGCGCTACTATGTATACTAATATCTTTCTAAGATTCCTATTACGTGAGAGACGATATGCAAACACAACCATTATTTGTTTTACAGAAAGCCGAAGCGGCATTGGCGTATGAATTGCAGGCAGCGAAGATAAAACAGAAAATAAGAAACGAAGAGATACAAATCGAGGTTGTGGAGCGACGCAAGCAGATCGAGGTATGAATTACATTGATCCGGATTTGCACTAATTGGAATTTGTTGAGCTGGACTGCCATAAACAGTTGAAAAGGGGAATCTATTTTAATTTTTCTATGTTGCATCTGCCAATTTCTTGAAAACGTATGCATGTTCTAGAAAAGTATAGCGATACAAAACAACTGAATACGAAATTTTTTTCGGTCGTTAAATAATTTATTACACATTTTTGCATGCAAACTGTAACTAATAATTTCTGATTTATTTAATCCCTTTAAATTTTTATCCACCTCACTCCTAGTCACATGTCCGACTAACACTCTGTTTAGGTTTGCCCCTTAGCAGAGTCTTAGCAATTAATCTACATTTAAGTACCAGTAGTCCCATCTGCACCCCAGGTTGCTTCAGTTTGGAGATGTATTTTCAACGAACCACATGATTAAAGAAAATATGCGGAACTATACTAATTTACAAAATGTTTAATTAACAGGTAGAACAACAAGAGATCATGCGTCGGGAAGAGGAGTTGGTGGCCACTGTCCGCTTACCAGCTGAGGCAGAAGCTTACCGCCTGCAAGCCATCGCCGAAGGCAAAAGGTATTTTTTATAGATATATTATTTTATTTATTTATTTAAATCAGACACATGTCCATATAATAAAAATGATAATAATAAGAATCATGTTAGTTATTACATTATAGTATATTTGTATTAAAATTCTACATTAAACAAAATCATGAATACAATTAAAATAAAATACAATTAAATACCAATACAACAAAAATCATAATAAAAATGACATCAAAATTGTGTCAAATAACTACATCACACGGATTTCAAATTATAAATTTATATTACATTAAAATTAATAATTAAAAATTAACCCCTCTGGAGCACATGTGGCACGCATTCCAGTGTCTTACCACTGGACAGTCTACCCTATCCAATATAGTATTTAGGAGACTGCTAGGGCTGTCCCGTATTCGCCGCATCACGGAAGCTACGCGTTTTCGCAAGATCGACTCAAAACTGTCGACGCGAGCTTCAGCAAACATTCCTGATGCGCTACAAAAGCGTGGCAGCCCCATCAGCATCCTAAACCCATTATTATATACCTAACGATACAGCAAACAGAGTACCAAATGAAAAGTCATTTTCGCCTATGAACATTTGCAACACCAGAGGATTTGCCAATACATCGGCTTTGAAGAGCTAATTTCAGCCGTTATCCAAAAGCCTTATGTCATACCTCAGAGAGAAG
Organism: Spicauda simplicius; assembly: GCA_949699795.1. NCBI lineage: Eukaryota > Metazoa > Arthropoda > Insecta > Lepidoptera > Hesperiidae > Spicauda > Spicauda simplicius. The sequence continues at coordinate 6,161,251 of OX453077.1, forward strand.
TTCATTTCTCATCTTGCACCTTTTAAAATACTTTTTTAAGATATTGTACATGTTGTAGTTATTTTCGGAATAAAGTCGAGCTCTTTTTCTGTCACCGAAGATTAATGTCTGTAATTCTGTCATTTCGTCTGTATAGATTAGTGATGTAACAGATATTCCCATTTGCGAATATTTGCATGTTTTTAGATATTAGCATTAACAAGAATTTGCGAATGTTTTACAAATATTGTATTGCAAAAAAAAACTGTCTTAATTAACGAACAAAACAAAGATCGCCAAATTAACATCCGCCGGCCCCCTACACCAAGAACTGAAAAGTAACAATATTTGCATTCGCGGATGTCCAAAATTATAACATTCGTTACATCACTAGTATAGATACAAAAAAAAATGATATAAGTCAGGATTTCGTCTAGATAATTGTTTTCCTTAACCTATATATTCTATCATAAACCTATTATGGTCTGATGCTGGGCTTAACGGTTAAAATGCAAAAAAGTATTTTTAGCATAGGTATTAGGTAGCATAGGTGTTGTACGATGACGGTAAAGATTTTGACAATGTCGTTAATGACGATAACGATGACGTTGGCAATAATGATGACGATGATGACGATTATGTTGATAACGATGATTACAATATCGTTGATGATGATGGTGACGTTGACGATGAATTTGATCATTGTGACGACGCTTTGTACAACGATGCATATGATTGTTACAACGATGTATATAATTTAACATTATGTTATTATCAAATTAATAAATATAGCACATAACAGAAATACAAATATAAAAAAAAAATGGTTAATAATATATCGATCATGATTGTCGACTCCAATGACGATGATGATAATAATAACAGTATGGCTATTATCATCGTTAATGATGGAAATTACAACGTTAACGATGACATACCAATAAATTATATTCGCTTAATTCACAGAACACAAACCGTGGAAGCGGCGAAGGCAGATGCCGAACGCATCAAGGTGCTAGGTCTGGCGGAGGCCACCGCTATCGGCGATGTCGGCAAGGCGGACGCTGAGCGAATGTTGGCGAAGGCGAAGGTTTACAAGCAGTACGGCGACGCGGCGATCATGGCGCTTGTGCTCGAGGCCTTGCCCAAGGTAGGCTACTATTACCACTACTATTTCTAATACTTCAATTACTACTACGATATTCAATGCTTGTACAACCATATATACTATACATGTAGTATTATTACCTCATATAGTTATTATATATTCATATGATTATTACCTCTTTTACAAGTTTCACAATGACAGCACGAATATTAAATATGCAGCAACTTAAATATTGAGCCGTTACTAAACCGTTCGTTAATAAACCTCAAGATGGGTAGGAAAAAGACTATTCGTGGAGGAGAAAGGACTTTTACATTCAAAATATGCATTTGCGAAAAACATTAAACACGTGCTGGCTAACGTAGACATCTAGACGATACACGACTGCATTTCACTATGGGATGCGCGAGGACAAAAGCGAGGTGCGGGGTACATAACCGCTTTTGTTTCATGCGCCTAATTGTTGTGGTCACGTAATAGTATGCTTTCTTTATTGTTATTTGTCGAACATATGAACATCTCGAACCAGAACATAGATTTAAATTTGTACCCGGAATTCTCTGCATGACAGACAGATTAGTTGACCGCTTTGTTGTCCGGGTTGTCTTATAAAATAATAGTCTCTTAAAAGTCTAAAATCTGGAAAAGAAATTTGACTTAACTTTTCCCTCCTGCTAACCGTTGCTTCCATGTATATGAGCAAAGACATCATTACAAAATGTTCCAATCCCTTCCAGATCGCAGCCGAAGTGTCCGCGCCACTGGCCAAGACGGACGAGATAGTGCTGGTGGGCGACGCGGCGGGCGGCGCGACGGGCGAACTGGCGCGGCTGGCGGGCGCCGTGCCGCCCGCGCTGCGCACGCTCACCGGCCTCGACCTCGCGCAGGTGCTGCAGCGGCTGCACCCGAAGACACCCGGTCAGTGGGATTATATTATATGAAACTGTATTAAATGAAACTAAATTAAATGAATCGAAATGAAATTAAATAAAATGATATGAATTGAAGTGAAACAAAAATAAATATAAAATGAAATATAATAAAAAGAAAACTAAACGAAGTGAAATGAAATAAAACGGATCAAAATAAACTGAGATTAAACGTATTGAACCTAAAAGAAATAAATCGAAATTAAATAAAGTGTTTACGCCGCTGTCTGCACTATAACACTCAGTCATTAGGATTATAAAAACTCAAGTGTCAGCGCCGCTGGCTAAGACGGACGAGATAGATCTAGTGGATGACGTCAGCCTTGTCCTCGCACAGTTGCTACAGCGGCTGCACCTAACTACATCCGGCTAGTTACATTAAATTAAGCTAAGTGTCGGCGCCACTGGCTAAAACCGACGAGATAGTGCTAGTGGGTGACGTGGTGGGCGGCGCGACGGGCGAGCTGGCGCGGCTGGCGGGCGCCGTGCCGCCCGCGCTGCGCACGCTCACCGGCCTCGACCTCGCGCAGGTGCTGCAGCGGCTGCACCCGAAGACACCCGGTCAGTGGGGTTCGATTATATGTAACTAAATTAAATTAAATGAAATTATATATAACAAAATTAAATGAGACAAAATGTAATGCAAATAAAATGAAACGTAACGAAATGTTAAGAAACTAAACGAGAAGAAACTAAATTTAATGAAACTACAATGAAATGCAATTAAAAGTATTTAAATGAAACTGTATGAAATAAATCGAAATCGAATTACATTTTATTTAATTCTAAAATAGACGAGATACTTGCTGGTGGGTGACGCTAGACTTGAGCTCGCGCAAGTGCTACAGCGACTGAATCCAAAGACATCTTTTCAGCGGTATTAAGATAAATTTAATTATATGAAACTGAATTAAATAAAATTTCAATTAAATGAAACGAAATTAATGAAACGGAAATATATGAATCGACACTAAATAAAAAAAATCTAAATAAAACGGGGTGAAATGAAACTAAATTAAATGAAACGACCTTAGTGAAACTAAATGCCACGAACTTAAATGAAACGAAATGAAAAAAATATAATGAAAATTTTCAAAATAGAACGCAAGTAAAGTAGAAGGTAGAAAAGCAGTTCTTGCGTTTCGATGAAAAGATGTGGTTGCCGGATTACTTACTTTTGTTTGAGGTGAAATCTTGGTCCTCAGGAGTAGCAACGCATATGTAATTGACTTCAGATAAAATCCCTGTTCTACCATTAGATTGACAGTATGCTTGTTTGTTATCCAATGAAAAAAAATGAAATAAAATGTATTAAATTTAATGTTTTATGCCATTGTGATGTTATTTTTTACAAGTCTGTTAGGTATTTCTTTCTTTTTTGTTTCGTAATTGTGTAATTGTAAGAACTAAAATGTATTCAAAGTAATTTGGGGGACCCGTAACTTTTTCTCCCGCCTAATACCATAGGGAGGAGGGGGTGACTGAAAATCAGCGCTGCACAGGATCACGATCCTTGTCAGCAACAGCTGAGTCACACCCTTTTGCCCAGTACTAATAGGCTAAGCTTATGTTGTTGTATTTAAATTATATGTAATCTTTAAGGCAATAAATTTATTATTATTATTATTAATTTTTTATTCGCCTATGAGTACAATTACAATTTGGTAGTAACTGTCCACCAACTAAGAAGATTCAGCTAGGAACTGGTTTGTCCTTTCATGTCACGTCGGTGGCGGAAATCTTTGTTTTCCAATCCGGAGGTACCACCACCACACATACTTCTACCGTGAAATAGTACTTGCGTTTTGGTGGAAGGGGTGATTTCTCCTTTAATTTGAGGCGACCATGTTACTTCCGAATAGCAACGCATCTATGATTGACTTCAGATAGAATCCTCGTTCTATATTATGTCGGTTACAAATGTCTATGGCAATAGTGACCACTTATTACTTAAATGCGTTTGCCTATTATGAAGAAGAAAAATATATTTCCCATGTGTCTTCTGGGCACGGGTCTTCTCTCGGAATAAGAGTTATAGGCCATAGCCCACGGCGCTGGCCAAGTGTGAGTTGGTGGACTCCACACACCTCCGAGAACTTTTTTTAAAGAATTCTCGGGTGTGTAGGTTTCCTTACGATGTTTCTCTTCACCTTAAAGCAGTGATAATTAATTTCTAATACGCACATAATTTTAGAAAAATCTGTGGTGCGTGCCTGGGCTTAAACCTTGGACCTCCCGATCGAGGGAGCAAATTTTAACAATAAGGCTATCACTATATATGTCCCATGCTTATTCATATTTATGAAACAAACTAATTTACTACAATATTGTAACAGTATGTTTTCTTTATTTTAGAAGAATCCGGCCTGTCGACCAAGAAGACGGGAGTCGCCGCCTGCTAAACGCGAAATGATTTTTCCCGTGCCATGAATGTAATCTTTTTGGTACTATCTTATTTGCAAAAATATATCTTTGATTTATTACTGTCCCACTGTTGGGAATCACGATGACATAGTTATGGTTTTTGCCCACCACTTTCGTGAAGCAGTTATCTTCGAGCGTTTTAAGGACTTTGTCTTAAAAGATTTTAAGGACATAATTAGTCTTCGCGTTGTTTTAAGGATTTTATTAGTCTTCACAGAATTTTGAGGACATTTAATGCATGCACGTTTTTCTTCAATACTAAACTGAGTGATGATTAATACTCAATTTCTCTAAGAACTTGGATTCGATTTGATCTGGACATTCATGCGTGGGAGGCTTAAATGTATTAAGGTGAGTTGGGGTAATATCGGACATGGGATAAAACCGTAAAATTGAAACTGTAGGCTAATGTAGCCATCTTTTATCAAATTGACCACGTCATACACGTACATTATTTCATGGCATAGTAGATGAAGTCACACATAAAAAGAAAATGGCTGACTTAAGTCTAAAATTTTAATCGTACGGTTTTACCCCATGTCCGATATTACCCCAACTCACCTTACTCTTATTTCTATTCTACCACGCTTAAAACGTACAAACCTCTTATATGATAGTGTGTAAGGAGAAATAATAAATGGTTCTTAATGCGTGTACCTCATTAGGTTATGGAGTTCTAAAACAATAGTCACTATGGATGCATTTTTGTTATATATTTTAATTATTACAGCTCGGATGTGAAGGAAAATTAATCAACGACTTTTATTCTCAAATCAAGAGTCAATTTGCGTAGAATAACTAAAAAAAATAACTTGGTTTAATAAATATAACTGAGAATAAAACATCAATTATTGAAACAATTTATACAAGATAGGTGTTTGAATCGATTTTCTACAGTAAATCGATGTAATAAACCCTATTGAAATGTAAGACATTTTCAAGTTATGAGTTGAACAAAATCTGTGTAGGGATTTAAGATTTTTTAAATATGTATGTACACAATACTGGTCAAATTACATAGTTTATACAACAAATGTTCATGTATTACGTGACCATAACAATTAGGCGAATAAAACAAAAGCGGTTCCGATAAAGGTATACCTACATACTCTTGGTAATTGGTAGTAGAATATACTCAGTATCGGGATGGGAAATCCCTAGTTCTAATGACGTTTCAACTGTCATGTGCCTAATTGTTTTGGTCGAGTAGTATGTCATTTATTGAATGCTTGTTTGTCATATCGAGTATTTCTTTGTCATATTCCACTGTTTCTACAAAATTAGCAATTACATAGCGATATTAATCATGAAGAAAACATCGTTCACGGCTATTTTATTATAAGAACATGGTGGCTATTGTTTTGAAAAGTTTTTATTTTATTTAAATATATCATTGTCTTAAAATGAGAAATGCTTTGAAAGATGCTGGCTTTATTTAATATTCCATAATTATATATTACGTTCTTTCATAATTATTATTATTTACTAAAATATTTTACTTGGATTTTACTTATTTATTATGTATATATATTAATACTAATTATAATGCGTGTTCTTTAATATTATATGTAACTAAATTTTTATACAGATATTAGGTATAAAGTTCATTATTAAGAAAATAACATGAAATTATTTAACTATTCATATTACTATTCATATCTTACCTATCTTATATCTTATCTTTGTATGCATTTAATTAACATCATCTTGGTTTTCTGTTTAATACGACATTTAAAAGAGATCCATAACTACCCTATACCCCTCTCCCTCTGTAAGTTTAAACTTGTCATTTTAAGTCAATGATATATGATATTATAATAAAGATTATGTGTTACATCTCCGTAGTTCGACTACATTGAGAGCACTGCCATGTATCTGCAGTTGCACTTCTATAATCTGATTAGGTGGTAAGGCAGGCGTTCCAACTCAGTCTTCAAGAGTAGCGACGCATCTTCAATCGATTTCATACTGAACTCGAATCTTATTCGGAATCGATTACAGATGCCCATGGCGGCAGTGGTTCATCAGGTGGACTGCATGCTCGTTTGCTAGAACTATTAGGTACATAAAAATATTGATTTTCAAGTATTGTTTTCGTAAATAAATACTTCAATTGGTTACAAATCGTCCACTATATTATTTTGTATTTGGAGTAACGATTCTAATAAATAAATTCTTATATTTCTCTTTTCCGAGTTACTACTAATTACAACTTTAATATCTCGTACGCATGTCATACTAATCATTCAAAAAGTTCTTAATTAAATTGTGAAATTAAAATCGTTAAATCTATACAAAAATTCTTAAACAAGATCGATATCGATTAACTAAAATTAATATTTCTCTTAATCGCAATCATAAAAATCGATTGAATTAGAATCATTTGTATGACAGACCGCACATCACTAATACAATCTTTGACAGATTCGACAGATAAAAAATAATATAATGGACGAACAACATACACATTATCTTCCATATATTTTCATGGTAAGTAAAAAGTAATAAATAGACGAGGTTAGTATTTTTTGTAACGGTAGATTCTAGGTGTAACTTAGAAAGTGTATATCTTAGATTTTGTACTTCTTAAATATATCAGAAAAAAAATCGAAGTGTTCTCCTCCTAGACACTGCCCCGTAGTGATTTTGATGACCTTTACTTCTTGTGTGTGTGAATAGAAAACCGTTAAAGAATGAAATTGAAAATGGCGTTCGGTATTTTCTATCTCCCTTCGCGCGCTCTTTTTTATTATTTGCATCTCTTTCTGTGTATAATAATTATGATGACGGTGACGATTAATATCTATATAAATAATAGAAACAGACTTTATTATTATGATAATATTAATTATTATTTTATATTTTATTTTGTGATCTTAACTTTTATGACTATTTATTTTTATAGATTTTTTTTATAACTTTAAGAAAGATGACCTGTTTTTTTTTATTTATTTAATTTATTGTTTGTTTAACTATATTATTTGGTTAATACGCTTATGTTAATATTGATTATGAAAATATAGCGTTATACATTATACATCATATTTTAAGCAAGATGCCATTTTTGTCTTCATTCTTTAGTGATTACGATAACAAAGAACTGTATTAAAATTAACGATTTACTCCACTTTCGATGTGATTAATGTGAATGTATCCTACTCAGAATATGAAAAATACACAGAAGACATAAGAATAATGTGTCGCTATTTTGGGTGCTTATCTAATCTCTTTACTTTTCACCACATAATTTCAATTTTATTCTGGAACTATATTATTTCTACCTATAATAGTTATGTGCTGTCGGAAGTGTGTCGATTCTACGCGATGACTTACAACTAGTACAGATAGCTTTACACTATCTGAGTATTTTTCATATTCTGAGATACGACCTAGGTGTTCAGAAACCTATATATTTTCGCTTCTATATTTATATGGAAACCATAATGGATCACTTGTGACTGTGATTGTACTTAGATGAGTGTTAAAGAGAAGTGGTGTATTTTTGCAAAACTAGAACAAAGTGTCTTAGAAATTAGATCGTGAAATGTTAAAGCGCAAATTTTTTAACGTTCTTTTGCAGTAGACTCTTTATTATATAGTGGCTTCTTGAAAATAAGTATATACTTATAGTCTTATTTATTTATTTTAAGTTGTATCTTGAATATTTACGCGATTTTCGATATTATAAACGTGTACGGTGTGGATAATTCTACCAAATGATTATTTTTGAAATAAAATGTGTGTAATTTGTATGATGTTGTTTATCTTTCGTCTCCTAATATATAGAATAAGGTAATAGGTACAATTTACTTGAGAATATTATTTACTTCAATCTTTTTGACTATTACTAAATATAACTGTGTCAATAAACTGCATGTATTAAAATTTTAATATATTTTAGTACTTATCTTCTTCACCACAATTTATTTGTCTCAGGGTGCCTTCATATTAGATCGCAAGTAGTGTAGCCGCAGCGCGTCAGCCGCGCGACTGCAACGGATGCTTAGTTTTTATTGAAGTTATCATTCATTATTTTTTATTATTATTCTCATTATAGAAGTAAAGCGCGCCACACTAATGTATACATATCCCTCGGCAATAGTCGTAATAAAAAATCATTCAATGCAATCGCGCGGCTGACGCGCTGCTGCCGCAGTACTTGCGACCTAATGTGACGGCGCCCTTGGGTATTAACATTATGTAAATTTGCTATTTTCTTTTGTAAAATGAAAGATAATGTATCAAACGGTATGATATTTTTTTTCGTATGATCTGTTTATTCAGCACTAACTATAGATTTATTTTAGAAGCTATTCAAAATGTATGAGTAAAATATTTGATTCCGATATCCAGTGTGATCCAGTTTATTAACATTAATACAATATGGGACATTTATTTTTGATGATTGGGGTTGTAAAGTTCTCCTCTGATGCTCGTCTTCATCAACTGTAAAGAAAAATATGAATTTAGTACTTCAGTACAATCAATTGGCTTAACGATGATTTCAATTGATTTAACACTTTATTTACGCTTACATTTCTACGTTAAATTTTGCTTATTTTACACATTTTCGCAATATGAAAATAGCTTTTCCTCCTCCGGTCCTAGAATACATGTCCTAAGGAATGAGTAAGAAATTATATCTAACTAGTTGACCAAGCAAACTTCATTCTGTCTAAAAATCAAAAATCTAAAATTATCAGTGTTTTTCCACTATATTATAAGTACATGTATTACACATAAAAAACGTCCTCTTGAAAACTGCATTAAAATCCGTAGTGTAGTTTTAAAGTTCTAAGGATACATAGGGACAGACAGCGAAAAGCGACTTTGTTTTATACTATGTAGTGATAGTTTGTTTCTACAAATATAACTTGGTGACTAGGACAAAATCACCCGTTCCAGGTTTATAGTGGCTTATCCCTGTAGTTCCGGGATCAGAATAGGGCTACGGTATCCCCTGCCTATCGTAAGAGGCGACTAAAAGGGACTTCCGGGGTTGTGGGCGGTAAGAGTGGGAGCTCCAACCGTCCTGCGAAGCGACCCCGTGTAGGATGACGGCATGTGTGGCCACATGCTATCGTAAACACTAGGGGGGCGCACTAAGTACAATGCTGTTTGGGAAGAGCCTGAAGGGAGCATCGCGCTCGAAGGACACCGGCGGCGGTCCGTTGGAGATCCCAGTGTCCTCCACACAAAGCAGAGGTTGGCCACCGGGAGGTTTTAGTGAGGTAAAAATCCCACATAACTCGGCGTTGCTCCCACGGCGTCGGGTACCTTTCGAAGGTTTCCTCCTCGATATCAAAAGAAAAAGATTATATTGGCTAAAGATTTTAAATAAAAATGCAAAAAACAAAATGTGTAGGCCTACCTCCACTTTTTCAGCATAACTGAGCTCAGTTTTCGTTAGGACATAAGATAATTTGGCGAGCGCCGCTTCTGCCGTCATGTCAAATGCGGGAACCACGCCACATTCAAGTAGTAACTGTTGAAAAATATTTAAACATAAATAGAACTCGTAATATTACAGATATCAAACATGCAAAACATTTTTTTATATTATATTCTAATTGTCGACGATAATAAACTAAAATGACGATCATACAATAATACTCTTAAATAAAGATGATCATGTCATATTCACATTTTCATAGATTTCTATATCGATGTTTGCCTTACCTATATTTTACTCAATTTCTTTCCGTACATTAATAATAAGAGGCAAGGACACAATGGAATCGGGATTCTGACGCCCGAATTTAGGTAAAGGCACAGAAATAAATTATATTTAGAATAGCACATCGACTACCGTCCATGACAGAAAAGATATAGGTAGTGATGCCGCTCGATAGGCGACTATCGATAGACTATCGATATTCTATCGATTGTGTGCAATTGTGAAAATATCGATAGGACTATCGATAGTATTGCTTAGGTATAATACTATCGATAGTATCGATAGTATACATCATGATGATACTATTGATAATGTGCAATAGTATCGATACTATCGATAGTATTTAACTTTGATAGTCGCTGTGCTCTCGATAGTGTCAATAGTATCGATACTATCGATAGCTTTTGACTATCGATAGTTATGTATTCTGTAATAGTATCGGTGGTATTATCAGTAATTAATATTTATAAAGGAATATCTTCATACTGAGTATGAAGTAATGGTCAATCAATGGTAAGGTCAGTGCAGTGATAAAATTAACAATATTCTTGAAAATGGTCTAATTAATAATGTACCGTACAGTTAAATATTTGTTGCCAATATCAAATTTACAACTGAACTGTTATTATTTACACTGTTATATTTTACTAGTACATACAATAATATAAACACATTAAATAATTTTAGGTACGTATGTAGGTACATACGTAATTAAGAGTATTTTATGAGCAATTAGTATAAAAGTAGATTTGTAAATTATGTTACTGGCAACATACCGATATTCTTTGAATCATTTGTTTGTACTTGTAGGTAGGTACGAAAATACTTTAAATTTAAAGCTACTAAGAGTAATATTGTTACTTTAAGTGTTTATCAAAAGTGTTGCAAAAATGGAAATTACTAACTTACCAGAAGTTTCCAGCAAAAAAAAATCGTCCATGTGGACTCATTTCAGCAGAGACAATAATAAGGTAATTTGCAAATTATGCCAGCGTGAATTCAAATATAGTAATAATACGTCCAATATGAGGGATCATATGATCCGAAAACATGCAGAAGTGCTAGCAATGAGTCCAACATCTTCGCAAAATGAAAGTTTTATGGAAACCGACAAAGACGAGGGGGTAATTAACAATATTGTTTCCACTTACAATTACAATTCTTCAAGAAAAAAAATGTTAGATAATTTATTTGTAAGAATGATAGCCTTTGACATGGAACCTCTTAATATGGCGGAACACGAAGGCTTCAGAAAATTTGTTGCAGGTTTAGACTCAAAATTTATAATGCCCTTCCCTCACTTCCCTGTCTTACCCTCCTGGCCTCTCGTATACTACGTCTTTGTCAGCGGTATAAGGGGGGGGATAAGGATTCTTCGGGTCTCGAGGGTCTCCTCTTTACCCGGGCAGTCTCACGGAGGGGTTCGGTACGATAATATCGCTTCACAACACTGCAATATTAGCAATATTTTGTTATATTGTTAATAAACCTAAATCAATACTATCGCAAAACAAACAACTATCGATAGTATCGATACTATTGCAGACCATCAATAGTATTACCATATTTTATACTATCGATACTATCGATAGTATCGATAGTATTATACCTAAGTAATACTATCGATAGTCCTATCGATATCCTAACTGATTTTCGAGGTCAACAATCGATAGTGTAACAGCTATCGATTTTTCGGCATCTCTAGATATAGGGTTCTGAAGGAATATAAATCGCGGTCACAGGTAATATATACTAGTCACCCGTCGCATCGATCGAAATTCGACCGTAATCTAAATTAAAAAACTAAACTTCATATTGTAATTTTGAACGCACCCGTTAAACATAAAAAGAAGTTTAATCAACTAAACCGAATTTAAAAGCAATAGCGGGTATTTTGACAAAGACACTGACATTTCTGATGTTATTTGTTTTCATAGTAAGACATTGAATGTTCTACTTCGTTTATTATTTGTGTATGTGACAAATGCACGGTATTGTGTGTGTAATGTGTTTTAGTTGATTTTATGTACGTTTTATGCATTATTTGAAAAAAATGTTAACTTTCGGCACTCCTTCTCTACGTCCACTATATCCGTGCAAAATTTCATATTAATCCGTCCGCGGCATATTACTTAAAATGCGTCACAAGTTTTTGCTTCACGAATTAATATAATAATAATAAAATAGTACATACTAACTTCTATGGCAGAGTAAATGTACGGTTTCGAAAGGATAGAAATTTACAGAAGATACATATATGAATAACGGGTAGAGTTAAATTATTATTCTGGTGACCCATTACAGTCCCACTGCTTGGCACGGCTCTTCTCTCAGAATGAGAAAGTTTTATTATTCTAGTAAGTATTTATTATTCACTATTAAGCACACTATGAAATTAGGGGGTTTCAAACTAGATATTAGAACTTACCAAACCAGTCTCATAGAACGGTTTACCGAGAACAGTCCCATTGATACACTGGGTAACGTTTACCACCAACACGTTATTTTTGACCGCTCTTTCTATTTCTTTGTATATCTCCTTCCGTTTTATCGGAATGTTGCCATTACCGTATGTTTCTAGGACTACCCCTGAAATAGGAAATAGAATGTAGAAATAGCATGTTTTTGTTTGGGAAGAAAAACACGTTTTTTTAGGTAATTATTTTTTATGTAAAATAGGCGAACCAGGGGTAAACCAGAGGGGAACCAGGAGTATGATATGAGAAAACCTCACGAGGCATTAAAACTTATTTCTCAAGGGTAGTGACACGTCTGCGGAGGCCCTCAAGTATTTGGAATTTATTATTATTAGTATTTGTATAAGTCCGACAATGAGTACTTATCGTTCAATTAACTACCTATATGTTACAGACCAAGGTTAGCAACGAGCACTTATTTACATACTTATTATTATAAAAAGTATGTGTATTGTAAATTGTGTCTCATAATATTGTGTCTTTATGTAACCAAGAAAGGAAGCTGAAGCAGATCATTTATACCAGCTAATACCAGCCAGTGCAGCAATACATTAGACTGACCGCAACAAATATGCAAAAGCCTACAAAGACACTAGCAAAGGTGTCACGATCCTCAGCACTGAGGGACCGAAGAGGATTGAAGAGTGAGAGAGAGGTAGGTACTTACCCTCCATGCCGGTTAACACAGCCCTGATAAGTTCAGGCGTGATCGTTGGAGCTACCTTCAGCACATACACCTTTGTGGATAATTTATCGTGTAGTTTACACTCGTCGGGCACCGAACCTGGGGCGTGTATCAGCATCTTCGCGTCCACCTCCAAAGTGACTTTCGCTTCAAGAAGAGGAGGGAAGTTAGGTGAATCGAACGCGTTAATGCGCGTGTTTGATACCTTTTTCACTCTGAAATAGGTTACCCTATTACTAGTCGCCCGTCGCATCGGCCGAAATTCGACCGTAATTTAAATTAAAAAACTAAACTTCATATTGTCCAAATTAGTACGAATATTTCTCTAATTCAAATCAAATGTCATCTGACATTCTTGACGTTGTGTCTTTTCATAGTAAGACATTGAATGTTCTATTTCATTTACTAAGTACTTATTATGTGTTTGTGACAAATGCATGGTAGTGTGTGTAATGTATTTTTAGTTGATTTTATGTATGAAAAATGCATTATTTGAAAAAAATATTAACATTCTGCACTCCTTCTCTACGTCCACTATAACCGTGCAAAATTTCGTACTAATCCGTCCGCGGCATATTACTTAAAAATCCGTCACAAATTTTTGCTTCACGTATTAATATAATAATTAATTAATTATTTATTTATTATTTAAATTTAAAATGTATTTAACTATTAAATGTTAAGGACATGTTACAAACAGGGATGTAACGGAGCTCCGATTCCGGTTCCGATAAGTCGGAACTTCCGATTGTAAATGCACCTTCGGTTCCGATTCCGGTTCCGAAATTTTTATATCGAAGATTTATATCGGAGGTCGTCTGAAGCGAATTTGATTTAGGTCATTTGTTAACTGTTTATGGGAAGATGTTAATAGGAAACATTCTTGTTGTCGTCGTGTTAGTCACACTCTTATTTTATTTTGTAATTAAAGTTGAAAAGGTTTACTATCTCACGTTGTTACTAGCAGTTCAATGATGTATCATTGAAATCGTCTCAGCTTACGGAATGAAATAAGCTATAATTTTTAAATATGAAGAGAAAATGGAGGATTAATTTAAAAAAAACGTTCCCTCCTCACCTTTCTTATTAAACTGCGTTAGAAAGAGGGGACTGTTTTTCTAGCATAAGAATGTACCAGCAGAACCTACTACTTCATTCACACAGAGCACAATATGTTTCATCCATTACCATTTTGTCAATAGTCAACAATATATTGAACCACTAAGTTTCATTAAATTTGCATCAAAATTGATGAACTTTCATACAAACTTTCCTCTCCATTTTAATCCCATTAAGGAGTAATTTACAAAAATTCTTTCCTGGTGCTCACCTACACTATAAAAGGAAACAGTGCAAATTTCTAATAGTATTTAAGTCAGTTTTTTTCCCATGTACAAACTTCCCCGAATAAAACACATTTTTGCCATAATGTTTATTGACTGATCAACCTCCGATTCCGATTCCGATTCCGGTTCCGATTGCGATAAAATGAATTTCAAAACTCCGATTCCGACTTCGGTTCCGATAAGTGACCTCTGTTACATCCCTAGTTACAAAGTACCTATTGATTGATATACATATACATTGCAAATAAAAGGTATTTGGTTTTCTTTATTGACAGTCAAGACAATTTGATCTTGCTTTAAAGGACAAAATAAAAAGGATGGGCACCAACGCTTTCACGTGTAAAATCAACACCCACTGGCAAAAGGACCCATGAAGTAAAGGCTAGGACCAAAAAATTAATACGATAATGATGTCTCATAACAACTATTATGTATCAAAGTTTTCTTAAAACGTTATTAAGTGCTTAGATAATTTTGTAGACGGTAACTTTTGATTAGTTGAGTTTTACAATTAATTTTATTTTCATGCATCAACTAAAATGCTACATAAAATTTTGAAATAACAGACATAGCCGGATTTTAGTATTCGTGTTGCGTATAGTTCCTACTGTGTTATAAATAATTTAAATGTATCTTTCGTACATACCTAGTACCCCTAAACAGTTTGCACCCGAAGAATACAGTAACTTCTGGTATATGCTGAGTAGCGGCGATGAGTATCGAGCAAAGGAAGTTGTTCAGCCCATCGCTGCGAGGTTGGAATATTGGTACCTAAAACAAATAATAGAAACCTCAGAACGAGATGCTTTTCCTCTAAAAAACCATTGTTCATGTCTTCGTTTACACATCGCAACGTAGTTACAATGCACGTTTGCATTTTCGTTTTCAGTGATACCTAACAATGTGTCTTGCAATATGAAAAAAACGTAGCCAATGATTATTCCTGGGGAAACGTGACAACCTACTACTAAGTTTCGACGGAAGGGTGTGGTTGCCGGCACACTTTCACATGAGGCGACCATCATAGTCCTCGGGAGTAGCAACGCATCTGTGATTGACTTCAGATAGAACCCATGTGGATGAAGTTGATTACAGATGTCTATGAGCGGCAGTGACCACTTACCATCAGGGGGACTGGATGCTCGTTTGCTACTTCAGTCAGATAAAAAAAACTAAGGACACAGTAAGCGTCATGTCTATTTCACTACTGCAAACATTAATGTTGTGCGAATTTTATGTAAATTTAGCTATAACTTGAACCAAAATATCGTGGGTTTATAAATCAGACACACTCAATTCTCTTTACGCGCAACGCGACGTTTGCAACGTAGAGCGATTTGTTTTTCGTCATCCTCTTTCTATAGAGGACAGCGAAAATAATAGACATATAGATAAATATTTCTTTTTACGACCTTCTGTCTATAAAGTGGTTTATATTGTGGCGACCTCCCGCTACTCATCAAGAGATGGCGCTACTAGTATTCTGAAACACGCTATCGAAGCATTCTCAGAATCCTACATATATACAAGTTCCGAACATCAACTGTCGGAGCACGGCCGCTCCCCAGGCATGATCACCTAGCCTGGCGGGAGATCTCCCTTTGCCAAAATATTAACCCTTGATTCTATTTAGTCTGGATAGTCCGATGCATTTTTTCATACCTGTGCACCAGTAAGCACGACGGTCTTGCCGACTGTCTCCAACATGAAAGAAAGCACGGAAGCACCATACGCCGTCGTGTCGGTACCATGAAGGACCACAAAACCATCGTAGTCATGGTAGAATTTCTGGAATTATTTTATGTTAGCGTCAGGACCCCTGGACTAAGTGCGATATTTTTGGTTTGGAGACTATTAAGATTAAATACCCTTTTGATACTATTTGATACTCCTTATAATATTAGTTAGCTACCTTAGCTATTGAGTTGTTTCGAAGACAAGCCAGAAAAATAGACAGACTGACAGACATAACATTTTTTTATAATATTTAGATTTTTATACACTGATTTTTGTATACTTTTTCTACATGTCGTACATTATATTACACGTTTAAAAAATATACGCACGTACTTTTATATCTCGCGCCATTTTTATCCAGTCGTCAGTTGTGAAATCTGAGGAATCCTTGAGATCGTCATATTCGTAGATTTTGTATAAAACTTTCAGGTCAGTGTCCTTGCCATCTGAAAAGTATCTGTGGTTAAATCGTAAGTATTTATAAAACACTAGCTGACCCGGATAACTTCGTTCCGGCTAAAAGCAAAAAATCGAAAATTTTATCAATGTTTCTCCACTATATTATACACAAGCATTATCCACGCGACTTCGTTCGCGCAGGCTAAGTAACTGAAGTTTTAGCAAGAACCCCTTATGTACTCTAGTAATACAAATAGCCTTTGTTATCCAGCAATAATGTGGCATTGTAATGGTGAAAGAATTTTTAAAATTCGTTCTGCTGTTTTTAAGTTAATTCTTAACAAACATACAAAAATACAAAGTTTTCCTCTTTATAATACTAGTATAGACTAGTATAGATGTATTATGCATAAAAACCTTCCTCTTGAATCCGTCTATCTATTAAAAAAACTGCATTAAATCCGTAGCGTAGTTTTAAAGATCTAAGCATACATATGGACAGACAGCGGCTTTGTTTTATACTATGTACTATGTAGTGATGTGTAATCAATTAACAATTGACTTTCAGAATATACAAATGTCTATTGATTGGTGCGATCTTGCTGTTGGGAGGTCATACTCGACATGATCCCGCCAAAAATAAAGGTGGCATGATTTTCGTTCTGTAAAAAAAATCTCAAATCGCACTAACCATAAATATTATTTTGGCGTTTCAGCATTATTTCCTTTCCACTGACTATATATTGTTTATCTGACTGAAGTAGCAAACCAGCATGCCGTACACATGATAAGTGGTCACAGCTGCCCATGGACATCTGTAACCAACTTCATATAGAACATGGGTTCAATCTGAAGTCAATAACAGATGCGTTGCTACTCTCGAGGACTATGATGGTCGGCTTATATAAAAGTGTGCCGGCTACCACACCCTTCCAACGAAACGCAAGAAATGCTTCACGCTAGAAATAGGTGCGGCGGTGGTATTTTCCCGGTCGAACTATACTGGTTCTACCACCTTGTGTAATACCATAACATGGTTAGTAGGTAGTGGTTCGAGATTCGGAGTTCGATTCCTAAGCAGGTTTCTCTGACTTTCCGAGGTTAAACTACAACAACAAACAAAATAATTAATACAAAATATCATGTGATTTAAAATATCCAAAATATATTTAATCGAACTTAAACACTCAAATATAATTTTAAACATTTTACCTGGTATTGCAAGATATTCTTTTTTATCTGATTTAGAAAGATGATGTAACCAGTATTCGTTATCATGTAGCTGTGGAAGACGTCTGATAACCTTTTCTATGTCTTTCTGGGGCACCAGCACTATTGATAAAAATAGAATATAAATAGTATTATTATTTATGTATAATTATTACTTATGCGCACTAAGCTGCAAGAAAAAAAATGATTAAAAAATAAAATATTTAAAAAATATAATAATGTTAAACATTTTGAAATAATTATCTGTAGATGAAGCGCAGTAGGTATATAAAAATGATCATTCGATTTAGTATTCTTGTTGCATAAAAAGGCATAAAATTACTCAATACTTTAAATATAAAATTAACAACCAATATGGAATAACACTCCATGACAGAGGAAATATCCGAGAAAAAAGGTTGTTAATCTTGTTAAGCTTGTTAAGGCGATCTTTACATTTCGTTTAATGATTGATTTCATCCATTAAAGTATGTAAGCTGCATACGTTATTAGCACATAGCTTAAAAATGAATAATCGAACTTACCTCCTTTTTCATTTTTCAGCATGCCAAAAGTACCTCCAGTGTAAATAGTTAGAACTCTCTTTATCTGGACCATTTTGGAAGGCTTCAAGCGTTTGACTGCACTTTTCAAACACGTGGTAAGTAAAGACTATTCATTTCATAAAAAATATGTTTTTTGCACACGATCGTTTTGACGCGTTTTCAAATATTTTTGTTACGTATTTACTTCGTAATAAATATGTTTTTGCACACGTTTTGTAAGAGATGACTGCGGAGTAATGACTATTATCATTACGTATCGCTGACAAGTATCTACGGAACATTACCGCTTTAATTATCGGACATTTAAATGGTACGACGCGGCATTGAAACGACACGACTTCTTTTACATGTTCTTTATGTTAAGTTCGTGTATGTAGGTGATAAAATAACTCAAAGTAATAAGAGTAGCTTTAAAACATACTGTTACTATAATCTTATTAATATTTAAAATGCAAAAGATTGAGAGCATGTGCCTGTGTTTGTTACCTACTCTTTATGAACTTTTTTTAAGTGGGTAGTCCTCATGGATACCTAGCCGCCCGAGGCAGAAGCTGGGTTATGGCCCGCTGCTTTATCCTCGCACCGTATGACGGGAACACAGGTACGCTTTCGCATTCTTCCGCGAACCCGCCGGTGCCTGGCTGCTAACGCAGCCCCCCCCCCCCCTCCGCGTGGAGCATCAAGCTCCTCTACAACAGCGCGCCAGAAAACACAAAGGCGAGCCTTATGTCCAAGGCTCAAGCTAGGCATCTGCAGGGCGTCGGACCAACCCCGAGCACGCCACCTAGGAGCCGCGGGCATGGGCAAGCCGACATCCGCAAAGCCTTCTCAACCTTACAGGCACCGGTACTTCTTGGAGGTGGTAGAGCCAGTGTAGTTCGACCGGGGAAGTACCACCGCCACGCTTATTTCTAACGCGAAGTATTTCTTGCGTTTCCATGGAAGGGTTGCCCGCATACTTTTACAAGAGGCGACCATCATAGTGCTCGGGAGGAGCAACACGTCTGTGATTGACTTCAGATAGAACCCATGTACTGTATGAAATTGATTACAGATGTCCATGAGCGGCAGTGACCACTTACCATCAGGTGGACTGTATGCTCGTTCAGTCAAATAAAAAAAATTGATCTCCCACACCCAACGGCGGATCCGCTCTTTGGTTCCGCCGCAAACCACCAAACGACTGAAGAGGACAGGGAGGACGGTAACGACACACCGTATCTCCTCTTTCTCTGCGGCCTCACTACCAACGCATCTGACGGTGCGCCCCCATTCGGTCGCAGGAGACAGGGTGAACGGCAACGACACACCGAGACACCTTTCTTTCCTCACGTGACCCCTCCTGGGTGCAGAGGCCAAAAAACACCGGCCTCGCAGCCCCCTCGGATGCATCCAGAGCGGCTCAGGCCAAGCCCACTCGGAGCGTTCCCTCCCTGGGATCCCTCTTAGCTTCACCGTGGTGCTCCAAGCCACGGTTATTGCCCCCTCACCACGACAAGGTGGAGATCTCTTCGAGGGGGACTCCACTCTTTCTCTTAATGACCTGGATTGACACGTGGAATATTCACTCATTACCGAGCTAAACAGGATCAACCGGGGGAGCCGCGAGATTAAGATAAAAAAATCTTTGTACATCGTCGATTGTAAACAAACTAAAGACAAATATTAAAGGTTCCAAGCCATAGTGATCTTGTCGACGTAAGATCACTATGTCTCGACATATGTTACATTTATCTTAAGAGGTGATACGCGACAAACGTTTATCACATAAATATTCAATCGACATCTCATGTAAAGGACAAGAGCGGTTAAGAACTGTGTGGATGGCATATTTATTCATCATTCGTCTTGCATACAAATAAATACCATTGTACTATCCTTGAAAACCATGCAAATATGCGCTAATGCATTATTATGATATAACACATATATTTTTAATAGAGTTTTATGCACACTCGCATTCACATCGGGTATTGTAATTAATCTCTTAGCGATCTTAATGAAGATATTTTTTAAGCTAACAACACCCACTTCGCCTGCCATGGAGCGCGGCCGAGCGTTCGCTTAACGTGTATGAATATCATACGACAGTACAAAGCTCGCACGGATTGAGACGAGCTCGGAAATCGGACGAATATGTAAGCAGCTGTTTGTGAGAAAGTATATTTTTTGTGGTTCGACTACGTAGGCATCGCCGCTACACCTTTTTTTTACCTAATAACAGCAATATTGATCGCTTCGGTGTTCTGGTTTAAAGGCCCCACCCTTTATAATTTTGGATATTATTTCTAAAGGGACAATGACGATGATAGTTTCACAGTGAAAAATGCTCTGCGCTGCGCTCCGTCATATGTGCGCCGGTCCTTAAGGGTAAGGGAGACTTAAAGCTTACAATAAGCGCTATTTACGCAAGTCCACCAATTCACACTTGGCCAGCGCGGTGGACTATGGCCTCAAACTCTCTTATTCTGAGAGAAGACCCGTGCCCAGCAGTGGGACAATAATGGGTTGTACCCTCACGCAAGTGTGACCGATCTAAGACTTGACTTTAATCAAATACCTGATTACGGATGTCCATAGACTGCCTCTTCCACAATAATCAAGTAGATGGTTTGCTCTCTTAATACTTCGATTATGCAATAAAAAAACTTTTTACATTTACAGTTTTTTTATCTGATCTAGCTAGCAGCAAACGAGCATGCAGTCCATCAGATGGTGAATAGCCACTGCCGCCGATGGACATCTGTAAGCAACTTCACATAAAATATGGGTTCTATCTGAAGTCAATTACAGATGCGTTGGTTCTCCCGAGGACTAAGATGGTCGCCTTATATAAAAATGTGCCAGCAACCACACCCTTCTATCGAAACACAAGAACTGCTTGACGCTAGAAATAGGTGTAGCAGTGGTACCTCCCCGGTCGAACTACACTGGTTCTACCACCTATCCCACCCACATATTTTGTACTGACTATAGTGGTTTACAATAGACTCAATATGTGTGTTTTAGGCACTAAAATATATGATAAGATACGAAGAGGTAAAGTAAAAGATAAAATAATAACACAATAGATTTCCGATAATTTATTTATTATAAAAACTTCCTTAATAAACAAAAAATAACAACAGTTAATAAAAATGCTTATAAAGTAGTTTTTTATATCAATTTGTAATAATTGACAAATTAATAATAAATATTGTATAATCGATGTATAATAGTAGTAGTAATACTTAGTATAATCGATGTATATTATTGATATTGATTTGATCGACGCAATGTGCACCTAAAGGCGCGGACCCACCGCAACGCACGGAGTGTCTACGCACGTGCGTCAAGCTTTGCTTTGCAAGAAAATGTATGTGATTGTGTCCACTGCAAGCCACGGACACGCTACACATGAATTGACACTCGTGGCTATCTCGGATATGCGCGCACGTAGCTCAACGTTGGCAACGCCACACACGGTATACACGCGATACACGTAAGCGGGATCGGATGGGGGGTGGAACGGGCAGGGAAGCGTCGCCGGCGCCATTTTGTAGATTCCTTTTCTCTGTCTGATGAACTGTGCTGCGCTACAGTTTTACATAGCCGTGAGTTAAAATTCGTGGATAGCGTGTGCTGCAGTGGAAACGTTGACCCACGTTTCCAAATAAACGAATCCGTGCGCCGTGTGACCGTGCACAGCGTGCGGTGCGGTGGATCCGGGCCTTAATACCCAACTCAATATTGAACTGCATGGATTTACAAATTTTATCTACTTTTGTATTTTCTTATTATGTGTAGGTAGATCCAGATCCAACATAATTTAAGAGCTGCCAAGGATTTTAATTTTCTACAGACCATGGGTTTGTATCGTCATATTAATATTATAAATGCGAAAGTCAGTGAGGACGTTTGTTTGTTTGTTGCTCTGTCACGTAAAAACTACCGGTACGATTTCGCTAAAATTTCCCACACATAGTTTATGGTCTAGATAACACAGAATACTTGTTACCGTGGTAGACATGACAGAAGCAGGCAAAGCTGCGGGAAAGCCTAGTAATCTACAAATCACAAATCAATTGAGGATGAAAACAAAAAACATTACAATAATAGCCAGGGTACTACTGAACAAAACTACATGTGCTGACCCTGGATTATTAGGTATGGGAGGCGTAGCGTCCTGACCATCTCTATCAAACACTCTTCCCCAAATCGCAAAACTATACAACTCAGACGCTTTATTTTGCAAAACTAACTTTAAATTGCTAGCATCACCCTGTGTGCTAACTTCATAGTGATAATCTTTAGCTTCCAAAGGCATTATAGCTGTCGTCAAAGCGACGGGGTAAAACGTCGAATCGTGGGCAGCTAAATCAGCAACGATCTGAGGTGAGGGTACTGTTGCTACGATTGACAGCTCTTCGAATACGCCTGTTGTATTATTTTCGAATTTTGGAAACCTGTAATGAAATATAATAAAATAAATGCTATGTATTTATCTCAGAAGTCCCTTATTAATGAGTTGAACCTACAGACTCTTTGTTAAAAATATATCACCATGTATCATTATTTTATGAAACATTTTCAATAATTAGCTATGGATATATTTTTTATCACAAAGTCTTATTAGAAAGGCGATGTAAAAAAAGTCTTTCAAGTTAGTCTGCACAGATAAATCTTTGGCTAAACTCAGATAAACAGCAGTGACTATTTACCATCAGATAGACTACATACTTATTTGCTGCATCTAATTTTATAATATTAGTAGAAGAAATGTATGAGCATGCAACCTAAGTAAGTGGCCACTGCCCTCGAAGGAGTTCTGTAATCAACCCCCCACATGATAAGTTTTATTTGAGATGAGCTCTGATAACTGAATTCGAATACTACTAATAAGTATGACTCTGTTTTATATAAAAACAGATTTTACAATGGTCAACAGTCGTACCTAGTGCCACATGTTTCGAGAGTATCGCCTGTACACGCGACCACCGAGCATATTCTGTTGCCACCGGTGGCCACGCCATCAAAGGTTCGCACGCCACTAAACGCCATAGCTCTGTAATGATAATTCTGAAAGAAAGATAGGTGTTCAATATAGTGTTGCCCAAATTCAGTCTTGGTCTTGCAGTCTTGGTCTTGTTCTTGCGTTTTTGCAAGACCAAGACCAAGAACAAGACCGCGTATTTTTAGCAAGACCAAGACCAAGACTGACCGTGCAAGACTTGAGCAAGAACAAGACATAGCCTGCAAGACTCTTGCGTCTTGCAGCTAGGACTTAGCGCTATTTCACTGAGTAGTTAGGTGTAACAGTTCGGTGTATAGGTAGGTACGCTTAGGAATTCTATGAGACGCAAAAAACTGTATCAAAGAATATGAAAAACTGGACCTATGCGCATTACGACTAATACCATAAACATAGCGAATAAAAAAATATCTATTAAAATCAATGCATGCACTCAGATGCATAGTTATGTTTTAACCATCGGCACTTTAATAATGCGGCATCAAAGGTTTTGTACTTACTTCTCAAAGAAATTTGCCGCTTTTCGGAAGTACATGGTTATGATACACGCGCCGGCGGCTTCTTTTGAAATCTAAAACAATCGTTGCCGCCAAGCCGAAATCATAACATTTGACACTATTTGATTTCCGCCATAGGGCGTAGGTATACTCATGCAAAATAATTTCGAATTTTAAGAGTACCTACAGGTGTTCCAAAGAATAAATAAGTTTCAGAGTACTTAGAATGAAAATGAATACATTATACTGATCACGCAAGTAGTATTATGATTGGGATAAAATGGTAAGGATAGGTAGTAGATGTCATATTAATTCATTCTAGTAAGTATACATTATATTATTGATTACTTATATGGTTTTAAACGAATTACTTAGGTACTATTATTGTACATTTAGTCATTATATTTCTTAAGTTTTTACAAGAAAAAATAGCAAAAAAGTGTTCAAATATCACCCCGCACCCGTTTAATAAATATTGTAGCCACTTTTAAATATACTTGAAACGTGTAAAAAAATTCTACAAAACTAATATAATAATATAAAAAGCGTAGGTACTTACCTACTAATAAAATAAAAATTGCAAGACTTGCAAGACTCTTGCTGCAAGACCAAGACCAAGACCAAGACTGGGAGCGCAAGACCAAGACTAAGACCAAGACCAGGTGTATTGGCGCAAGACCAAGACCAAGACTGGCTAAGTCTCGTCTTGTTCTTGCATTTGGGCAACACTAGTTCAATAATTGTTAACTTTATCTCAATAATTTACTCCATGATTGTTACAAACGCTATTGTTACTAATTAATAATAAATAAATCTAGCATGAATATCGAAATTTTACTTCTAATCGTTTGTCCATGCAAGCTCTCAAGCAAGTTAAATTTCTTAGTGTCGTCAACCCATTATTGTCCCACGGCTGGGCACGGGTCTTCTCTCAGGAATGAGAGAGTTATAGACCATGGTACACCGTGCTGGCCAATTGCGAATCGGTGGACTTCACACACCTCCGGGAACTTTTTTTTAAAGAACTCTCGGGTCTGTAGGTTTTCTCACGATGTTTTCCTTCACCGAAAAGCAGAGATAATTAATTTCTAATACGCATATAGCTTCAGAAAAATCAGTGGTACGTGCCTGGGTTTGAGCCTCGGACCTCCCGATCGAGAGGGCAAGATTCAACCATTAGGCTATCACTGCTCTTTTAACAAGTCAATGTCTTATAATTATTTGTAGGACGTGTCTTCTTACCTTAATAATAAATCTTGCATATTTCTAGGGTAATAACTGAAATGATTGAACTTAAATAACAATTTTTTTTTCTTTTATTTATTTGTACTTAATTTTAATCTACATTAAATGCTTATTTATTTCTAAAAAACTAAAAGAACCTTTAACATATTTTACGGACTTCAAGACTAATGACAAGAGTAGATTTACAGATTTAAGATATAACGTAAAATAGACTTATTTATGGTCGTGGATTGTATGACTAGGACACAAACTGTTCAAAAAAAAACATGTCATGAAAAATGGATGAAGACAAAAAATAATAATGTTAATTTCTGCGTTCAGGAGACACAGTTCCATTATACCATAAATATATATTTATTTTTTATTAAATATTTATGAATGTAAATTTCTACGTTCAGGAGACACAGTTCCATTATACCATAAATATATATTTATTTTTTATGAAATATTTATGAATTAATCTTTAAAATATCGAAAATAAAATTAACTGTTTTTTTTTTAATTATGAATGGGTAGGTAATATACTTCTTTGGTATTGTGTAAATTGTAACTGATTGTAGGGAGACCAGATTGTTATCCACTAATAATAAACTATCTATTAATAAGAATAAAATATATAAGTGTTTATAATTCAGTGCTAACAAATTCTAAGATGTACGGGTATATAATGTTACATTTTGATAACTTAATCATGACTATCATATTATATTTTAAACTTAAAAAAAAGATGTAAAATAACACAAGCGTCACACAAAAGCCACAAGATACCTACCTACTACTTGTATATGTTTGTATTATTAGCATCAATATTTTTTCCTTTTTTTGTTTATAGCCGGTTATCAATTTCAACAATTTTAAATATATTATCAGGCAACAATACATTGGAGACTTAGAATAAAATTATAATAAAACACAGCCAATTCCATAATAGTAAAAAAAAAACAAAAAAATATAAAAAAAAACGACCATTAGTAAGTAATTATATGAATTTGAGATAAAAACGGCACTAAATCATCAGCAACATCAATCGATTCCGCTTATTAATTCGTAATATTTTAATCTTATCGCGTTTCATCATACGTACATATATTATTTACATACATGTCTGTCACAAGTAAAGGAAATATCAAAGAGGGAGGAGCCTTCTCACATCATGTCCAATTGCATTCCTCAAAATCTTGTCATAAACTAAACATCATAAATAACATTTTCAATCTTGATATAACCTTCCACATCATTCTTCGTCGTCGTTCTATGTCGGTTCACATCATTTTTGTATACTCGACCCCAAACACCGAACGAAATTATTTGGTTTTGTGGCGCATTCAACTTATTAAGCACAGTTCCCTTTTCATTAACACAATAATCCACTCTGTTTTCTGATTCTGTGATATGTGTGTTATCGATAAAAGTGAAGTTCTTCGGATCCAAGGGATACTTGTTGTTTCTCAAGCTACTCGGGAAGTATACGATGTCGTCGCATTCCAGTGAGCTGTTGTAGTGATGACGGTACGTAGTCATTACTATTTCAAGTTCTTTAAACTCTGCATTTTGTTCTTCTTTGCTGAATCTAGAAAAATATTAAGTATAGCTATATGAGAACAGTTAAATTGCATTACAACAAGTATAACAATTTAATTTTTTTCTAATATTTATGTGGTCTATGGTACTAAGTTATTAGAGTAGGTGTGACGGCTCTCTATCAAACGAGGCGACCATCATAGTCCTCAGGAACAGCAAACCATCTTTAATTGATTTAGATAGAACCCCTGTGCTATACGACATTTATTTTATATGGTTAGTGACCTTTTATCGTTAAATGGTCATTTGGTGTATGCTCATTTGCTATTTCAATCTTATAAAAAAATGATAAGCTTATTATACCTACCTATTATTATGCCTATCTAAGGACTAAGTTGGAACGACTCTAATAAGTATTCAATCCACACTAGAAATAAGTGTAGTAGTGGTACCTCCCCGGTCGAACTAAATGCCGCTCTTTTGCTCGACTTGGTGGGGGCACTGCCGTGCCCATAGATATATTTTACCACCTTAAGATTACAGATATCTACGGACGTCAGCAGTCACTTACCATCAAATGCTTGGTCATTTGCTATTTTTATGATGTAAAGAAAAATCTAAACGCATATTTTACCTGTAAGGACAGCTTTTGACGTCATCGTTCTTGCAAGCCACCACCGCGCAAGCAGCGACACCTATCTGCCGCTGTACGTAAGTGTTACTGCCGTCCTGAACAAAAGCTCGGTAGAACGGCACCTGAAATCATGAAATATGGATTGGTAATACCGACTTTTAACAATACCTACTTTTTTCGAAAGACATTTACTAAAGCAACAGCTTACAAGACACATTTAAAATTTTTCTTCTTATTATATATTTTTTTGGTTAATGACGTCATGTTTACAGCGAATTAAACATGTATATGTTTATGATGATACGTAGTGTCACATTCGATAAGTTTCGTAACGTAATATATTGGTATTTTATACACAATTTCATTGTATTATCTTCGATAATTTTGGACACGTCACCGAATGTAGGTATCCTAAATTACCTAATCCTT
The DNA here is from genome assembly GCA_949699795.1 of Spicauda simplicius. NCBI lineage: Eukaryota > Metazoa > Arthropoda > Insecta > Lepidoptera > Hesperiidae > Spicauda > Spicauda simplicius. The sequence goes on from OX453077.1 coordinate 6,189,124, forward strand.
TGAGGCATACTAATTGACATACGACAAGTCATATTTACATACGATGAATTTTACCTTTAACTCATCTTTATTTAAGGATTATTATGTTCATAGAGCACCCATTGGTAACTACTTATTATGGTGCATTGAAATGCATAAGTGATTTTATAATTGAATTACGTCATCGAACAATAAATGATTTCAATATGTTTCAAGGTTTATTTTATTTGTTTAGTTGATAAATATGTTAAAGTATCGATGGAGACGTCTTCCAAAGGTCTTCCAAACAATAAGACTTTTTTTTCGTTTTCGAGGGGGAAACCTTCAAAAGGTACCCGACGCCGGTCGGAGCAATGCCGGGTTATGTGGAATTTTTACTTCATTAAAACCCCCCCGGGATCTCCAGTGGAACATAAGCGGAATTCTCTGAGCGCGATGCCCTATTCGGGTTCTTCCCAGTGAGCATTTGTACTCACTGCGCCTTCTGGTGTTTACGACGACGTGCGGCCACACATGACGTTGTCCTACCCGGGGTCGCTTAGCTAGACGGTTCGAGCTCCCACTCTTACCGCCCCGCAACCCCGGTGGCCCCTTTTAGTCACCTCTTACGACAGGCAGAGGATACCGTACGGAACTACAGCGATAGAGGAACAATAAGACCTACAGGCATATCATGCCCGGTAACTATGACAAAAGTAAGTATAAGTAAGTTGGTTTGTAACAATAGCTTAGATGAAAGTTTAATAATGGACAGATTGTTTATGCTATCCCATGATATAAATGCCACATGAAAGAATTTTATGAGAAGCTTATTTTGAGAAACAGAGACAAACATTGCAATTAGCGACTAAAATTCATTACGTGCACTTTAAAACTGATCAAAATACTTCATAACTTACCTTACATAAGCTAATTGGATAATAAATACCATGAGGTATATAGAACACAAAAGACATGCAAAAATGTTTATTGTCATAATTGCCGTAATAAAGCGTCATGCAAAGAAATTTCCTAATGACAACGACAACAACAAAAATATATTAAGACACAACGTCTCTTTGGAGTACACATAGGCAATTGCCAGCCCGGAACCATTTGCCTTCCTTAGTTTAGAATCCATTAAACGGGGCGGCAAAATTCTGTATGTGGAACTCCGGAATACCTTTGTTTTGTCGTCATAATTTCTGGGCGGCAAAATTAGATTTACATCTAAAGAGGCGCGTTGCAGAGGGCAGACAAACCAAACTTGATATCTTTATTTTGAATTTGAGTCGCAACATCAAAAGTTTATTAATATGTGGTTTTAGGAATGATTTCGGGTATGCAATTGCACATGCAACAGCGACGGGTGTATAAGCTTGTTGTAAATAATCTCACGAAATCTTTGTTATAATTAAATACGCAGTATTTGCAACACGATACTAAAGATAAAAAAAAGCATTCACCAATTTTTTTCAAATGCCTACTTAAACTCATTCATATTGCAGTAAAATATATCGGGTTTGATATACGAATATATTTTTGTATAATAAATGATGCATTCTTAGCAATGAGCTTTACTGATTTTAAGTTAACAATGATCACTTAGCGGAAGCACTGCACTTTTCATTAACATTTTTTTCTAACTTAAAATTCTTCTGATGCAATTACCGCCAACCACTAAATTTTTTAAAACGGTAATTATTGTGTTCTTAATTACGAGTGTAGAAATACAGTTTCACTTTAAAAGGTCATAGGAACAGTGTCTTTCAACCGGGGTAGTATGATCGAGATATTCAATTGTAGAAAAAGATTTTCTGCGTTTTCTTGGAAAAACCTCATATCGGCTAATTAACATAAATATAAAACGATCATCATTGCCCTAAGAAGTGGCTAAGCATCAGGTAGACCCTGTTCTATAAGCACTTGATCATAAATGTCCGCAATGTTTGCTTACTATCAGAAGGAATGCATAGTTTCCTATCTTTACATTATAAAAATAATGGTCTTGAATGTTGAACTCGTCAAAGGTATGATTTGAGTATTGTAGGTATCAAAATTACATTACCTATACTATACTAGCATTATTACTCAGCAACATATATTTCTTTATCATTCACTATAACAAGTTGAAAGGCTATGCGCAATAATGATATTTATATATAAACAGATTGATAAGCGACATGACAGACTGAATCTCTTATCTGTTATTATGATTAATAAACTAGAACTGTCCTTGTTTAACATCAAACTCATTGGTAAAGCTAAACACTAAAGACGACGCGCGTGGCACAGCATCTACCATACCGGTCTAACACGCAGTCGGTTCCGGGTTCGATTCCCGGCCAAACAGGTATCTGAATGACGAGTTTAGTTTCATGTTATGGGTCTGGGTGTTTGTGTATTCGTCTTGTGTTCGTCCATGGTGCCCACGACACAAATCCTAGTGAGGGGCTATGAGTGTAGAAAGCGTGTTTTATAAAGAAAAAAATAAAGAAAAAGTATTCTCGTTACTGAATAAACGGCATTTTAAATATTCCGACTAAACATTTAATAATATTAAATATTAATAAATATTAACATTAAATATTAAATATTAACATTATTAACCTCGATTTGGGTAACATTGAACATTTTTTACAATATTTGTGATATTATAATCTGTTTTATATTTATTGCACCTTGTTTTTATTAAATGAATAGTGTCCTTTTTAGCTGGTTTATTAATCTAACACAATAAATTTACGGAGAAAACAATTAAACTATCCACAATTACCCCTAAAACTCAAATTCAAAGTTATCCTTAGTTTTGGGTAACTTTGAATATAATTTTTTGAGGATATAAAATCCGTCATTAATCGAATATTTTAAGGTCTGAGTAAAATTAATTAACATATTTTTGTTAATTAAAACCAAATCTATAAAAAATACATTTATTTTGATATATAAATACAATAGACAACTTGGTCTTGCCATATGAATCAAGGTCGATCAATTTGGTGGTAAAATAAGATACTAGTTTTTTTTTGATTATTTATTCCATCCATCCATAGGATGGACGGAACATCGGGTACCTTTGGAAGGTTTCCCCCTCGAAAACAAAAAAAAAAAAGGATGGATGGAACATGGACATAACATAGGCCTCCCCTAAATGGGGCCACTCCAACCGGTCCTGTGTCCTCTGAATCCAACGGTTTCCCGCTGTCTTCTTCAGGTCACCGGTCCATCTGGTAGGGGGGCGACCGGTACTCCTTTTGCCTTAACATGGTCGCCACTCGAGGACCTTTCTTCCCCATCGGTTATCGGTCCTACGAGCGATGTGGCGGCCCATTGCCACTTCAGCCTGCTAATTTTGAGAGCTATGTCGGTAAGCTTCGTTCGTCTACGGATTTCATCGTTGCGAATCATATCTCGTAGCGAAATTCCGAGCATAACCCTCTCCATAGCACGCTGAGCGACCCTGAGCCTCCGAAAAAAATATTTTTTTATGATACAGGTAACTTTGAACCGTTCAAAGTTACCCATATAACATCCAATTTCGACGTCGTCAAAAGTTTCACAGTTTTACGCAATATTCAACATGGGATACGGATAGTACAGTTTCAAAATAACAATATACAATATACATTTTAAAGATAAACACCAAAACACACCTGTTTACGGTAAGTTTTATATTATAATTGCTATTTCAAAATGAAGCATTAAACACTTGCAACAACTTCACTACGGAAAAGGCGGTATTTTTTAAAATTAGGACATTGACAGGTACCTTTTTTTACTTTCATTGCTATTACAACATTTTGGCAAACCATTTTACGCAGGTACGATATTGAAACAACAAGAAGTTTCCATGTAATAAATTAATATATATTTTTCACAACTTTGTTCAAAGTTACACCGCTGTTCAATGTTACCCAAATTGATTGTATTATTATTATTAAATATTAACATTTAATATTATTTTTTTATTTATTATTTTATTATTTTTTTTTTAATTTTACATTTTTATAATTAACATCGAACAATTTGTTTATCACGCAACCGCACTTTTTTTTTAACTATTTATAGTATGTATTAATGTTTCAAATTTCGTCTTTCCTTTATCATTTGTCAGTCATCCTGACACTACAAATGATAATAAACAATGTATTTTTGAATATCTATGATAAGACATTAGCATTTTTCTCTTTACCTACCATGTACAAAGTTTATATGAAAATTTAGTCATGCAGTAACACCCAACATAAATATCATGCAGAAAATAATAATTTATGGTCCCAATTTTGGCACAATACCATGGAAAATGTTAGTAACATAAATCTTCAACATTACGCAAGTTAAATGAAACTTACAAAGAAACCTTAAAAGTGCATTATTAATTAAGATCTCGTATTGATTATCAAACCTTTTAGATAAAAAAATATGATTCGGTTAAACATTATCACCGTTATATCTAGGATTTGGCCTGAGACGCAGCTTGCCCCAGGACAATGTACAAATCCAGAAATGACGCATTTTTCCGATTAGGAGACCGCGCTTTGTACCAAGTGACGCATTTTGCCCCAACCAATCAGAAAAAGAAAAATAAAATGTATGGTCTCTATTACAAATAGGAGCGTCAATAATTTCAATTTCAAGGACGCAAAATTTAGGATTTAATTTTTGGGCACCAGGGACTTTATAACCTATTATACCTTTATAGTCTATTTATAAAAATAAAGCAAACTATCTCACCTTTTCACCACTCCTCTGACTTAGGTTGATTCTGAACTTGCAGGTCACTTCCTTGTCCACCAGCGTGAACTCTTGGAACCCTTGTACCAGGGGTTTGCTTATGTGGGACGGTAAAGAGGGATCCTGCTTGAGAAGCAGGTTATCATGATCGCTGGGATTATCGTAGATGGGGCCAGGGTAGGATTCGGTTACCTTAAATTAAAAAAAAATGTTTTAAACTTTTATTATTTTTTGAGCTCATCATCAAGTGAAAGGTTATTTACGATACCATTAACATTTTTTCTCGATTGTGTCAGAAGTACTCAATAATCAAAAGATCAAAAGTAACTTTACAGGCTATAACTGTCAACTTTTTGAAATTTGTTGATAATTTAAACCGTAAAAAGCGAACAATTAAAAAAAATTAAATAACTCTTTTTAAACTCCCATAAAATTAATGTATAAAACTTAGTTCAAAGTAAGTCAATAAGATAGCAGCTTACCTTCCCAGGTACCTTTGGCACCTTGGCGACCATCAACCGTGTAGTAGGTACACCTGGCATGATGCTGATAAGTGCACCAGCTTTTCCAGAATAGATTCCTGAACCTAGAACCAAAAAATAAATAAATATGATTTAATAACGCATTCGAATGGAGACCGCGTCTGGGCAAACGGTGTTTAGGCCGGTCCCCGACTAGGTGGACTAATGACCTGAAGAAGACGTCAGATAATCGCTGAATTCAGATGGTTCCGAACCATCCAGCAGTGGTCTTTTAAGGGCTCATGGATGAATGTAATAATACCTACGTTTTCTACTTATATGTAACGAAGAAATCATACAGCCATCTTCTGGAATATATAGTCATTATTGAGGTCTAAAGAACGCCCCCACATTACCTATTCATCCTTTCATAGGCGTTACGAGAAAAAGGTAAATGGAACCATTTTGGATTAACACAATAACGACATTATTATTGAAACAAGTTATTCATTTAGTAAAAGTAACGATATTTATAGCACATGACCAGTTTCCACAATCATATATCTTATGCTAAATAGCTTTTTGTCAAATTAACAACTATAGTTTAATTACTTTAAGCGATTCATTTAGTACCTACTTATTTTAGAAATGTTTTGTTTATCGTCTTTCTTATTATTTATTAATACACTCAAAGATTAATTATGCACACATATAATGAACAAATTACCACATGATTAGAATATTCAGCAAATTGTTTAAAAATTTAATAGATGGTGAACATAAGTGCACTATAAAGTAATAAAATGTAAACCCACGAAAAATATTACATTAAGTGATATAGCCAAATATATTAATATATTAAAGGTACCTATAATAACAATGCATATACGTTCTTTCTTCTTACATTTTAATACGTAACGGGTACTCACGATATGCGGGTTTTGGATTCTTATAGAATTATATTTGCCGATATTTCTTTTTATTACTTTATTTTTTTCTTTCGTTTAACTTCATTTGTTTTTTTTTAGAAATATGTCATAACATATCTTACCTGCACTTCCGATTCTTACATTATTGGCACCTGACGCTAGGAAATTCACATTCATAGTGTAGGCGTAGGCTTCTTGAATTTGCACAGCTGTAAAACATTAAAAATATTATAAAAGTAAACAATTCCTTAATATTATTTATTTCGTATAGTATATGCTATTTACTTGTACTGCCATCACATTTTTTAAAATGGAAGAATCCTCATTAAGAGTACCCGAGAACTGAAATGGTCGTCTCATACAAAAGTGCTAACATTCTTCCATAGGCAAAAACTGTTCACGGTAGAAATACGTGTGGCGGCGGTACGTTCCCGGTCGAACCTCTCGACCCCTCGAAGCAATGTTGAGCACTCCAGAATTCTGGTATGAAGATTTTGATAAATACCTTCATTTATGCAACTCATTTTGGTCGTTAGGGCTGGTACCATATCTATGGCCACCCTCAGGTACAACTCTTATTGTAGAGAAGTTTCTTACACATATGTACAAATGTATATAAAAGATGCAATCGATTGTATTATTTAAAAAAATGTTTGGTATTAATTAAAAAAATAATACGTCCTTCTCAACTTAAAATTTGATCGGCACATAATACTTCTATCACAAAAACCGCCTTTGCACATTTTAAGATATGATATACCATTTCATTTAATGTAATCAAGTAAATAAATTCAATATACCTGTTAAGTATGGCATTTCGGAGAACCACATGGTAGTGAAAATGATATCAGTGAGGTTATGTTTCTCCACCACTTGGACAGCTGGCACCTGGAACATGAGGTCGAAGCAGATGTAGTGACCGAAGGTTACCCCGAAATCGGTAGTAAAGACGCCGAGGTCCGGCCTCAAAGCTGGGTTGCGCGTGAATTCACCGAACAAATTAATTTTCCGGTATCTGAAAAAATAAAAAAGTATATCTTTAATAAAATAATATTAAAAAAATGTGTGCGTCTAGTACACGCACACGTACACTAGTACACGTACACTCGTAAGAAGTGAAACTTCTTTATGACGTTATTTTTCAAAAAATAATTTACTATATGCAACTTTACAGAAATTGGTTAAATAAAATATATTAGACAAAGTTTAATAAAAGCCTTTTATTAAACTCTATCTAATAATCTAATCTATAATAATCTATCTAATATCACGCGTGGTAGGGATAAGAAAAAGATGGCGCGTAACGGAAAAAAAAGATGGCGCGTAACAGAAAAAGATGGCGCGTAACGAAAAAATGTTACACTAAATTTTTTTCCAACCCCGATAAAGAAGTTTCACTTCAAAAATATTTTTTAAACAAGCTTTTATTTCAGTGCACTGAAAAGAAAGAAAAATTTTTTTACTAATCAAACCCATCATTCTATTGCATCGTAAAATTTTCTTTCATATAAAATCTTGTCGCAAGAATAGTTCGGAAACCACAGACTGGATCTGAGCAAAATTTATTGTGGACAATCTGGCGACAAGCTTTTATATGATAGAGATTTTTACGATGTAATAAAATGATGAGTTTGACTACAAAACTTATTTTTTTCTTTTCAGAGCACTGAAATAAAAGCTTGTTTTAAAAATATTTTTAAATATTATACACTCCAATGATACAAATTATCCTTACCTGTCAATAACAGCACCATTCCTGTCGAAGACTACATTAGTGTTGAACCGGTAGACCTTCTTCTCCGGACAGTATTCACCGGGAGCATCATTACAGTCCACTACTTCCTGTATGTTGACCACCACGTAAATTTGATGCTCCTTCGCCGCTTGAGACAAGGCTACCAGAATCTATAATAGATGCAGATAATGATAAAAAAAAAACATTTTTTAAAACTAGCTTTTATTTCAATGCAATGATAATAACAATAAACTTTGTAAGGAGTCCAACCCGTTGTTGCAACGCACAATTTTTCTATTACAGCTTATCGCGAGATTGTCTACGTTACATTTATTCAGATCTAAGTCTGTGGATTTCTATGAGCACAGTATTAATATCATACAGTAGTCTAACTCTGCCGTGTCCTTGAATATTATATCTTCAGACGCGCTGGACGAGAGTTCGCGTTAGGGCTACCCGCCTAAGGGGCTGTCCATTAATCACGTGAGGCTCAAAAGGGGGGGGAGGGGTCCATAAAAAATCACAAAATATCACAAGGGGGGAGGGGGGTAAAGTAATAAATCACGTGTACTTATTTTTCGGCAAGCGCGCCTGCCTTTTTCGTACCTGCAAAGAATCTATTTTGTTATTTTTAAAAAAATACTGGTACAAGTATCATCTAATTTTATTATAGAAAATTAAAGACTACTATAATAACGTTCAGAGGTAGACAGAAAGGTTGTAGTTTGTTTTTGACTGACATAAAAATAATGAAAGAAATGCGAAAACGTTTATTGTACTAGTACTACATGAACATTATTAGTGGCTTGATGAAACCGATGTTGATCTTCAACAAAGCACTGTGCCAACAACTGACTTGCAAGATGCTTATCCAGTTATTGGTGTTGAAGAAAGTCTCGCTACTCCGTGGTCCGAAAATATTGTACATTAAATTAAATAATGTTCATGTAGTACTAGTACAATAAACGTTTTCGCATTTCTTTCATTATTTTTATGTCAGTCAAAAACAAACTACAACCTTTCTGTCTACCTCTGAACGTTATTATAGTAGTCTTTAATTTTCTATAATAAAATTAGATGATACTTGTACCAGTATTTTTTTAAAAATAAAAAAATAGATTCTTTGCAGGTACGAAAAAATAAACGTGATATTGGGGGGGGGGGAGGGCTAGTCTTAAACCTCACCACGTATCACTACGGGGGAGGGGGGGTCAAAAAATGCCAAAAAAAACATCACGTGATTAATGGATGGCCCCTAAAGTATTTTAATACATCTGTATACTTGACTTTCTTTCTTACTTATTATGTATTTTATTCAGTAGATTAAGGTAAAAAACAACGCGTTCTTTTAATATTTAAGAGACTTAATAATAAATCGTACACAAATAATAGTTATAAATTTCACACTGAATAAGTTTATACCATAAACCGAACGAACTAGGTGTTAAACTCGCAAATCAAAAATTTAAAGAAGTTTCTTTTCATGAATAAAGGTGCGAATATGTACATACATCTAGAAAAACATTACTCTCCTTCTAATAAATAAAATAAAATTTCCTATTATATGCAGCATACCTCATCATAAAGGTCCGGTCGATCAGCGGGCACTGGGTAATTCTTTAGGATACCGAATATAGGCACATTAATGCTGCGGTTTCCACGCGTCAACGTCATCTCAGGAAATACCATTATATCAGCATTCTGGAAACATTATACACCTTTATAATTATCGGTTGGTAGAACTCAGTCGTATCAGCCATAAATTAGGGGATATCCACGGGGGTCAGTGGCCACTAATTTACTGTAGTATATAGTACCTAATATGTTGTAATATTGACAGGTGGTAGAACCAGCGTAGTTCGTCCGGTGAGGTACCACCGCCACACTTATTTCTAGTGTGAAGCAATTCTTGCGTTTCGATGGAAGGGTGTGGATGCCGGCATACTTTTTATATGAGGCGACAATCTCAGTCCTCGGGAGTAGCAACACATCTGTGTTGCTACTCCCAAGGACTTCATACAGGATCCATGTTCTGTATGAAGTTGATTACAGATGTCCATGAACGGCAGTAAGCACTAACCATCAGGTGGACTGCGTGCACGTTTGCTACTTCAGTCAGATAAAAAAATATATATTGAGTTGTTGCGAATATCGAATTGCAGTGTTTTGCAAAAATAGGTCGCCAAATCTAGGTCCTCCAGCCCCGTACTTCAAAAACTGTAAAAACAGCGTTCGCATTCGTGAATGTCCAAAAAGAAACATTCGTTGCATCACAAATACATACGTAATAATTGGATATTAATATGTTATCATTTTTGTTCATTTGTCAAATTACAAATCCCTCCTTTTCAAAACCTCTATTTAAGGACGAAGATTACTATAGTCCATGGTATTATGGTTGGGTTGGGATCGCGCTGCATAGTGCTTAATAATGAAACTTACCTGTTCACTAGCTTCCTTAGTAAGTCTCAAATAGTTTTGCAGGTTTAAATTGATATCTGACTGGACTTGGTACTCCACCACAGCGGCAACGTAGTGGTCATCTTGAGGAGTTGACTTCTGTAATAAGATCATATTTAAATGTAGATTAACATTGTTGACGAGCATCTGCTTCTGTAGGGGGCTCAGAGTTCGATCCCAGTCGAAACATACGTCTTAATGATGAAGGGCATCGCACCTTACAGTTATTATCCTAAGACATGAATCAATCATCATGACTGTAAATAAAAAGTACTTATTCAGTGATAAAATGTACCAACGTATTCAGTGATAAAGTATAAAAATTTTATCAATAACTAGCTGTAGCCTGCGCGCGTTGCTACGCCATCACAAAAAAATACATCAGAAACCTTCGCGAGCTCATGAATAACAACTTTGCTAAAGATCATCACATGATTAGGGATTCCAATCCGGAAAACCGGATCCGGTAATCCGGCGGATCCGGCACAAATTTACACAAACCGGATCCGGTACCAATTCACCACCGGATCCGGTGATTGTATATTTTGACAAAGATTTCACATTACGAAAATAATTACCGTGAGAAATCGATCCTTTTTTTACACTGTTTCTTTAACCGTTCGATTAATCCGCCCGGATCCGGTCGGATCCAGCCGGATTGAAAATGAGGCCGGATTGCAATTCCTACAGATGATCAAATGAATAGTTTACGATTATATAGAGGACATAGAGAAAACACTCATTTTTATAAAGAAGAAGAAAGATTGCTTGTAATAACTAATAATGTAAGTATTAACTCATTAACGAAGAGAGTTTAGGCCTTAGTCCACCGCGATAGCCAAGTGCAAATTGATGGACAATAAAGCATTAAGAATAAAATTTTGCACGCATTGCAATTTGTGGTGCACGAACTAACAAGTGAATTCACGTTACGGATTTTATATACAAATTTCGATGCACTTTAGATTTCTGTTTAGTGGTTGGATATTTGACTATTCGAGTTTGTATCTTCATGGCATCTATATTGCAGAGAATCCTAGTATGGCGACTAGGTCATAGAAGATAGAAAACATTTTATTTTCATAACACACTTTTATTCATCCATCCATCCATCAGCCCTTTGATGTCCACTGCTGGACATAGGCCTCCCCTAAATGGCGCCCCTCCAATCTCCTCTGAATCCAACGGTTTCCCGCTGTCTTCTTCAGGTCATCGGTCCACCTGGTAGGGGGGCGACCTGTACTCCAAAGGAGTACTTTTATTCATAAAAAGAAATAACTTAATATTTTTGATTAGCGAATTTACCACCTAGTCCGTTCGCTTTATGGCATAAACTCGCAAAGCGTAAATTTTGGGTTATTTCTATTTAGATATGAATAAAGGTGCGATAAGTGGGTACATTTTTAAATTTATATAAATTTTGCTCCAGTACAACATCCTATCCCTACTAATATTATAAATGTAAATGTCAGTTTGTTTGTTACGATTGTTTGTTTGTTTCACGACAAAACGTAAAGAGATAGTTCTGACCACTGAAACAATACGAATATCCATAAACGCTTTATGATTAATTATTTAAAAGCAGTCACAAAATAGCTGTCCCAAATAAAGATCCATGGAGACAGACCGTCACCAAACGGCATCAATTAATGTAAATATTTATTTATTTTAATAATTATGTACTAAGTATATAAATGTATGATTAATTACCTGCAAATGATATTTTACAAAAAAAAACAAATACTTAATATGTAAAAATATGTAAAAATCATGAACAACTTTGCAAATTGTATGGTTTGGACGCAAATTACATCTAATTAAAATGATCGTTGGTAATTGAATTGTCAGTCTAATAAGCCGATCAAACCGCGTAGTGTGGACGTCCCCTTATTTTTTTATCATAATAGGACTCCAATCCCTTTCAGCATTTTTCGGATTTGGTCACCCACGCGCTATTGAATTGTAGGGTAACATTTAAATTATACTTATATTTAAACTCTGTATGTTTGTAGAAATTATATGCGCGTATCATTGATATATTATTCTATTATTAATATAATAATGACCATTGACAAATATCTAAAAACTAGATGTACTTTGCGCGCGTTGCTACGCTATCCCAAAAAAAATAGGTACACCAGAAACCAACTTTGCTAAAGATCATCACAGGTCCAATGAATAGTTTAAGAATCTATAGAAGACATACAGACAAGCATTCATTTTTATAGTGTCTGTCTACTTGTGCACTGTTATATATATAAAAATAATATGAAGAGATTAACGTCTCTTCATATTATTTTTATAACAGTTTTAACTCTCTAATCACTGGAAGTGATGGTAAATTAAATGAGATTTGATAAGGTGAGTTGGGGTAATATCGGACATGGGGTAAAACCGTAAAATTGAAACTGAAGGCTAATGTATCATTTTTTATCAAATTGACAACGTCATACACGTACATACATCATTTTCATGGCACGGAAGATGAAGTTACCCAAAAAAATGGCTGACTTAAGTCTAAAATTTTAATCATTCGGTTTTACCCCATGTCCGATATTACCCCAACTCACCTTAAATCATTTTTAATATAAATACTCAGCGAATCGTGTTTCATAGAATAGAACAGGTGGGAATTACACATAAATTCGAATTCATCTATTAATATAACTTCATGTAACTAATAGATTACGTGGTACTTATATATTAACTTCAGACTGTAGTTTACAACATAATTCCTACCCTAAACAACAAACAAAAACAGTAAGAAATGAACTTGGAAAGTTGCCAATATTTTTAAATTACGAATACCAACTACAGCATAAACGTCGCCAAGGGGGGAAACCACTACTCCATACATTAACTTCCCCTCCCCTGAGTCATCGGCTCCCAACCCCCTTTGACTAAATTTGTTTTTATTTACATAGATTCCAATAATCAAAAACAAAGAATCACTTATCAATGTCAATCACACCATTAAGTAAATAATCAATACACCGGCTTTTAACCCGAATGTCAGTTACCTGTTCCGAAAACAATAGCAAACAAAGAGAGATCACTAGTACAGGAAGAAACATTCTTGATTAGTTCACTCGAATTTAATCTTTAACGTTACTGCCTTACTACTCAAATCCGTCTGAGATACGCATAAGATTGAAAATCGTATGTTTGTTTCGTAATTGAAATGAAATAACCCGACCGTTTGAAATGAAGCCCCGTTGGCTACTGAAGTACTGTACTAAGAGTACAAAGTGAGATAGTCCGGTAATACTGTTTTTACGGTGGCCAATTTGTTCATATCGGCCAGGACATTCACCGTACATTTATTTCGATAAGGATTAACACAGAACAAATATTAATACATACATTAAAAAAAGAAACAAAGAGAAACTAATTACTACAAATAAAATAAACCAAACGGTTATTATTTTTTTCATAGTACGTTATAAAAATATGGTAATATTCCTCGTGATTCTCCAGAGGCACCGTACCGTCATCAAAGGTAGGTACTTCTTATAATATTGTAAAAAATGTGCTCGAAATTACTTTGTTCTGGTTGGAAAGGTGCGGTAGTTAAGGCCTGACGGATAGCAACTCAAACGGTGGCCGAATTTAAGCACGGCTAGTCCTATCTGGCATCGATTATTAGATGTCCATGGACGGCAATTGTTACTTATCAAGAGATATATGTATGCTCGAATCCTATTTATAAAGTACATATAAAAGGAAACTCGTGCTTCCAGAAAGTAGTTTATGTATAAGTGTAATCTATGACCACCTGATCGTTGCAGTTTAAAACGCTTAGTTATTATTGTATATTTAAATACATCATGAAATTAGTCATTTTTCACACGAAATAAACGAATGAATAAAATATCCTTCGTCAAGGTACCCATAAATGGAATTTAAAATACCTACTTTATAACTTACACCAAATATCAAATGGGATTTTTAATTTTGCACATTTTTCTTATGCAAAGACGGAACATTTTTACATTCGCTTAGGACAGCTTAACATGTAACCTGATACAGAGAAACCATTTTAGTTTCGGTATTAGGATAGGCCGATTAAAATGAGCCCTCCTGGGGATGCAAGCAGCAAGAGTACTACTCTTCCACCCGAATCGTCTCATGAAGCGGCCCCAAGAAGGCCCCGGTCGCTTGCTATCGTAAAGTCCAAACGTAGCGGTGGGCAAAGCAACTCGTCGGTGGAGCCCGATGTAGGGCAGAGGACTTCGGTGGTATTCCAGTGCAGATTCCGGAGCCCTCTTTCGGAATGTGTGAAGACGGCTATCTGGGAATTTTAGTGTCCCGCGGCGTCGCTCACATGCATTTACCTATTGAAATTTTCCCCCTCGAGAACAAAGAAAAAGGGAACCTGAGAGCAGGATAGTCCCTCTATAAGCGGAACTTATGGTCACATTAAATATATAGGGAACTCATCGCTATCTAGTCGTCTAATAAAGCTGCGCAATCACTCGGGGACTACAAGATTTTTGATAACTGATCAAAATTAATTACCAAATATCACTATGTAACCAAAATACCCATGCAACTAATTAGTATATGTTTATGTAAAAATATTTTGTTTTGAGCTTATTATGTCAATTTATCTGGTTATCGAATTAAATAAAAATAAGTTATTAAATAAAAATATGTGTAAAAAACTGTCTCTGGCGTACTGTTGTGACGTGAAAGACATTTTTTTAGTTTATTTGTATATTTTATTCCAGTATTGTTTCAGTCAACATATTATGGCAGTTTTTTTGTTATTTATAAGCCCATCTTAATAGAATAAAAAGAAATAAAGATACGGGCATATTAAAATTTTAAGTTGGTAAGTTCAACGAATAAACAGGACATTTTAGTACTGCGGTCATTCCTATATGCATGGGGTCGTGCGAAAGGGAAGTGCAGCCATGCATGCGACTTCCCCTATCTAAGGACACGTGTTATGAATGAATAACAACACAACTCAAAATCGCTTTTACAGACGAAGTACTTTTTTGTTGACGGGGAGGAAACCTTCAAACGGTACGCCGAAGCCTTGGGAGAGACTTCGGGTTATGTGGGGTTTCTACCCACTAAAACCTCCTCGGCATCCTTCCTCGGCCTTCCTTGCAGGGGACCCCAGGAACTCCAATGGAACGCACCGGTGCCCCCTAGCGCAGCGCCCGTCATGGGCTTGTCTCTTGGCGGACGTGTAGTTGTCCCCTACACCTTCTGGTGTCTACGACGACATGCAGCCACACATGCCGCCGTCCCTCTCGGGGTTGCTGGCTAGGCGGTCCGAGTTTCCACTCAAGTTTACTCACCTTTTTCGGAAATTGTTAGCCGTATTCTACTCCCCGACTACAGGGGAACAGGAAAAGTGTTTATTTTTTAATAATTGAAATTAAATTAATAAAACTAAATTAAAAGGCCAATAACCACATTAGGAATAAAGCACCAAGTATTCAATTCTATGCTTTATTGGATTAAACTAACACTTCAATTTTATTCATGCTAACCACCAATTCGGTTACGACGACCAAAAAAACATAGGCGTCCATGTTGGCATCAAATAAAAACATTCGTATTCATCAAGTTCCTTATTACCCCCAAAAATACATAAATTAGCCCTATTACCCGCAGGTTAGGCACCCACCACCCAGGAATTAGATTCTTGTTCTGAGTCTGCAAGTTTGTGTTTCTATTTGTTTCCATGGCATCCACGACATGAAAATTGCAGTGTAAGGCTATGAATGTAGAAAGCGTCTATATTGTTGCCTAGTGAGCAAGCCGCTTAAACTTACTTCGAATATATTTGTATGCAGTTGGCGCAAGTCCATGACATTCGTGGTTTATTTATTTTACAGGGTAAACATGTTTTTTAAATTCCGCTTTGGAACAAAAATCATTAAAATTCCGCAACATTTCCTTACACGTACATCGAATTATTATGCATTAAAGCTTATTTAATAGCACCGTTTTTGTTTGTCTGCCTTTATACTTGTTTCATTGATAATAAATGTTTTTTAACCGACTTCCCAAAGGAAAGAGGTTATCTATTCGTCACGTATATTTTTTTTTTTTTTTTTTTTTTTTTTTGCACTTTGCACTCGCAGTCGTATAGCCAATATCTAGGTTTTTAGGTATATACAAGGTACAAAATTTAAAACCATACGTGAATACCGCTCATGTAATGGCCGCAAGCCGCAAACATATGTATATATAATTATATATATAAGCTACCTATGATTTTTAAATCGCTTTTAGCATAGACACAATTAGCATCTCGTCATTAGCCGCTTATTATTAAATACTATATTGATACTATATCGATTTGCACACTCGTTTTTGCCACGGACGTGCAAGTTGTGGAATGAGCTTCCTCCTGAGGTATTCCCGGAGCGCTATGACATGGGGTTCTTCAAGAAAGGTGCGAAAAGAGCTCTCCTTCAAAGCTGGCGATGCATTGGCGACTCCTCTGGTGTTGCGAATGTCCATAGGCGACGGTGACTACTTTCCATCAGGTAGCCCGTCTGCCTTATCGTTAGGTTAAAGTATAAAAAAAAAAAAAAAAAAATTGAAATGAAATGAAATGTCTTTATTTTGTATAGGCATACGAGGAGGAGGACTTACAAATTGTCAGTTACATTTTTTTTCTTACACCACTATTACTTATGTACCAAAACAGTACAAAATATTATTAAATTCAACCCATTCCCCATCATTACAGACCTGCATCCCGGCAGATTATCTTCCATCCCTGGAGACTTTACAGTTTACATACGATTTTCTGAATAAGTCACTTTTCTATTTACACATCGAATCAATCAATCCCCAAGAAACACCTTTTCTTTCATATTTACAAACTGCTATGACGTCATTATGGCGTCAAGTTATTATAGAAAACTGGCTATCCTGACAAACGTTGTTTTGCCATATAAAAAATAAAAAAAAATGTTAAGGGTGGACAACCCTTAAGGGATTTAAAAATAGATGTTGGCCGATTCTCAGACCTACTGAATAAGCATATAAAATTTGGTAAAAATCGGTCAAGCCGTTTCGAAGTATGGCAACAAAAACTGTGACACGAGAATTTTATATATTAGATAGTAAAAGAAAATATTATTCTAACCTGCAATGACAACTGAAGGAGGCACACAAATATGAATATACGAAATGTTCTTCCCAGGCACGTTTCCCGCAACCGAGATAACATGATTTTTTGTTTTACCTACCGCGAAATTTATTTATAAAATATATATAGAGATAACAATATAATGTTCAGCGTGTTAACAACGAGCACCAACTGGCAAATGTGATAAGGATTTAACTTTTATATGTCTTTAGTGGTATTGGTGTAAACAGATCATGCGCGAATCCATTGCACTAGACAAACTTACGATAATTTGTCGCGTGCAAACATATTTAATTCAAATTTAGTTCATGAAAATTTAAGTATAAGTTTATTAACTCTTAAAAAACTGTTTGTTATTTTAGTAACCATAACGTGGAGTACTCGTTTCTTACTTTAATTGTAAGGAAGCTCTTTCTAGCTTTAAAAAAACGGATACCGTAAGAGAAAAATATTTTTAATATGTAACGGATTCTTACGATATCAAACCGTAAATTATTCATTAGGTATATTGTAGGAAAAAAAAGGTATATTGTGCACCGAACCTGCACCGAAGGCGGAACCGCGAAGAGCCCAGCGGGCCGCATGTGGGCTCTTTTGATTGGCCCACCTAAATTTAATTATGGATACACGTAGGAGCAAGTCAGACCTTAGCGGCATACCTAGATTTGGCGACCTTTTTTTGATCGACAATTTCGAGTAAGTAGGTTATGCTCGGAATTTCGCTACGAGACATGATTCGCAACGAAGAAATCCGTAGACGAACAAAGCTTACCGACATAGCTCTTTAAAATAGCAAGCTGAAGTGGCAATGCGCCGGCCACATCGCTCGTAGGACCGATAACCGATGGAGAAGGAAGGTCCTCGATTGGCGACCCCGCCCTCTCGCCAGGTAGACCTGAAGAAGACAGCGGGAAACCATTGGATTCAGAAGGCACAGGATCAGTTGGAGTGGCGTCATTTAGGGGAGGTCTATGTCCAGCAGTGGACCTCAAAGGGCTGATGGATGGCTGGATGGAAGTTACGCGATCTTTTTTATGGACGACCATTTGGAGTAAGTAGTGTTCACTTCAAATCTTCGATGAAACATGTTTGCGGCCCCTGTGATAACCATACCATGTCAGCCCCTTTGACAACCATATGGCCCATATGAGTACCATTGCCCTAGAATATAAAGTTATTTCCACAAATTTCAAACTAGAGTACAGTAGCACACAATACTAACGTTGTAAGACAGGAGTAAGTAGTAGGTACACTTTTATCATTATTACCTTGTCTTAGTACTAACACAAAATTATACCAGTAGTAATGCTTTTCCTTGTAATTCTATGGAACATGACGTGTTATTGAACAATGGAAACAGTGCCAATACCAGGAAAATACATGCGGTGGGATGCGGGGAGACCCCTTCGAAATGCATACTTAGCATACATATATCATAACTATGACCCAATGACTAAGTATAACTGTTACGTGATTAATTTCTATTCTGTTTATCTTGAATCAGTTATATGTAACCCGTCTCATCGGTCGAAATTCGACCGTAATTTAAATTAAAAAAAACTAAACTTCATATTGTCCAAAGTAGTACCACAGTACTAGTATCCACAGTATTCTAACTTCTTACAAACGCACGAAACGCAAATTGTACCTACGTGCTACGATTTCGGTATGCATTCGGTACCCAACAGCTAGCGAATGTGCTATAGTGACAAGCGGGCGATGTGACGTTTTTTAAGCAGTGGGTCTTTTTATTTAAATAATAATGTAGCGAAGAGCAGTTGTCAACTATATTACGCTGTTTTTGATTGCTTTAATTGTGCATAAACACGTCCAGTGTTAATAATTTTTATTTTGGTTGGTAAAATTTTATTCAGTGCGAAATTTATAACTAATATGTGTTTACGATTTATTATTAAGTCTCTTAAATATTAAAAGAACGCGTTGTTTTTTATCTTAATCTACTGAATAAAATACATAATAAGTAAGAAAGAAAGTCAAGTATACAGATGTATTGAAAAACTTTAGGCGGGTAGCCCTGACGCGATCTCTCGTCCAGCGCGTCTGTATTCAAGGACACGGCAGAGTTAAACTACTGTATGATATTAATACTGTGGTAGTACGAATATTTCTCAAATTCAAATAAAATTGTAATAATTTTCAAGTAATTTTGAACGCACCCGTTAAATATAAAAAGAGGTTTAATTAGCTAAACCGCATTTAAAAGCAATAGCAATAGCGGGTATTTTGACAACGCCCTGTAGTTCCGGGATCAGAATAGGGCTACGGCATCCCCTGCATGTCGTAAGAGGCGACTAAAAGGGGCTTCCGGGGTTGCAGGCGGCTAGAGTGGGAGCTCGAACCGTTCGGTCAGGCGAAGCCGGGAAGGACGGCGGTATGTGTGGTCGCATACCGTCGTAAAAACTAGACGGAGCGGTGGGCCCAGCCGCCCATCTGGGAGGAGCCCGATGGGGCAACGCGGTCGGAGGATTCCGGTTCAAGTCGTTTCGAGATCCCGGAGTCCTCCTTTTCAGCGCCGAGGACGGCCACCGGGGGGGTTTTAGTGCGGTAAAAATCCCACATAACCCTGCGTCGCTCCCACGGCGTCGGGTACCTTTTGAAGGTTTCCCCCTCGAAAACAAAAGAAAAAGGGTATTTTGACAAAGACACTGCCATTTCTAACGTTGTGTTTACGTAGTAAGACATTGAATGTCCTATTTCGTTTATTATTTATGTGTTTGTGACAAATGCACGGTAGTATGTGTAATGTGTTTTTAGTCGATTTAATGTATGTTTTAAGCATTGTTTGAAAAAAATATTAACATTCTGCACTCCTTCTCTAAGTCCACTATAACCGTTCAAAGTTTCATGCTAACCCATCCGCGGCATATTACTTAAAAATGTAGATAAAAGGGCCTATTTATTTTCACAACCACGTTTTCATCCTTTTTTGGTGACAGGCAGGAAACCTGGTACACCGAAGCCATAGAAGAGTGTGAGTTGTGTGTGGGACTTTTACCCACAAAAACCTCCTCGATGGCCTTTCTTAGCGCTTGCGGGAGGCCGGGATTTCCAAAAGAACGCACCGGTACCCCCTACCGCGGTGCCCCTCACGGGCTCATGTCTTGGGGGACGTGTGACTGTGCCCCTGCACCTACAGTTGTCTACGACAGTCTACGGCAGTCTCCAACGAATTTATTTGATTTTTTTGTTAAAGTTTATAGGGAGTTGAGTATGTGATTGCCATCTCTCGTTATGTAAATTGTTTGAGTCGGGGGTGTTTCAATTCATTTTACCCGTGGTGGTTTATTTCAAAATATTAAATTTTGTTTAAAATTCAAATAAACTCCTCGTATTATAGTAAGAAATAACAAAATAAATTAAATTTGGAATTTACTTTATACGGACAGCATGGATAAAAATAGACATAATTTATGTTAACTCGAAATATATTTTAATGGAAATCATTTACATAACATAGTAAATTGAAATATAAAATTATTCCGTTGTTATTGTGAATTTAGCGACCACACATATAATTTTCCTTGAAACTAAATATGATACGAGTTTATTTTTGCCGCCCTATTAAATGTTTATTCCGACACCTGACCACTTCGACTACACAGGAGTCACAGGACACCGCTATCAGTAGTCAAGAGTCAAAAGTTTAAGTAGTAAGACTACTTTCGTCTTCAAATAAAATTAATTATTAGGTACAGAAAAACAAACTCAACTGCTTAATAACAATAGTCATAGTATTTTTTTTATTAAATTTAATAATGCTTCTTGTTGACGAAGAATCTTTTAGAAATCTCTAACTATACTTTATATAAATAGTTAAATGACTCATGTATAATATCCATTCATCCAACAGCCTTTGAAAGTCCACTGCTGGACACAGGCCTCCTCTAATCTGCGCCACTTCGACCGGTCCTGAGCCATCTGAATCCAGCGGTTACCCGCCATCTTCGTCAGGTCATCAGTCCATCTGGTCCAGGGCACCTGTTTAATATACTTAAACATAAAAAGACTTATTGTTAGATACGCCTTATCGCATTATTATTATATAGGTACGTAATAATCTTCATCATCCGAGATATTTATTTGAAATAACTCGAAAACTGTAAATCATAGAACTTCTTTTTCAAATGCGATAAGCTTTTTTAAGAATTAAACATCCAAAAATATGCAAATTGTACAAATTATACTCATTTTCAAAAACAGGTGAATACAATTACTAAATAATACAATTCATGTTTAATAAGTGATTGATAATAATCGTCTAATCGTTTTATCACTATGCTGTACAATATTAACTTCCTTCATATGACATATTCCTTTCAAAAGCTTTAAATGTTTTCGCGGTGGCAACTTCTTTTCAGTTGCCATGGAATTTGGAACCTTATTTCATCTATTAACGTGAATATTAAGTGAATCTTTCAATATTTCAGAAACAGGTGACATTTGTTGATCTTGTCATTTAATCTCTTAATAGGATTTCATACATATCTTATCTTTTATATTCTCCTTAGCAATGATGACAACAAAGTTGCTCCGTAATGTTATTATTAGATAAACTGTAGATACGTTTTATTTTCTATTTACCGCGTGATTATTTATATCACCTATTCCCGTAATTGTTTTTAGTATCATGTGTATATTTCAAAAGAAAAAGAATACGTGGCAAACGAATATGCAGTCTATGTGATGAAGATGTCTGCTGACCAAAACTTGCGATATAAAGTTCCAAACTCTCTTAAAATGCCACATTATAAGTAAATTAAAAGAAATAAAATTTAAAAAAAACCCTCAATAAAACTAACAAATCATTTTATCTTCATTTAGAACAGATATGCCAGACGTTTTTTTCAAATACCACATTCAAAATTTGTTTTTTTTTTCACAATTGTCCAAAATTGGACAAAAAGTGTGAAGATTAGATCTAAATAATTACGGACACTCGAATTCGTGTGAGTTTGAGTTCCATTCATGAAAAGACAAAAAAAAAAGAATAAATGAGAGTTGGACTCGCATACGAAGGGTTCCATTTTCTATTAAAATCGGCAAAAAACTAACGTTTTGTATGGCAGCCCCTTAAATATTTATTTTCTTCTGATTGAAATATTTGTTGTCATAGGTGCAACAGAAATACTTAAGTCATCTGTGAAAATTTCACCTGTCAAGGTATCACTGTTAGGGATTGCAATCCGGCCTCATTTTCAATCCGGCCGGATCCGGCCGCTTTTTTTTCAATCCGGTCGGATCCGACCGGATCCGGTCGGATTAATCGAACGGTTAAAACAGTGTAAAAAAGGATCGATTTCGAACGGTAATTAATTTGTAATATGAAATCTTTGTCAAAATATACAATCACCGGATCCGGTAGTGAATTGGTACCGGATCCGGTTTGTGTAAATTTGTGCCGGATCCGCTGCATTACCGGATCCGGTTTTCCGGATTGCAATCCCTAATCACTGTGCATGAGATAACTAGTCTGGTGACAGCGGAGTCTTGTTGTGCTGTTTTCTCTTTGAACACAGAACCCTCAAAAATTGCCAAATCTATATATTCTACCGCCACACAAAACGCCTACCGCATGGGCACTGGCAACAGCGACTAATCTGAAATTGATAGGTGAAGTCAACCAAAGAGTAAAATAACATACAGGAACAACCTAACAATTTAATTCTTAACTATCGAAAAGCAAATAATTCTTCGTAGGCCCCCGCTCACAAACTGTGAGTTCCCATTTCTTTAATCACACTAACTTAGATCCCGTGGAGTTTCCCGTAAACCCAGGGGGACCCATATGGACGACTTTGGGAACTAAGGATTTGTACTTGACCCTTGACGAGATATGCAAATTAGTAGGTACCTTCTTAATATCGATCTGATACGTTTACTACTGAAAGATAGCTCATCTGGTTGAGTACTCACACGTTTTATTATTTGGTACATTCACCTCTTATTTTCATGAACATAGAGGAATAGACACTCTTTCCATCAATCTGTATATGAATAACGGCAATAGTTTTTCTTTAGAATATCTGAAATATTGCTATTATAGCTCTTATTATATTATATTATATATATTACTTTTTGTAGGCGCTTATAAGAAAGTTTTTACGTCTAGTAAATTTTTTGCTAATTAATTTCAATAGGCTCATAAGAAAAAGTTAGATTGCTCACATAACAATTTAATTATCTTAATAGTATAAAACAGAGTCGATTCGCGCTGTCGGTCTCTATGTTTTTTTTTATAGTAATACCTAACGATAAGGCAGACGGGCCACCAGAGGTGTCGCCAAAGCCTTTTGAAGCACCCCTTATCATAGCGCTTTGGGAATATCTCAGGAGGATGGTCATGTTATGTATACTTAGATCTTTATACTACGCTACAGATTTTAATGCAGTTTTTTACTAGATAGTGATTCAAAAGAAAGTTTTTATGTATAATATAGTAAGCTAATTTAATGCTAATATAGTAGAGGAACACTGATAATTTTAGATTTCTGACTGTTAGGTGGAACGAAGTTCGCCGGGTCAGCTAGTTTAATCATAAAGTTAAATTTACAACATAACATAGAATTAGGAATTGCATTTACTTCGACACCAAATACCAAATGTCACGCATTTTTAATGTACCACTGTAGACCAAAATTACCCTGTACAATAATCATATGGATTTCCCTATATTGTATAACTAGTGTACGATATAGAGAAGTACATACGGAAGTATATTTTTAAAACTATATTATAATTTACAAAATTATTGAAAATAATGTAAAAAACTTATAAGATAGCGAAATTGTTAAATAAACGCATCTCAAAGTCAATATTTTTATTACTAACAGAAATAAGGATAATCGGGTTCATAATAAAACACTATTTTATTGGCAGGAACAAATACATATACAGAACACAAACATTACAGAACTTCTAATTAGCTAGAAATGGTAGGTACCCGGAACATTGCCTGTCAACCGCGTATGATGACCGTTCATAATGAGTACTAAAAGTCTCTCATTAAAATAAAAAGAAACTCATATTATTTTAACCAATATATTCATTAGACTCCTGAGACTGGGCTTCAAGGCTCGACTGTCGGGTATGTTGGAGATGGCTTCTTAAACTCTGGCTGTTCAATTTCTCCCTGCGTAGAGCTTCAGAGCGCGCGCGGCGTTTCCCAATCGCTGAAAAGACTTGGTAAGCGTGTCTTTGTCTTCTACCTGAAAATTAGTAAAGAGGAAATTAGTAAAGTAAAATTAAACTAAATTAAATTTAACTAGATGCTAAATTTATAACTTTTTGTTACGCCTACGCCCGATATTATAATGTTTTTATGTTATGATTTCTCAGTAATTGAATTATGTAATTCTTTATGAGATATAAAGTTCTTCTTAAACCATAACTGCTATTTCGTACACGTACGTTCAATATTAGGTATACGATCCCTTTTTAACTTCCTTAGGTGAAATATGTAAAAAAAATAAAGCGGATATTTACGTCAAACATGTACCTACCCATCGTTCAGTTTTCATTGTTTACATTTAAATTTAGGCTTTGCGATTATTTAAAAGTGAATAGATATCTTTTGTTGAATAAGTTTATCTATTTATTCAACTTCAGGATCAAACAATTATCCCTATTTGAGCTGGAAACTATAAACAAGAGATACCAAACTATCTTTACAGGTTAAACATTATGTTATCACACGATTCAAACGAGCATGCTCTCCACTCGATCTCAAGTGGCCATTATCATAAACATCCGTTGCATCTTGAATGTCCTGGGATAAGTATGTCTTTCTTCAAACCGGATTACACCATTGACCAACCTCAAATCGATCCTTTAATGATTTTTTTATCAGACTGAAACAGCAAAGTAGGATGCAGTCCACCTGATGGTAAGTGGTCACGTCCGATCATGGAAATCTGTAATCTACTTCATACAGAACATGGGTTCTATCTGAAGTCAATCACAAATGCGTTGCTACTCCCGAGGACTATGATGGTCGCCTCATATAAAAGTGTGCCGGCAACCACACCTTTACAATCGCAAGAACTGCTTCACACTAGAAATAGGTGTGGCGGTGGTATTTCCCCGGTCGAACTACACTGGTTCAACCACCTTCAAAAATGTGAAAACCAAGCCACTTATTCGTAAGAAAATAAGTCTTATTATAAATGCGAAAGACTGTGACGTATGTGTGTTTCACCTTCCACCCTTCCACGCAAAAACTAGTAGTCGGACTCTGCTGAAATTTGATACACACATAGATACACACATACACACATTTATGGTCAATATTATCACATAGAATACTTATTTCATTTTTATACGCCACCTAAGCAGACAAATACGCTAGATTTGCGTAGTGTTACACTTACCATCCTTTCTGTAACCGCGATCCTCACCATTAACTCGTTCATAGCTTTCCTGACTCGCCTTTAATACCTCTTCATACTGCTCTAAATATTCTCGGTTCAGTCTTGCATCTTCTAGAGTATTTCGTATGTTCTGACTTATTGAATACCCAAGTGACTTTGTTAGCGGTAGGTCCGCCATTGCTACGCTAGTAAATGGTTTATCAGAGCTTATAACAAACTGAAACAAATAGGATTTTATATTAGTTTTCTCGTAAATAATCTTTATATTAATACGTGAAGCGAAAATTTGTGATCCGTGTTTAAGATACTTGCCGCAGACGGAGGCGTATGAAATTTTGCACGGTTATAGTTAATGAAGAGAAGAAGCACGTTATTTTAATATTTTTTTCAAAGAATGCATAAAACATACGTAACATCAACTAAAAACACATTACACACACTACCTTGCATTTGACACAAACACATATGTAATAAACGAAATAAACATTGATTTCTTCTATGAAAACATGTAAGGACAAAAATGTCAGATGTCTTTGTCAAAATACCCGCTATTGATTTTAAATGCAGCTTAGCTATTTAAACCATTTTACCTTTAACGGGTGCGTTCAAAATAAGTTGAAAGTAATACAATTTACTTGAGATATATCTGTGCTACTTTGGACAATATGAAGTTTAGTTTTTTATTTAAATTACGGTCGAATTTCGACCGATGCGACGGGTGACTAGTAATCTTTATTATTCATACTGTTATTTGTCACAATTATTATTTTTTGATATGTTAGGGGTATCTTAAAAAAAGGAGTGCAGGCCGCCCTCCGATCAGGTGGACTGATGACCTGAAGAAGACGGCGGATAACCGCTGGATTCAGATGGCTCCGGACCGGTCGAAGAGGCGTAGATTAGGGGAGGCCTATGTCCAGCAGTGGACTTTCAAACGCTGATGGATGGATGGATGCGTGAGAGGTATCTTTTTTAACAAATATTTGTTACTTACTGGCATTATATAATAACAGACAAAGAGATAACAAAATAAATATGCTAAATATACTAAAATTATTAATACAGTCGTATTATTAGTGCAGTAGTAGTATAGTCGACTTGTCAATTACGCATCTAACTTAAAATTGATTTTAATTGTTACATGCATACAAAGTGAAAATACGGTGACCCAGTATTTAATTCCGTTGGCCCGGTACTGGGTCGCGACTCATATTTGAGAAACGCTGATTTATAATTTTCCACGTGTCGTTAAACTTGCATCACTACATTAACTCATGATATTGCAAAAATCTTCCAGACTCCATTTAGCTTATCTTAATTATATTTATGTTTATAACTATTAGAGTGATAACACAACGACTAAACAAACGAAAATACATTTTCCGTAATAGTTATTGATAAATAAACACATTTACTTAATTACATCTAATATATAAAATTCTCGTGTCACAGTTTTTGTTGCCATACTCCTCAGAAACGGCTTGACCGATTTTGATGAAATTTTTTGTGCTTATCCGGTATCTATGAGAATCGGCCAACATCTATTTTTCATACCCCTAAGGGTTGTCCACCCTTATTTTTTTATATGGCAAAACAACGTATGTCAGGTCAGCTAGTAATAATAAATATTATAACGACGCTAGTAATAACTTTTTTTTTTGTTCTCGAGGGGGAAACCTTCAAAAGGTACCCGTCGCCGTGGGAGCGACGCAGGGTTATGTGGGATTCTTACCGCACTAAAACCCCCCCGGTGGCCGTCCTCGGCGTTAAAAAAAGGAGGACTCCGGGATCTCGAAACGACTTCAACCGGAATCGCTAGTAATAACTAGTGTATGATTTTCAAAGTCTTTTTATAAAAAAAGATATTACATTATACGTGTTAATTACAAAAATAAATCGAAAAGATACTAATTATATTGTACAAATAATAAAAGACGTCCTTATTATTTTAGTCTTTTAGGATAGCAAAGAATTTATTAAATTAAACGTCCTGACCATTGGAAATAGCAAATCCTCTTCACAATTCATTGCTATTGATTTAAACAAAGTAGAAATTCGTATGATAATATTTTTTATTTACAAAAAAAACATGCGTGCGTACAAAGTACACATGTCAGAAGTGAAACTTCTTTGGCGAACTAATATAAAAATCTTGTTTATATTTATACAAATCTAAAACTTTAAATTTCCAAGATTAAGAGGAAGGGAAAAAGGCGTGATACGACGTTCGCTCTGTCTCACTTTTTCTCTCAATCTTTCTCACTCGCTTGCTCCCTACTCTCACTCCACGGCTAGTTGCTCATGCTACGTTCGCCCTGTCTTACTCTCTCTCAATCGGTCTCGATCACTCTTTCTCTCTTTTCCGACACTTCCGTTGCATACCGGCGTTACGTTTCATCTGTAAAAATTTTACCCTCATGCGCCTAAAGAAGTTTCACTTCAAAAATAACGCTCCGTTACTGTAAGGCTTATTCTTTAATAAGGAACAATACCATAAATATAAAAAGAACAAATTTCCTACTAGAACGAGGTTTAAGATGCTAGGTAGAAGTTGGCCATGTATTCTTCTTGATTTTGGAGTTAAAAAGATATGTCGTTAACGATTATCAACACATGTTAAAACACATACCACAAAATTATCTGTAGACATCAAAATTCACATTGAAATTGAATATACAAGTGTTCAAACGGAACGTGCACCACATAGGAAACTGGAGGGTAAGGTTGTAGGCTTTTGATACCTCAATAACAGCAAGAATTATAAATATAGTCCAATAAAATTCCATTTTAATGTTCCTGACATGAAAGCGGATAACTTTACAAAATCACTGAAGGTTTAATCTCACTCAAACGGAAAACTTAGCTGTGGAACTTCTCAACTCAACGATTCAGACAAACTGAATATTGGTTCCATATTTCGAAATGTGTTGTTTGTGTATTAAATTTATATTGTCATGTTCCTCCAAGCGATTGTGACACAATAGTGTTTAATAAACGAAAGAATGTTACGTTGAATTACATTGTTCGCCTCAAAGAATATAAATATTTTGATGACACGGAAGTTTGGATGGAGAAACATATGGGTTCCGTATGCAATAATGTATCAAGGTAATTTATATATCAGTCTTACTAATTTGTTGCTAACATTTTCCCAAGTGGGTGTTTGGTTTACCGAACCACATTTTGTTGGTATGGAGAATTGGAGTAGTGGTGGTTTGGGATTTGGCAATAGTACCTAAAAATGTTTCCTAGGAAATCTTTCAAGTGGAACAAGTAAATAGGAAGAACTTTAATATATTATTAAAAGAGATAAATAAGAATATTACAAACATTAGTACCTACTTACTGAGCATACTCATAGCTACAGCTTGTTAAGAGAAATCCATTAACGACGGGCGGTCGACAAAAAGTCCTCCAGTCCAAAAGGTTTATTTTCTTAGTTTAAAAAATGGGTGAGTAATACTTCATACGTGTTCCATTCGCTTTTGTATTACATTGATGATTCAATACAATAATGTACCAATAAGAAACAAGGGAAATAGCTAACGAACATGCAGTCCACCTGATGTTAAGTGGCCATTGCCACAAATGGACATTACAATTGTCCATTTGTGCCAATAGCTACTTCATCTTCAACCCCCTGTTAAATACACTTCACTGGGGGGCATCTCCTTCGGCTTTGTAAAGCACAAGTGAGGCCCCATGGAGTACTGCTCGCATCTCTGGGCTGGAGCGTCACAGTACCAACTTAGCCCACTAGACTCCGTACAGAAGCGCGCGACCCGAATCGTCAACGACCCAAGGATCACCGATCGGTTAGAACCCTTAAGCCTGCGGAGGGACATAAGTTCCCTTTGCGTGTTCTATCGGCTTTATAACAGTGAGTGTTCCGAGGAACTGATTGAACTGATTGCCCACATCACCTTTCCTTCACTCGACGACGGATGAGGTTTCGTCCGCATCAACTGCACCCGTGGCGGTACTCCACGATTCGGTTTGCGCGCTCCTTCCTGCCGCGGACGTGCAAGATGTGGAATGAGCTTCCTCCTGAAGTATTCCCGGAGCACTATGACATAGGGTCCTTCAAGAAAGGTGTAAAAAGAGCTCTCCTTCAAAGCCGGCGATGCATTGGCGTCTCCCCTGGTGTTGCAAATGTCCATAGGCGACAGTGACTGCTTCCCATCAGGTGGCCCGTCTGCCTTTGTTCGATAGGCCCAAGTACAAAAAAAAATCATGCATAAGGTTAACCACAGGTGCGTTGTAACCCTTGAGCACTAATTTGGAACGGATAATGATAACGGCATGTCGCTCTTACTATAGCAAGCTCTTACTATGGCTCTCAAGTAGAACACAGCAACAGGTACCACTGTTGAAATTAGACAGACAGATGTGGAGGTGGTACTTCCGAAGTCGAAGCACAAAGACACCTTGAAACACAATATTTTTAATTGGAATAGGTAATTTGAAACAAACAGACGCAAGCATAGATAACAGGCGTTACTGGAAGCGAACACAAACAATCCATTTATCTGGGGTCAAGCATTGGCACAGCACTGGAAGGCACGCTCCGAACCGGATTGAACCGGTTGCTTTATATTGGTTATCGCATATTAGCACATACGCTGTGAAATTAAAGACGTTTCTCAACTATTGACCTGTCTGGTAATGTTAGAACACGAATTTATATGAGCTCTTAAATTTCCAGTGACCACAATCACGCCGCAATCCAAAAGGGTCTTTGGGCGCAATTTCTATGCAATTGCATAATTTTTCATAAAATTTGCCATCTACATCAAGTGTGGATGACATTGACCACATTAGATTCACAACGTGGTTGTTGTACCCATTACTAGAGTTGCCTTTTTCAGCAGTTAAAATGTAGGTGTTTGTTACAAAAGTTATAAAAAGGACGTATTTGCAAAATAGTAGTTTTACTTTATTACAGCAGACTTTTATTTATTTTCACTTTTCCCGGTCTCTTCACAATATAACTCATTTGAATCAATTTCCGATATCCGATGGAGCTGAAATGTAAATCTTAAGAATACGCAATATTACTATGCAATGCAACCGTAAGAATAAAATAAATAATGAATCCGTAGACAGAGCTTACTGACATAGCTCTCAAAATTAACAAGCTGAAGTGGCAGTGGGTCGGCCACATCGCTCGAAGGACCGTTAACGGATGGAGAAGAAAGGTCCTCGAGTGGCGACCACGTTTAGGCAAAAGGAGTACAGGTCGCTCCCGCACCAAGTGAACCGATGAGAAGAAGACGGCGGGAAACAGATTCAGAGGGCACAGGAGCGGTTGAAGCGGCGCTATTTAGGGTAGGCCTACGTCCATCAAAAGGCTGACGTATGGTTAGATGGATCGAACCATAAGGTAACCAAGAAGCTTTATAATAAAACAATGAAACCTGCACCGAATACGAGGTCATTGGACTTGACATCGTTTTACAAATAAATGCTTACGAACAATCTTTTTGAATCCCAAATTATGGAAAACAAAGTATTCTCGCGTAGTTTACTCGTAAAGATAGAATAGTATAGAGTATCATTGCTGAAAACACCGCACAATATTTTAATAGAAAGTACACCACTACAGGTGGCACTCGGACAACCCTCGCAACAACGCAGCCACAAGAAGTTGAAAGTTTTCACACGCAAGTAGATTTTTCAGTTGCTGTCGTACGTTGTGGCTGTGGTTCATGTAAATCAAGACAAAAAACGATCCGCCAGCATATAGGTACGTCCACGGTCTTTAGAAATACTTATCACGTAAAGTTTCAGCGTAAGAATAAAGTTGCATGTTTTATTCCAAGTGAATTATTTGTGTCTCAAATCAGACTCTCATGTCTAGTTAACGAAATGAAGCTTTATTTTAAATATGTTAGAGTCAGACTCTATTTTTTCGCAAACGCATCCTTACCAAGTAAAGCAAAAAACATGAAACACAGGAAAAGCTTTATTAAACCTTATTCGTGGGGAGTAATTTGCGGGGACCAACAGTACTCAAAGGAATCTGACGTACAAGAGAAACTGCCGATTTTTTTCTTTTATAGATTATATTCTCGATTTCTCGACAATAGGTGGTAGAATCAGTGTAGTTTGCCTGAAGAAGTACCACCGCCACACCTATTTCTAGCGTGAAGCAGTTCTTGCGTTTCGATGGAAGCGTATGGTTGACGGCACACTTTTATATGAGGCGACCATCGTCCTTGAGAGTAGCGACGCATCTATGATTGACCTCAGATAAAACCCCATGTTCTGTATGAAGTTGGTTACAGATGTCAATGGGCGGCAGTGACCACTTACCATCAGATATACTGCATGCTCGTTTGCTTGCATTGAAAAAATTACCCACAAATACAGGAAAAAGAGAAAGGTGGTGTTACTGGGTGTTTTACTGGTGGTTTAATCTTAATTATTTATACTACTGATCTACTGTGCATGTAGCTTTGCAAAGATAACAATATCTTTGTATGTACCTATTTATAGTGTGCAACAAAGAGTATTTTCATTCTATTCTTTATTTCAATTTTTATAAGAAGTTGGAGATCAATTACACCAGTTGGACTGTATGTCTGTAAGTCATTATTTGCATATTCCATAAGTTTCAAAGAACACGCTGTTGTGTACAGTTACGTTCCAATAGTCATAAAATCGCTATCAAAACTTTCACTCTCGACTGCTCAAGAGTAGATACACGGTGTTTTCTCAATGAAATGATTGATCAAATTGCAAGCGGTTCGAACCGGTTTCGAGCGTCGGTCTCACAGCGAAGTAATGCGCTATAATTTGTTGAACTCTGTCAATACGCTTGGAACCGCTTTTAACTGGTTCGTAACTGGTATGCCCAACTATCGGAAATATTAATGGTAATCGACGTCGATGATGAAATACATGAGTAGCAACTGACATTAGAGCTATACAAAGTAACTGCTTGAGTTTATAGTAGATTATTGCATAGTTGCATACAAAAATAAAACAATTAGTTAATATATGCGAGATAGTGAGGCCAAATTATTACTTTTTCTTTAGATAGTGAATAGGGTTCAATATAATAAAATATACTCGATATTTTGAATGTTATTGACATTTACAAAGACGAGTAGGTACTCCCCGACCCAGATATAAAATCTGAAATTTATATTTCATTTCAATTAAGTATTTTTTTAAACCACAGCCTCTTGAGTAAGACATTAAAGATGTTGTGCATTCTGAACCTTCCTGCATTAAAATCCTTCGCTTGCATAGCGCTACCTAGAGAATTAAGGGCTCTCCCATGGAAAGCACCGGAATAAACGTACTTACATCAGCTAATGTCTGTTTTTGTAATAGTTACTTGATCTATCATAGAAAACCTATACATAGATATTAAGTACCTACCTATTGGTAATGTAAGTGGTTTTAAACCTTAAAGGTTTTAAGCATTCAACAATGCATATTATTAGTAACATTTGAAAAGCTAAGAAAACTCATAAGCATTCTCGAAGATGGTATGAACTTACGGAAACTTCAAATTAAGCACGGTCGCGAATTTAAAGAACTTTTCAATATTAACGTTAATATAATAAATACCTAAAAATGTTATATACTGCTTCTAAGTTATGTTAATAAATGTAAACATACGTACCACTATGTAAAATTGGTTAATTAGTTTTGTCGTTAGAAGAACAAATAGATCATCTCTATTCGTTTATTTGCATGACGATAAAATTATCAATTTTATTATTATGTGTTCGGAATAATTAATTAAAGGATTTAACCGAACTTACAAGATCACACTAACAATGGAAGAAAAAAATTACATCTAAAAATGGAAACGAAAAATCCACGAATACCTACAGAAGCTCACAGTTCCTCTGAAAACTGGTAAGCAATTAATCGTTATATAATTTTATTTAAAAAAAAAAGTCCATATAAAAATATATTTCACGGATTATTTTGCGTAATTTTACAGTTCTTAAATTATATCACGTATTTTATTTTCGAAATGACATTTTTAAAAACGTAACTACCGGCTACATACTGCAGTTGTTTTGACGTTTTTTACGAAATGTACTGAGAATAATATATCTTTGAAGTGTGTTAGATAAGTAAGGTCAAGGTTAGAGTGGATATGTTCATAAAATAGGAATAATTTGCCCCATCGTGTTAGTCCGATCGCATTCGACACACCGCATAGTCGAGACAGTGCTTGCAACATGCCTCCCGTAGCCGTGCCTGAAGAGGTATTTTTTATTTTACTTTTTTTTTCATGGTGTATAGTTATTTTTATGTTTATTTTTAAATAGTGATTTTTTAATGAATAATAAGTTCCTGTTAATATAACTTAAAAATAATTATTTATAATATATAAATTATCATTTATTAACTAATAATAATTAATATTATAAGATAATTATTTGTTAACATAAAAAATAATTATTAAACGACCATCCACATTTAAATAATTATTTTTAAAAGTAATAATCGATTATTTTATATATTACTGTGTTCAATTTTGTTAATATCTAAAAAGTTATTTTTTCCAAAAAATACAAAACTACTAATTTAATTAAAATATATTAATAGATACTTAAAGTAAAACTTTTGCTTTGATCCCATTTATTTGGGTAATTTCTGTACTTTATACAATTTTATTAATTTATTAACTCCAGAACATATTTTATTTTTATTGAAACTCTCCATTTTCATATAGACATGTTTAATGTACCTTAGTATTTTTTAGAAACATCTGAAATTTCTATTGTCGTTTTTATATGTAGATGCAGTTGTATGCAAAATTAGGTCATAGATTTGCGTCAAAGAGAGAAAATTTAGTACTGTTATCTACAATCGCTTATTAATTAAAAAAATAACTAATCAATTTTACAATTAAATGACTGTAAAAATATGGATTAGTTTATAGTTAAAAAAATGTTTTAATTTTTTTTATCGTAAATTAACAGTTAAAGCTTAGTTTTACTTAATATTTTAGGCACCAAAGAAGAAGCTTCGAGTAGCCATTATAGGCCAGAGTACCTTCGCAGCTGAAGTGTTTAAGCTGCTGCAGCGAGATGGTCACGATGTGGTCGGCGTGTTCACTGTCTTAGATAAAGGCAATCGGGAAGATCCCTTGGGTAAGTTGATTTTTTAACATTGTAGTTACTAGCATGTCCACCTGATGGTTAGTGGTCAATGCCGCCCATTGACATCTGTTAACAACTTCATTCAATTTCCACCTGATGGTAAGTAATCACTGCCTCTAATGGACACCTGTAATCAACTTCATACAGAACATCTAAAGTCAATCACAGATGCGTTGCTACTCCCAAGGACTATGATGGTCGCCTCATATAAAAGTTTGCCGGCAACCACACCCTTCCATCGAAACGCAAGAAATGCTTCACGTTGAAAATAGGTTCTGTCTAAAGTCAATAACAGGAGCGTTGCTACACCCGAGGATTGGGATGGTCACCTAAAATAAAAATTGTGCCGACAACCACACCAACGAAACGCATAAACTGCCTCTGGCTTGAAATACAGTACGGTCGAACTACACGGATTCTATCACCTGGTAGAACGATGTTATATATCTCATAGCAATTTCTGCTTAAAATAGCAGTAAGTCTTGCTTTAAGACTTTTTTGAAGAAGAACGCAACGCATTCAAGGCCGACTTCAGTAAGACAATTCTTTTCTGGAGTTGATCATAAATATTCATGGTTAACGGTCACTTAACATCAGGTGGACAGTAATAATTGCTACTTCTATATTAAGTAAAAGGTGACTAGAACCGCCGTCAGTGTATCACATGTTTATTGAAACAATTATTATGAAACGAGTTATATCGAAAGTGCTAACGTATTAAGTAGTGGAAATGTCCAGTGATCTGTAATGGAACTTGCTTGATCGGAAAAAGCCTGATTACTACAGTAATACTACGGACTAATTACTACTTATTATGAATGGACATGCGGAAGATATTAACTTGCTATGTCGCACGGTATCACCTGCGGTAAAAAAATATTTTATTCGTTGATTTCAATTAAACTCAGATGTTTTTTGTTAGATGCGATATCTAAATCACTGATAAACAGATGGAAGAAAATTGAGAAAATATTTTTTCTATTGCTAGGTACTTATTCTCAGTTCTCAAATCTATTATTTTTGCAAATACATCCGATGTACAAAAACGCAGAAGCTTTATTTTTAAAGTATGAGTAGATACAATATGCGTATTGCAGATTAACAATTTATATTTGTTATTTTAGCAACTATCGCCGTGCAGCATGGCAAACCAGTGTACAAATACAAAACATGGCGTGTAAAAGGCAAGGTGATACCGGAAGTGCTTGAAGAATACAAATCCGTGAGTACACACTCAAAATAATTTTCCACGTCTCCAACGTAGAGTGAAGTGTGGAGCTCTATTTTCAACGTTCTATTCTCATTCTAGCGTGATATAAAACCTTAACAGGATTCAATTCGGGCAAGTTTCTCGCCTTAAATTTTTGTTTACTATTTTTTTATTCATTTTATTAAACTAAGTATTAGAAAGAATGAACGTATGGCCTAAAGAAGGCGAAAGTATGTGATAGACGTAAAAGTACATAAGTAAAAGATCAAAAAGCCACCTACAATTTTGATTATTAAATTGACATTTTCTCAATGTTTAAAACGTTATACCGATTTATAATAGAAAACAAGTAAAACAAGCATGCTGAGTCTCCAAAGAATGGCAAATGCTGCTCGTGTTATCCCAATTATGATTTTAATTCTGCAACCGACAATAAATTCTTTGTTAGTTTGGTACCCTGGACTGATGAGATCGAAGAAGTAAAAATTGCTTCGTGGTAGAAACAAGTGCGGTGTGTGTGGTCAATTTCTAGACGAATCATACTAGTTCTATTATTAGATACAAAATCGTAAATGTCATCTTGGTGATCAGCAGAATCGACAGTCACTATCTTTGGGTTATTGCTTAATGTTTAATAAGGTTGAATGATTATAACGAGCCACTAATCAGTAAACTAAATAGAATATGAAACGTAATAGATAATTCGTCTCGGCATGCTTCCTCGTTCGAGTTATCGCATGATTTTGAGCTCTATTACGAACCTACTGCACTTTTAACCTCAGATAAGCGAAATGATAGGAAGTAGCACTCGATTGAACAATGTTAGTTCACAGAGTCATCGCCATTAACCCACTATTGTCCCGCTGATGAGATCGGGTCTTTTTTTATCTGATTGAAGTGGCAAACGAGCTTGTAGTCCACCTGATGGTAAGTGATCCCTGCCACCCATGGACATCGATGAGGAACTTCAAATAAAACATGGGTTATATCTGAAGTCAATCACAGATGCGTTGCTACTCCCAAGGACTGTGATGGTCGCCTTATATAAAAGTGTGCCGGCTACCACACCCTCCCTCGAAACGCAAGAAATGCTTCACGTTGGAAATAGTGGTGGTGGTACTTCCAGTACTTCCCATAAAAGCAGCATAAGTGTAGTTCGACTGGGGAAGTACCACCGCCACACCTATTTCTAGCGTGAAGCATGGGCGGCAGTGACCACTTACCATCAGATGGACTCTATGCTCGTTTTCTTATTCAATCCGATAAATAAAAACACTCGAAATGCGATACATGAAGATGAGACAGCAATAAACTTTGTTTTTAACGAAAGCGTGTATTTACTTTCGTAAGTCGTTTTTATTAATTTATTAACTCCCCTTTTTTGAGGGATGGATTCGGTTGAATTGTTATTGTTCAATATTGTTATGATTTTTAAATGTTTTTGAGTAAGTAAGTAACCTATGTGACCTTATCTGTATTTTTAATTAGTTTATCTATTTGTATCGGTTTGCATGCTCCAGAAACTGGATTATATTTTGGGTGTAATTTAAGTTAATGAAATATTTTTATTTATAATTAGTGTTTTGTATAAGAATGAATATGATATCAATGACCAAAATATCTTAAAATTTGTCTTAATTAGACAGCATAAACTCGTATCGAGCTCTATTTTAATGATTTGTTTTCTTTAGTGTTATCATACGCTAGAGATAAGAACGGTCAGGTATTTATAATATGACCAAGAACTTTGTAATTTGGTTTACGATATATCGAATCTGTAGCGGCCTGTACTGTTCAGTCATTGGTGGATGATTTGGATTGGCTTCCATAATCTATTCTACCACCGTCAATTATGTGCGTTAGAAATTTATTCTCACTGCTTTACGGTGAAGGAAAATATCGTGAGGAAAGCTACACACCCGAAAGTTCTTTATCAAAAAATGTTCTCTGAGAACTTTTTTGTATATGAAGCATACCAAGTCGTACTTGGCCAGCGCGTTGGACTACGTCCTAAAACTGTCTCATTCTGAGAGAAGACCCGTGTTCAGTAGTGGACCAGTAATGGGTTCACGACGACGATGACATTAATAAAAAAATATGGAAATAATATATCAATATATCATGAACAAGCCAGGTTATTACATAAGTAAATATGGTGATATCGAACGGTCGCCTAAACTATGATACCGATAACCGATAACCCATGGTTTATCGATCACCATATTGTTTTGTA
This sequence comes from Spicauda simplicius, assembly GCA_949699795.1. Classification (NCBI taxonomy): domain Eukaryota; kingdom Metazoa; phylum Arthropoda; class Insecta; order Lepidoptera; family Hesperiidae; genus Spicauda; species Spicauda simplicius. The sequence goes on from OX453077.1 coordinate 6,227,488, forward strand.
AATATCCGTTTCAATATTATAGGGACTAGTATCTAAAATTATTGAAGATGCGCAAAAGGAGACTTTCAACGACTAATTTTGCGTCACAATTATTTAAATGTAAACAACAAAAACCAAAAGACAAAAATAAAGATAGCATTTTTTATAGGTTCAAAGGTAATTGCACATTTATGGAAATGAATATTTAATTTATTCCATCCATACATCAGCCTTTGGAAGTCCACTGCTGGACATAGGCCTCCCCTAATCTACGGCACTTCGACAGGTCCTGAGCCATCTGAATCCCGTGGTTACCCGCCGTCTTCGTCTTTTTTTCAATTTATTTAAATTATATAATTATTAAATTTTAATTCAATTTAAATGAATTTATATTTAAATTTGGAAAGTTAAAAAATGTCTCCAAGTCTGCCTGTTGATAATAATGCTGGCGTTACCACTATATAGCATATGATCCAATCGCTTGACCGTTTAATAACACTGGTTTTTAATTAAAAAAATCTATTTTTTACCTTAGATCCAACTAATTAACGGCAATTTATTTTAAAAGAAGTTTTCATCGATTCACTAATTTTAACAAAGACGTGCATGTACAATATTAAAAAAATTATTTTTACGAGACAATTTACAATTGTCTGTCTATATTCTTTTAATTCAGCATTTGGTTATTGAAAATAATAATTAATTTAGCACAATTTCTATCATTTCCATAGTTAATACTTAAAAGCTAGATCTCTATAGGTGGTACTTTGAAGTGCGTGTAAATAGCCATCAATCTACGGTATGTGCTAAGCCCATAGTTATTTACGCATTAGAATCGCAGCAAAACCTAAATTAGCTTTTTGTTACCTACCTAATGACGATCAGCGAATGGTATGCTAGGAATTTTATAGAAAGTATATAACTACGAATCGCGTTAGTTTCAAGTCAGACCTCATAGTGAAAATGGGTGTGTTAAAGAAAAACGATATAAAACAAAGATGATATTTTAAAATTAAAATAACCCCTAAAGTTTTTATTTCGACCACACCACCGCCACATCCTCTAAAGATAGTGTTATGTTCTGATTTGAGAGATTTGGTTAGGTAGTGAATGATGTTTTTACAAGGGAACATAGTCCAGTCAACTTAGTTCAAATTTAGCTTTGAAGGTGATAGAACCAGTGTTGTTCGACCGGGGAAGTACTACCACCACACCTATTTCTACCGTAAAACAATTCTTGCGTTTCGTTGGAAGGGTGTGGTTGCGGGCACACTTCTATATGAGGCGACCATGTTAGTCCTCGGGAGTAGCGACTTCAGATAGAACCCATGTTTATAAGAAGTTGCTTACAGATGTCCATGGGCGGCAGTGACGGCTTACCATTAGGTGGACTGCATGCTTGTTTGCTACTTCAATTAGATAAAAAAAAGCTATGTTTCGCAAGTTACTGACACCGCAATCTTATTTTGAAGTGTATGTAAATATCCGTGGGCAGCAAAGACCACCGTTTGGTACTGCATGCCCGCTTTTTTTTTTATTTGACTGAAGTGGCAAACGAGCAATCAGTCCACCTGATGGTAAGTGGTCACTGCCACCCATGAACATCTCTAATCAACTTCATACAGAACATGGGTTCCATCTGAAGTCAATCACAGATGCGATGCTACTCCCGAGGACTATGATGGTTGCCTCATGTGAAAGTGTGCCGGCAACCACACCCTTCTATCGAAACGCAAGAAATGCTTCACGCTAGAAATAGGTGTGGCGGTGGTACTTCTCCGGTCGAACTACGCTGGTTCTACCAACTTTAAACCGCTTGCTACCTACTCATGAGATTTCTTTCAACTAAAATATCCACATTTCACTTTTTCTCTCGCAGGTAAACGCAGACATCAACGTCCTGCCCTTCTGCACCCAGTTCATCCCGATGGAGGTCATCACACACCCCAAGTACGAGAGCATCTGCTACCACCCCAGCATCCTGCCACGACACAGGGGAGCCTCGTCCATCAACTGGTGAGTCAAACCATGAAATATTCATTGTTTTAATTATATGTGCAATAAACATTATGTGTTGAGAATAATTATTGTTCGTTGATTGATCCAATGCGTCTTAGGATTAACACGCTTCTTGCTTGTGTGATCAGAATCGGCATGTCTGTTATGCAACACTAAACTTGGTTGATTTTCGAGCAGGTAGTCTATTACCATTGATATTTTGGTAATATTTCGTGTCTCAGTTTCATATCCAATAAATATAATCATGGCATCAGAATGGTGATGTTGGGCTTAGAGAAATTTTCGCCAATCTGGTCGATCGATAACCCACACATTTCTCTCTAGGATATTCTTAACTAAAGGAAAATATCTAACACCCTTTATATTTGATTTGCCTTTTAACTAACCCTTTACCCAGTTACCCTATCTGCCTTAAAGTAGCGCGCCCGTAGTCTAGTTTGAAAGATGTCATAAGGCAGATTTACTTTTTGAGATATTCTTAATCTTCAATAGCGGCAATGCACCTCAATCCACCTCAGGTAGGGTTAACTTACTTATCTATCTTAGATCATAACAATGTTAATAGACGACACTAACTACTTTACATCAGGTTTTGCTATTTCCATTGCACAATAAACCGACCCTGATCAATTGAGGTATTCAAAGATATTCTGTCGTGTACAATTTTCCGATGATATTGTCATAGGAAAATTGTACACAACAGAACATATTTTTTTAGCTAAATTTATTCGTTTAATAGGTACAACGAATTATTTGTAAACATAAAGTAATAATGATACAACCAATAACATAACACAACCAATAGTCTCGCAATCATGTCACGTAGTCGATGTCAACGCTTGAAGAATAAATATACGTTAATATATGATTTTAATTTTAAATGTAAATTAAAATTTAAGAACATTTATTCTTAGGTCATGTTTAGATTATTTTAAACATTTAGTTACTTTAATGCTGAAATCGTTTATAATTTATTCTCGTCAACCCCTTATTGTCCCACTGCTGGGCACGGGTCTTCCCTCAAAATGAGTTTAGGCTACCGCGCTGGCCAATTGCGAATTGGTGGACTTCACCTCTGAGATCTTTTTTTAAAAAACTTTCGGGTGTAGGTTTCCTCACGATGTTTTCCTTCATCGAAAAGCAGTGATAATTAATTTTAATAGGTACGCACATAAATCAGTGGTACGCGCCTGGGTTTAAACCTCGGACCTCCCAATCGAGAGGGCAAGTTTCAACCATTAGGCTATCACTGCTCTAACAATTTATTATAACGTTACAATAGGCATCTTCGTTATATTCAGCACTGCCAAATAATCGGGCAGAATATATCAGATAGAAGCAAAATACTCCATTCATTAAAAAATAGTGACTTAGATAGATTTCCTAAAAGACTATTTATGATCACTTCCGTTAATATATCATGCCAAGATCTTTTGAATGACACTTCTTAATTTTCAGGACTCTCATCGAAGGTGACACAACCTGTGGCCTCTCCATATTTTGGGCAGATGATGGCTTGGACACGGGGCCGATTCTTCTTCAGAAATCATTCCCCTGCACAATCGATGATACCGTGGATTCCTTGTATAACAAATATTTATATCCTGAAGGTAAGATTTCTTCAACATCTCTCTATATCATTAGAACTTCAATCATATGAAAATATGTACCTACAGCAGCAATGAAGGATTGAAACATTGCTATCAATTCAATTGCTATCATGCGACAGAATTGTTCAGTAAAATAATATTCTTTACGTGTCTATTTTTCAGGTATCAAAGCCTTAGCAGAATCTGTAAATATGGTAGCAAATGGAACAGCACCAAAGATAAAACAAACAGAAGAGGGAGCTACGTACGATCCAGCATTGTTTAAGCCTGAGACACACCTGGTAATATTTTTAAACATAATTTATGGGGTCGTGAAGGAAATTATTTGAAAACAGAAGATATTCAGTTTACAAATAATATCTTTAAGTTTGTTAAAGAAATATAAACGACAACCACTATAGCAATATCTAATGTTGTGAGTGTTAAATAAGCTTGAATAAATTTCCAGATCGACTGGTCAAAAGGTGGAAAACAATTACACAATTTTATCAGAGGAATGGATTCATCTCCTGGAGCGACTACCTTCGTTAAGCCACAGACCAAGGATGGTGTTGACGAGGCTAATGAGGCCAACATTGAGATAAAATTCTTTGGCTCTCAACTGTGGGAAGGCGAGTATGAAACTGAGGGGGATGAGGTAGCTATACCAGGCCTGAATAGACCGGCGGTTATACATGATGCAGGACTGCTAATCACTGCTAATGATGGTGTCAAGGTATGTTGTGAATTTATTCTTGTTCATACTATTATGATGCATATGAGCAGTGATAGCCTAATGGATCTAACTAAGTACCCCGTCCAATAACGAAAAGGTCTGATTTTTAAATCCCTAGCATGCATCAAAGATTTTTGTACAATATATAATAAATTATAACAAATTAATATCAATGATTTGCAGTAAAATGAAATATCACAAAGAAACTTACTTTACTTGTTACTTTTCCACGTTTAAACGGCTGCAGCGATTTTCATAAAAATTAGTAGGGAGTTAGCTGACTATTAGTACTATTGGACTAACATATAGGCTACTTTCATGGGACAATCGATACATCGTTTTTTAACACTGGCGAAGCTGCGGGGTTCCGCTAGTTATTCATAAAGCTTGTAAACAAATTGAATTATGTATTTTTTTTTCAGCTAAATGTTGCAAGATTGAAAGTCAACGGAAAAATGATAAACGCTCAAAACTTTTACAAAGCCAATGAAAAGAAAGTATCCATTCAATTGTCAGCTGACGAAAAACAGTTTATAGAAAATGTTCGTGCAGTATGGAAAGCTATACTTAGAATCGATATCGAAGAAGACACAGATTTCTTTTCCGCTGGCGCTGGTTCCATGGATGTTGTGAGATTAGTGGAAGAAGTTAAAGACTTAGCTAATGTGGAACTCCAAAATGAAGATGTTTATATGAATACCACATACCAAGAATTTTACACAGCAGTAGTACTGAAATGGCGAGGTGGTTCTAGCAGTAAAGAGGTCGTTTACGAAGGAATAGAAATAGAAGCGAATAAAATGAAAGTTAAATTTCCTACACAGTTATTTATTAATGGTGAATTCGTAAATTCAGATAGTGGAAAGACACTTACATTAATTAATCCCACTGATGAATCGGTTATTTGTAAAGTACAAAGTGCATCAGCAAATGACGTAGACAAAGCTGTAAAAGCAGCTAAAAAGGCATTTGAGGAAGGCGAATGGTCTAAGATCAGTGCACGGGAACGAGGCCAGATCATGTTCAAGTAAATACCCTTGTTGACTTACTTTTTTCTATTATTATTATTTTAACTCGGTTTGAAACTACCAGCTTATGTTATGAAATATTAAAATACTGGAGCACAATTTAAAAAATACATCTGATTTCTTTAATACTTAGTACTATTTTAAAAATCAGCAATTGGCCCCTATCATGGGTTGATATGATATACAATATAATATAAGGTAACCGCTTACTATCCTTGGTGGGCCCTAAAAACCTTGAAGTGATAAACTTACAATAAGTAACTTTCTTATGTTAACAGATTAGCAGATTTAATGGAGCAGCACAAAGAAGAGTTGGCAACGATTGAGTCAATAGACTCCGGGGCAGTATACACACTGGCGTTAAAGACCCACGTTGGGATGTCTATTGATACCTGGAGGTACTTCGCTGGCTGGTGTGATAAGATCCAAGGAGCCACCATCCCTATCAACCACGCAAGGCCTAATAGAAATTTGACCATTACTAAGAAAGAGCCAATAGGCGTGTGCGCTTTGATAACTCCATGGAATTATCCGTTGATGATGTTGTCGTGGAAGATGGCAGCTTGTTTGGCCGCTGGGAATACTGTTGTTATGAAACCTGCCGCGGTAATTATGTCCTTATTTCTAAACTTTCATCCTGTATTTAATCCCTTTCAGGGATTAAATTTAATCCCTTTCAGGGATTAAATTTCTTAAAATCCATTCTTAGTCCTAGTTTTAATTTTATTTTTAGTTTCTAAGACATATGCTTTCTATGTTTTTGCTCATTTGTTCTTTTTCTCTCTTTATACCTGACTTTCTTCTTCAGCAACACCTTTTCAGTATCGACTTACACCGTAAACTATCCTAGTTTCAACAGTTGTATTAAGAGCTCTACTTCCTACAGGTTTGTCCACTCACTGCATTGAAATTCGCTGAGCTATGCGTCCGCGCAGGAGTTCCTCCGGGCGTCGTGAACATTTTACCAGGAAGTGGTACAGTCTGTGGTCAGGCTCTGGCTGACCATCCTCTAGTTAGGAAACTTGGATTCACTGGAAGTACAGAAATAGGTAAAAACTAAGAGATATATATAGGTGACTTGTTTTTTGCGGTAACGCTTATCCAAACATAAAATAAAGCGAAATTTAATGATTACAAAAAAAGGGGAATGCCTAAATAAATTGATCAAAGGCTTAAAGCCCAAGTGTTTATTTACCAGATAATAAATAAACATCATAGAAACAAATACAAAAAGCCTATATTACCATAAAAATAAATTAATTTTGGGAAAAACGTAACAAAAGTAAACGTAGACATAATTATTCTTATTTTTTTTATAAAGCACAAAGATAACTTTCCTATTTATTGTTTTTATAGGATTTATCTTATTTTTCATTATTATTGTACCTACTCGGTTTAATTAACTTAATTTAATCTTTGTCTGCAGGTCAAACCATAATGAAATCTTGTGCTGCTTCGAATATGAAGAAAGTCTCGTTAGAATTGGGTGGCAAATCACCACTTGTTATCTTTGAAGACTGTGATCTCGACAAGGCTGTTAGAAACGTAAGTAGTACTTACCAACGAAATAAGTAATTATTATGTGTTAAGTAGTACAGAGGTACTTGGTATTCTGTACTGCAAAAGGCAACCAATTTTCATATACTTTTTCAGTTTCTTAACGAAAACCTGGTGAAGTTATGATAAATTCTCTTCAATTTTGACCATACTTAAAGCATTTTTAATACATCTATTATTCTGTAAAATCTACATTAAAATATGTTACTCTTCATTCCAACATAGTCACGCTTTTCCGACCTCTGTTAGTCGTCGTCAACCGGTTTTTTCCCACTGCTGGGCACGGGTCTTCTCTCAAAATGAGAGAGTTTTAGGCCATAGTCCACCGCGCTGGCCAAGTGCGAATTGGTGGACGAATCTGTTAGTAGTTTATGACAAAGACCAAATGTTTTTGGGCAAAGAATTGGTGCCTTCTAAATGAAAAAATATTTCTAACAGGGTATGGCTTCAGTATTCTTCAACAAGGGCGAGAACTGCATAGCAGCTGGCAGGCTGTTCGTCGAAGAGACCATTCACGACGAGTTCCTACGACGAGTTGTGGAAGAAACCAAGAAGATCAGCATTGGCGATCCTCTGCACAGAGGCACTGCTCACGGGCCTCAGAATCACAAGGCACATATGGATAAATTAATAGAGGTTTGTTTTTAACTAATATTCACGAGTCTTTTTCTTTCAATGAGAAGGATTTATTTCATAGAATGTAGTCATGTAGATAAAGGTGGTAGAACATGTAGACCTGGGAGGTACCACTGCCACACCTATTTCTAACGTGAAGCATTCCTTGCGTTTCGATGGACGGGTGCGGTTGCCGGTACACTTTTATATGAGGCGACCATCATAATCCTCGGGAGTAGCTATGCGTCTGTGATTGACTTCAGATAGAACCCATGTTATATTTGAAGTGGCTTACAGTTGTCCATGGGCGGCAGTGACCCGTTACCATCAGGTGGACTGCATGTTTGTTTGCTACTTCATTATAATAAAAAAACTCACACCTTGCAGGCCTTAAGAGAACTTTGCCGGGGAGTATTTTTTGACAATATGCAAGTAGTACATGAGCATGTAATCCATCTGATGGGTAGAGCCCGTTGCCGCCCAAGAACAACAGTAATCAACTCCGGAAAACATTAAAGTTTGCTTACCTTAAGTTGGCCACAGTAGCGTTTCTACCCTTCGGGACTAAGTTGATATGCCAATGATAAGTGGGTCTCATTTACTTCATTCATCATACCGGAGCACAGCAACACTGCTATTATTAAGTAGGAATATGTGTGGCGGTCGTGCTCTCGTAGTCTAACCACAAAAAGTTACTACCTTAGCAACACCTAAGACATCTGGATTATTCTTAAAAACTGTTATACCTATATTCTCCCACAGTACTGCGAACGCGGTGTAAAGGAGGGTGCAAGACTGGTGTATGGAGGAAAGCGTGTCAATAGACCAGGCTTCTTCTTTGAGCCGACCATCTTCACCGACGTTAAAGACGGCACTTATCTCGCTACGGAGGAATCCTTCGGGCCTATTATGATCATCAGCAAGTTTAGTAGCAAGTGAGTCTTAATTATTATTTTCATACGTACATATTTTTATACATTTAAACCGATGAACTATTCAAAGCGTATATGTATAACCGCAAAATATTTAAATAATAGTACCTACCTATATTATCATCATTCACCAAACTTTTTTACATACGCGATACGATGTAAAAACGAATCATCTTGCTATTTTGATATAAATAATTCAGTTTATTTTTTAGTAAAATTCCTCAAACATAATTTGTAGTAGTATCGACTAAGGTCCTACATACCTACTATTTTAAGCAGTTACAAATAATTTAAGCTACAAATAAGAGATTCTTTATTGTGGATAGTAGAATTGTCGAAGACGTTATGAATATCGATATTATTATATTTATCAGAAATATCGGCGATGTGATCCGTCGTGCGAACAACACGCAGTACGGGCTTGCGAGCGGCGTGTTCACGCGGGACGTGTCGCGTGCTCTGCAGTTCGCGGAACGTGTAGACGCGGGCACCGTGTTCGTTAACACGTACAACAAGACCGACGTTGCTGCGCCCTTCGGTGGTTTCAAGCAGTCTGGATTTGGCAAAGATTTGGGTAAGCACCAATTAGACACCTTTAGCGGCGTCAAGCATTTCGGTTTCAAAATAATTTCGGTAAGTGCAGAAAGAGAGTATAACAGGGACGATTCTTTGAAGGTTTTAGGGGGCCTGGACCTCGGATAAAGTCTTAGTAAGTACTAATAGTATTTCAAAAACATTTCCAACATTGTCTACTGCACTTACAATGGGCGCAGTGGTGTATTCACGCGGGACGTGAGCGTGACACACGCGCTGCAGTTCGCAGAACGACTGGGTACTGAGTTTGTAAACACGTATAACAAGACTGACGTCGCCGCACCCTTCGGTGGTTTCAAACAGTCTGGTTTTGGAAAGGATCTGGGTAAGCACTAAATGATAAAATATTAAAGTTTGCCTTTAAGTGGCTTCAAGCATTTTTGGTTCGAAAGAGATTTAGGTATGTATGGAAGACTTTACCAGAGATTGTCCATCGGAGATTTTCGGCAACCTGACGTCGAGAATGCTCTTGGTAGGTACCTGATACTGATAGTATTTTAGAAACATGTATAATATGGTCTACTTTTTTTTTTTGGGCGGTAGGTGGAAAAAAAGTAACATTACACTCTTGTATTTAAATTGCGATTTAATAGTATTTTCCACAATTTTCTTTGAGTTTTTGTTTTTAAAAGGATATTTTAGTTACAAATAATACTCACAAGTGTTAGTGGTCCATTACATGCACTAATACTACAACTAAACTGCACTGTCCTGTCCACATCACTGTCATACCCCTACATTTGTCATCTTCGTGTGTGAACTTAAGTCTGGCTACCATGGCAAACTACACTGCAGTCCTAGAAACACAACAGGCACTAGAGGCCACTATGATGAAAAAGTTTGCTGACTTGGAGTCCCAGCTGAAGGCCTCTTCTGCTCCACGCAGTGGTCTCACCCTGCATCGCTTGCAAGAAGAAATCTCTGAGTTCAAGAGTCATGTCTGGTCAATTCTAAACCTTCTTCGACAGCAAATCTCAGAGATAGCTCGTACCGTTGAAGTTGGTGAAATGCGTCACAGGAGAAAATATCTTCTAGTCAGCGGGATACCTGAGGACATTGAAGAGCTCCCGGTGTATGTAGCCAAGCTTTTTAATGACAAACTTGGTATACCAGACATCTCAAGTGATAAATTCAAAATCTGTCATCGCCTCGGTGCGCTTAGTGAAGGAAAATGTCGTCCTGTTCTTGTGCGCTTTGGTGATTACTCAACTAAGTCCTCAGTATGGAAGAAGAAAACGGCATTTAAAGGCACTCCATATGTTGTCTCTGAGTTCCTAACTCGACGCCGTCAATCACTATTTCTACAAGCGCGGCAGCATTTTGGCATGAAGAACTGCTGGACTGCAGACGGCATCATTATGGTTAAATTGTCAGACGGTTCCAGACATCGCATATTCGAAGAGGAGGATTTCAATCGCATTACTGCGTTAGCAAGTGACTTGCGTGATGCTCAAGATCAGCCAGGTGCGAGGTCACCATCTCCAGCTCCGGCAGTGGATCAGCATTTGAAGTCCAAACGTACGGCGAGGTACAAGAAATAACGTCTAGAACAATACTTCAATCGTCTATGCAATCTCCATAGTCCATACAATGTCTATTAGTAAGACTTTTGTTTACATACTTGTTTATCCCAATTGTCTCATAATTTATATTTAATTGAGGGTATATTTCTCATGTTTCTCTAATATACCGCACATATTTTACTTTTCTGGGTGTAATATCAATGTAGGTTACAATTTTTGTTTCTTGTTTGTTGACATTTGACAAGATTGATTAGCAAAACTGTCACTACGACTTTACTTGTCAACGTTTTGGTGTCGTTCAAAAATTGACATAACAATCATATTTAAGACACAATATATGTAAATAAATAAATAATTAATATGAATTATTTATTTATTTTTTCATATAGTGTAATTATTTTTATTCTTATTCTCTTTTTATTATTTGTTTTATTTCACGATTAGATGACAACATAGTTGTGTCTGTTATTTATCTTAACTTTCTACTTATCAACTTAAGTATGATTGGATGTACCTACAGCTATTGTAACATTACCCGTGAGTTTTGCTGTCGGTTATTATAATTCCTTTTGTGTGCTTTTATTTTGTCCTTCGTTTTTTTTTTTTGTTTTTATGACAATGTATAAGATTGATAATGGGTGTAAACTATATTAGTACCATTTATTATATATTTGTTTAGCTTTACTACACAGCATTGTAATTCTATGGATTACTGTTTCGTGTCTTGTTTTATATTATTGTAAATCTCTGCTTATATATTTCTTTGTATATTTCTCACTGGCGGGACGTGCAGTTATTTAATGTAATTTTGCAACCTTTTTTGATTTAGTATTATTTATGTATATATATTTATTTATTAAGTGTTTGTATGAGTATTTGTAATGTCTGATGAGTCTGATGTTAATTCGTTTTTCTCTGCTTGTGACTTAAGTGTTACATCAAGTTTGAGCAATGATTCTTATAGTGAGCCTCTTACGCTAGGAAACTTACTGCATAATTCAATATGCACTTCCGATTATTCCTTAAATGTTTGCCACCTAAATGCCCAAAGCATACCTTCTCACTTCACTGACCTTCTTGACACCTTTTCTGTTTCTTCTACTATCCATGCTATCCTTATTTCTGAAAGTTGGTTGAAACCTTCCTTAAACTCTGTTTCTTATTGCCTTCCTGGATATGTTCTCATAAGAAACGACCGTATTGGCAAGGGTGGAGGTGGTGTTGCCATTTATCTACGGAGCGATATCCCATATAATATCATCGCCACATCTCCTTCTCCTTATTCTGCATCCAGTGAGTACATTTTTCTTGAGGTTAGAGTACAAAGTGCTAAAATTGTGCTTGGAGTCGTCTATTGTCCTCCTAATACTGATTATTTTGTTAGTCTAGAGAATGTGCTTGAATCATTTTGTTCAGAGTACAAACACTACATTATCATGGGCGATTTTAATACTGATATGTGTAATCGCTCTTCTAGGTCCATAAAGCTTCTAAATATTTTTAAGTCTGTCAATTTATCTTTAGTTTCTTCTTCGCCTACACATCATAATCTTACCTCACAAGATACTTCTCTTGATTTAATATTCGTATCTTCCTTAGATCATGTCATAACGCATGGACAATTATTGGCTCCTGGTTTTTCTAGACATGACCTTATATATCTTTCCTATAAAGCAAAGCCCCCTAAGCATAAGCCTGAAGTCATTTGGATGCGAAGCTTTGCAAAAATCAACCTTGCTACTTTAAAGAAAGACGCCAGTCGCATTGATTTCGCTTCAGTGGTTGCTGCAACATCAATTGACGAGAAAGTCTCTACTTTTAATACAGCTATCTTGAATCTTTTCGATTTGCATGCACCACTAAAGCCTGTTAAGGTTAAGAAACCTCCTGCGCCATGGATCACCCGTGGTGTAAGAATGGCAATGACACGTCGGGACAGATTATTTAGAAAATTTAAACGTAATAGGTGTGGTGAAAATTGGGATCTTTATAAATCTGCTCGTAATAGATGCAATCAGATGGTGAGAGCAGCCAAGCGTCGTTATTTTTACGACAATATTTCAAGCTCCTCCTCGGCTGACATTTGGAAATTTCTTAATTCCATTGGCATAGGGAAATCTATGAATTCCCCTAAAATGCCACTATTTTCACTTAATGATTTAAATGCACACTTTTCGTCGTGTTCCTCTCTTGATCCGTTAGTCAAATCTAAAACTATTTCTGAAATTAGCTCGATGAATCGACCCCATACCAATAACTTCTCCTTTTCTCCAGTTTCTGTGGATGACATTAAGAAAACTATTTGCTCTCTCAAATCGAAAGCAGTTGGTTACGACAATGTGGGAAGAGCTATGATTTTTCCACTTCTAGAGTGCCTCGTCCCTATACTTACCCACATTATCAATAGTTCGTTGTTGTCAGGGTGTTTTCCTTCTGTCTGGCGTAAAGCATTTATTTCCCCTCTTCCGAAAGTCTCTAATCCCTGCCAACTAAACAATTATAGGCCAATATCAATATTACCATTTCTGTCAAAAATTCTCGAAGCCACTGTTCACAAACAGATTTCCTCCTTTCTCTTCAGTAATACTCTTCTTTCTCCTTTTCAATCTGGTTTTAGACCAGGGCACAGTACGACAACTGCCCTTCTTAAAGTTACTGAAGACATTCGTGAAGGCATGGAGAATAAACTGGTCACCATTTTAGTTCTCATTGATTTTTCTAATGCATTTAATATGGTTGATCACGATATTCTCCTAGCCGCTCTTCAACATATCAACTTTTCATCCACAGTTCTGGATTGGTTTTCCTCATACCTTCGTGGCCGCCAGCAAGCTGTCAGAGTTAACCGTGTGTTTTCTAATTGGTGTGACCTAATGTCTGGCGTTCCACAAGGTGGTATTCTCTCTCCTATATTATTCGCCGTTTTCATAAATTTTATTACATTTTTCCTTGACTGTTCTTACCATTTGTACGCCGATGACTTGCAGATTTATACACAAATTGCTGTTGATGACATTGATGCTGGGATTGCTAAGATCAACAGAAATTTAAACAACATTAATATGTGGTCGCATAAATTTGGTCTTAGCGTTAATCCAACCAAATGTCAATCTATTATTATTGGGAGCTCTCGTCAATTAAATAAATTAGATTTAAACCTTGTTTCTCCGTTAAGCTTAGATAACATTGTAATCCCCTTTTCACCAGTAGTTAAAAATTTAGGCATTTATTTGGACTCAACATTAAACTGGGACGCTCACGTGTTTGAAGTTAGTCGGTCGGTTTTTGCAACGTTGCGTTCACTTAATCGTTTTAGAAATTTTTTACCTGTTTCTACCAAAAAGTATCTTGTGCAAACTCTCATCCTTCCAATTATTGATTACGCTGATGTGTGTTACTCTGATCTTAATGAAGTTCTTCTTAACAAACTTGAACGTCTTGTTAATTATTCTATACGTTTCATTTTCTGTCTACGAAAATTCGACCATATATCCTCCTATCGTCGCCGTCTCAATTGGCTCCCTATTCGTGAACGTAGACAGCTCCACTTGCTTAATTCTCTTTTTTCTATTCTTTTTGATCCACTTACTCCAGAGTATCTGAAATATAAATTTCAGTATCTCTGTGATTTTCACCAACGAGATCTCCGTTCCTCAGACTCTCGTGTTCTGTCTCTTCCTCCTCATCGCTCTGGATTTCTCACTAATTCTTTCACGATCCAATCGGCACGACTTTGGAACGCTCTTCCTGAGGAACTAAGAAGGATGTGCTCCAAATGCTCCAAGTATTCCTTTAAAAAGAAAGTTTGTGCTCACTATCTCAAACTTATTTATTGTTAATGCCATTATAATGTATCACTTTGTATTTATTCAATGTTCATTCAAAGTACTTACTTCTTTCGTTAATATATAGTAATTTATATATCTGCTATTTATGTATCTATGTATATCTACTTTTCATCTACATATTTATATATCCTTTTTTTTTTTTTTTTCTCTTTCTTTCTTACGTATTCTTATCTTTTATATTAATTTCCTTTTTTTATTTTGTACCGCCTTCAATATTCTCCGCACTTCCCTAAGGTTGACTGGCAGAAAATGCTATTAAGCATTAAGTCCGCCTTTTGTCCATTGTTTTTTGTGGTCAATAAAGTTTTAATAAATAATAAATAAATAAATACTAGCGGCGTTTTCGCGAAGGACGTATCACGCGCTCTGCAGTTCTCACCACAAGTGGACGTAGGTACAGAGTTTATAGTTTTTAACTTTAAACTACTAGCAACGTCTGTAAATGATATTACAGATTAAGTTTTTCTATATATGTGAATTAAAACTCCTTCTATTATTTAAACATGGACAAAACAAGGATTTTACCCTTCATTTTTTTTTATTTCAGGACAAGAAGCACTCAACGAATACCTCAAAACAAAATGTATAACCATTGAATATTGAATTATCATGCTTAATTTATCGTTTTTATTTTTTCTACTAAACCACCTAAGTATATACAATTTTATTAACATTTAACTTTGTCTCTTGTAAATAATATTTTAACGTAAGATAGGTATATAGTAAATGATGTAAAAAAATGTATCTAACTTTAATAATAATAAAGTATTTAAAATATTATTCCTTGTTTATTTTAAGTATTCATCATGTATACATTGAACTTAACTTATAAGCTATTAAATTGCTTTTATCGCGGGCTTTGAGCACGGCGACTGAATCAAAAAATTCCGTAAGGAAAAACCTAACCCCCCCCCCCTGCCTACCAAGTAGCGTGGCCAAGCATTCGCATAACGTGTATGTTAAGGGTACGACAGTGCGAAGTTCGCAAGGATCGAGACGAGCTGCTCGGAAATCCGACGAATATGTAAGCAGCTGTTTGTTAAAAAGTATTTAGGTAGTATCAAAGTAAAAAACCTGAATAATATCAAAGAAAAAAATCTGCTTAAAATAAATTAATATCTAAAATTGCGAAAATGTTATAAATACTATGCAATAGCTTTACCGCGGCAGTCCCCGAGTGCTGCACGCTTTTCTATATAATTAAATCATACACACCATGGATGCTATTAAAATAATGAAAAAAATACGAAATTCAGTACGATATATATATTTTGCTTAGCGTAGGTAACAGTTTGAAAAGTGTACTCATTAAAAAAGCTAAGCAACACTCGAAACTTTCGCAGGCTGCTGTTATCTACCATGCTGAATTAATAAAACGGCTAAGTGCGAGTTACACCTGCGCACGAGGACCCCGTATGTACTATTATAGATAAAAAAAAACGAAAATAAATCACGTTTATTGTATGAGAGCCCTTAAATATTTATTATATTCTGTTATAAGAAATACATCATCTATGAAAATTTCAACTGGAACTTGACCACCGCCCTACTTAATTCTAACATGAAGTGATAAGTGATACTTAAGTTTTGGTGAGAGTTTGTGTTCGCCGGCTCACTTTTATATGAGGCGACCATCTTAGTCCTCGGGAGTAGTAGCAACGCATCTGTAATTAACTTCAGAAGGAACCATAGTTCTATAAGAAGTTGCATAACGCTTATCGGCGACAGTGACCACTTACCATCAGGTGGACAGTCTCTGTTCTACATAATCTATCTATACTATAATAAATCTGTAAGAGGTCGCTGTCTGTACATGGAATAAATTTAGGTGAAAACCATTTCTAGAGGTCTTTAATACGATATAGAACCCAAAATAATGGTTTTTAGAAATCTTGTCTGTTTGTCTGTTTGTCTGTTTGTCTGTTTGTCTGTGTGTTTGAAAACGCTAATCTCAGAAACGGCTTATCCAATTTGAATATAATTTTCACTGATATGTAGTGGGAAACTTCACTTAACATTTAGTGTATATTTTATGTAAATCGGTTTATAAATAAAAAAGTTATGTCAATTTAAAACTACGCAGTATTTATTCTGTGTTCGATAAGTGTTAATTATGTAACTGCATAGTTGAATTGGTTGAAACTAAACATGTTATGGTCTGTAAAATGTATTCCTTTGTTATGTATTTTTTATTGGTTATGTGTGTACCTATGTTATTTGATACTATACAAATCTATATCTCTATATATATATACTTATATAAAAACGAAAGGATGCTCTCTCACTCATCTATTGAATAAACATCGCAGAGCCTAAACTGCTAAAGATACGAATATGATTTTTACTAGGGGTTCCTTTTATGACGTAGGCGTCAGTTAAGAATGAATTTTCTGACCCCCCCCCCCCCCCCACTTTAACCCAAATAGGAGATGTAAGTTTGTATGAAAGTCAGTCAATTTTGAGGCCACCTCAATAAGATTTTGGTATTTCGCTTTGATTTTTATGTTAAAACATGGTTTTAAACCGACTTCCAAGAAGGAGAAGGTTACCAATTCGTCTGTATTTTTTTATTTTTTTTTTAAATTTTATATTTGTTATTCGATTCCTCCGCACTGGGTGAACGGATTTGGATGATTTTTTTTTCATTTGAAAGGTAGTGCGTGTCATGGGGTCCCATTTATTTTTAGTTCACTTTTTTATAAAAAAAACACGCTTTCTACACTCATAGCCCCACAGTAGGATTTTCTCCTGTGTCGTGGGTACCATGGACACACACAAGACGAATACACAAACACCCAGACCCAGAACAGGAATCTAAACTCATCATTCAGATACCTGTCTGGCCGGGAATCGAACCCGGGACCCATTGCGCGTCAAACCGGTATGGTAACCGCTGCGCCACACGGGTCGTCACTTTTGACAGGGGCATCCATAAGAAAAGCGCATAAGTCTGATATTTGCATTAACGATGTGCGCGATAAATAGATGAATAACTCAATTTCCCGCCAACCGATTTTGATGATTTTTCTTTTATTTGAAAGAATGTACTTCAAGGGTACCCTGATGAGTTTGATACGGTTCTGATCATAGGATCCATTTCTTTGAAGCAAATTAACGAAATTTGCGATACTCGGCCAAACCTAAGCTGTAGGAGTCCAATTGGGTTGAATGTGGAATGAGATTACTAAGCAGATATTTCCTAAAAAAATTGACCTTCATTCAACTCTTCAATCCTGATGATGCAGGGGTACTGCTAACCTGAACCGTAGAAGTAAGTCAATTTATTTTTATGGATATATAATAAGATTGTTAAACAAATTCATGAGACAAAAATTTGATCTTCAACTCCTCAACCCTGATGATGTAAGGGTATTTCAAGACTAAACCGTAAGAGTTGGCTATTTGGTACTTACGGTTATGTAATAAAAATACCAAGCAAAGACACACGGTAAAAATGTTGACCTTCAACTCCTCAACCCTGATGATGCAGGGTTACTTCAAGCCTAAGCCATAGGAGATGGCCATTTGGTGCTTTCGGGTATGTAATATAATTACTAAGCAAAGACACAAGATTAAAATTTTGACCATCATCTCCTCAACCCTGATGATGCAGGGGTGCTTCAAGCCTAAGCCATAGAAGTTAGCTATTTAGTGCTTTCGGGTATGTAATATAATTACTAAGCAAAGACACAAGATGAAAATTTTGACCATCATCTCTTCAACCCTGATGATGCAGGGGTGCTTCAAGCCTAAGCCATAGAAGTGCACTATTTAGTGCTTTCGGGTATGTATTATAATTACTAAGCAAAGACACAAGATGAAAATTTTGACCATCATCTCTTCAACCCTGATGATGCAGGGTTACTTCAAGCCTAAGCCATAGGAGATGGCCATTTGGTGCTTTCGGGTATGTAATATGTTAACTAAGCAAAGACACAAAATGAAAATTTCGACCGTCAACTTCTCACCCCTGATGATGCAGGACACTGCTAGAACAAACTATACGAGATGGGCATTTGGTGCTTTCAGGTATTTAATATAATTACTAAACAAAGACACATGATGAAAATTTTGACCTTTAACTCCTCAACCCTGATGATGCAGAGGTGCTTCAAGCCTAAGCCATAGAAGTTAGCTATTTAGTGCTTTCGGGTATGTAATATAATTACTACGCAAAGACACAAGATGAAAATTTCGATCTTCAACTCCTCAAGCCGGATGATGCAGGGTACTGCAAGCCTAAACCATAGGAGTTGGCCATTTAATGCTTTCGGGTATGTAATATAATTACTAAGCAAAGACACAAGATTAAAATTTTGACCATCATCTCCTCAACCCTGATGATGCAGGGGTGCTTCAAGCCTAAGCCATAGAAGTTAGCTATTTAGTGCTTTCGGGTATGTAATATAATTACTAAGCAAAGACACAAGATGAAAATTTTGACCATCATCTCTTCAACCCTGATGATGCAGGGGTGCTTCAAGCCTAAGCCATAGAAGTGCACTATTAAGTGCTTTCGGGTATGTATTATAATTACTAAGCAAAGACACAAGATGAAAATTTTGACCATCATCTCTTCAACCCTGATGATGCAGGGTTACTTCAAGCCTAAGCCATAGGAGATGGCCATTTGGTGCTTTCGGGTATGTAATATGATTACTAAGCAAAGACACATGATGAAAATTTTGACCTTTAACTCCTCAACCCTGATGATGCAGGGGTACTTCAAGCCTAAGCCATAGAAGTTAGCTATTTAGTGCTTTCAGGTATGTAATATAACTACTAAGCAAAGACACATGATGACAATTTCGACCTTAAGCTCCTCAGCCCTGATGGTGCAGGGTACTGCAAGCCCAAGCTATAGAAGTTGGCTCTCAAGTTCTTACTTATAAGTAATAAGAATACTCAGCAAAGACATGGGATATTTTTTTTTACCTTCAACTCCTCCCTGATGATGCGGGATAGTGCAAGCCTAAATTATAAAAGGTAGTCACATAATGTTTACGGTTGTGTTTTGTATATATTATAAGTTCAATGCCAGCTCATTAAACTGAAATGTGATTAATAAATTAAACTTCAATTCATCAACCCTGATAATCTAAGTACACAACCTACTTAAGCCGTATGAATTTGGTACTTATTGATTACAATACATTACAACCCGTTGAGAGAACATTGTGATGAAAAGTGTCACTTTGAATACCTAAATCCTGAAAATGCAGGAGTATTGTCATGTTATTGTTATGAGTTGGATTTAGCTGTAGCTTTTTAAACAGGATGGGTTAGGTTAGGTTGGAACATAAAAGAAAACATAAAAAATAAGCGAGCAGGGTGCGGCAGCGCCCTGCGAGCGGGTGCGCCCTGTTCGTATGAATTGTAAAAGTGTTTTGATTATGTCTTCTGCTTTACAAAGAACAATGCGGGATTTACGCACACAAATAGCCCGATGCATCTCTTAAAAGATCTTATATTTGGCCACATGAAACAAAATATGAACTAAGAATATATGTCGCTGTTCAGTGATATTCCAATTTTCTAATGATTTACTTCAAGTAGATAATAGTGCTTTGTTATCCGGAAAAGTTAAAATCAATCTTTATATCGATACGTCTTCGTTTAAATGTGGAGGAGTTGGTTGAAAAAGTATATCCCGATATTGTTAATACAACCAATAACACTATAAATTGGTTCCAAAAGACGCCACCCACCCACCAATGAACGTGTCGATAAAATAAATGATTTATTTTTTTTCTAAATTTAAAGCAGCGTCATAGATCTACTATTCGGTAGACACAGTCATTGAGATAGAGGAAGCAGTACATTATCCAACAGAATTTTTGAATTCCTTAATGCCTTCCAGAACTCCTGAACACAAATTAATATTAAAAGTAGAAGGTGTACCTATAATCTTACTTAGAAATTTAAATCCGCCAAAATTACTTCAAATAGTATTTTCCAATTCGGAAAAGTTCAAATCAATCTTTATAATCGATACGTTTTGGTTCAAATGTGGAGGAGTTGACTGAAAAAAGTATCCCGATATTGTGAATTAGACCACTAAGAATGTAAATTGGTTCAAAAAAGCGATTTACTATATTAGAATTCCTCTAATTAAAAAAAAATACATAACAATACGTTCCTACCCACAAATACACACTTTAAATTCGTTTTTTCACTCTGTGTTTGACCAGGTAATCCTTGAGCGGCCAAACCGATATTAATGTTACTACTTTTTATCATAGAATTCCCACGGTGTCGAGATTTGCGCGAGAAAAACTTTGTGACACGTTGATTTGCACGCGGGCAAAGCCGCGGGTACAGCTAGTTATACCTAATTTTTTAAGACTTGATTTAATTGGTAAACAAACATGGCCGACTCGAACTGTCATTTAAATGTCAATGAAATAGTGTCAATCAATAAGTATCAAAAGAAACTTGCTTTAGGAAGCTACCGCAAATTATTGTATCGAATCGTATCAACGTCGATTAAACTCAACGATATTTTTTTCGAATTTAATAAAACCTTTTTAATAAAATAATATATTTGTTTCAAATATTCAATAAAAAAATGTAATACTAACGATAAATGAGAGTAGCATAGATGTTTAAAATATCTTTTACTTAAATTAATTGTATTTCGTCTCATTTTTTTTACCTGACGAAAACAGCGAAATTAATGTTAAGTATACTTTTACAGACTAAATACTTAAATCTCGTATTTCTATTAATAAAAATAAATTGTAGTGGCTACTATATACTGTTACCAGCTCAAATAATTTTTGAAAAGTCATTTGAATTTTGTTAATATATCACTTTTTAATTCATATTTTTTCATAAAATATCGTTAAAATATTTTATTATTTGTGTTAATCTATCTTAATTTATTTTGTACACATATTTTCGTGAATTTTATTTTTTCAGAAGTCCATTATTTAAAATCTTGTATTAAAAATATATCTGTAATACTTCATATTAATTTATTTTGTAGTTGTAAGTTAATTTAATTTCCATTTTTTCATTACTTTGGAAATGGACGAAATGTCAAATTTGTGTTAAAATAATTATCTGTGCAAATTAGTTTCGCCGGTTTTGCAACTTTAATTAAATTCAATTGTAAATTTAAAGCAGTTTTGTTGTGAATCAAAGTGTAATACATCAAGTGACCCGATGTAATTGTTTGCAGGTCGTATAACGCGTGTAACTGTGTGAAAATGTGATGTTTCGAAAGTTAGGTGGTTTGTTTACTACTTATCTGAACTATGAAAAAATGGACTATAGACAAATTGTTAGTTTATTTGAATAGTGTCATGATGACTACAAAGTTAATATGGAAATTAAATGCAGTACGTCCCAATGGATTTAATGTTACTAACTTCAGTTTCCACTTTTAAGAAATTTAAGATAATAAAAATGTTGCATTTCTTGCATAATTAATTTACGATTTCCCGAGAATCGGAAGCAAAAAATATATATATTACAAGATATAATACAATAGACGGCCAGCAGTATGGCAAAAAAAGATGAGTCTAAGGCTGTGACAGATAATAAAATAGGTTGACATTGACAGTGACAGCCACAATTAATGTCAATTGTAAATAACAGATGTACTGAGATATTGACGTTCAGTCACTTGAAAATTATTTGGATTCAATCGAAAATAAATAGGAATTTAAAAATATATATATTACAAGATTTAATACAATAGACGGCCAGCAGAATGGCAAAAAAAGATGAGTCTAAGGCTGTGACAGATAATAAAATAGGTTGACATTGACAGCCACAATTAATGTCAATTGTCATTAACAGATGTACTGAGATATTGACGTTCAGTCACTTGAAAATTATTTGGATTTAATCGAAAGTAAATAAGAATTTAATCTAAAAAATGAGTAAGGCAAAGGTACCTTTGCGCGATATTTCGCCTCTTTTGCAATCATGGAGGAACTTCTTACTCGGAGTAAGTATTTTGTTTTATTATATTATTATGTAACCTCGAAATGGTCTTGTTTTGCTGATGTTTATAATCTATTATTGTAGAGGAAGCATACCAATGCTCTACGTTTTGAGCCTCTAGTGTCTGCGAGGACTCAACCACCACCAGAAATTCCCGATGGACCTACGCATAAGTAAGGATTTTTTATATACTATAAGTTATGACAAAAATAAGCATTTGCGCATTATTTCGGATTTGTGCCATATATGACGCCGCACAAAGTGAAAATATATTCACTTGATTGTGAGGTTGTCTTGATTCTTCAATTAACTAACAAATATATCCAAAAAAATTAAACAAAAATATTTGAATATTGATAATTACTTTACCATTCTAAATAAAAAACAAGTATTTCTAATGTTTAGGTGGCATGCATGTAATTGTAATAGAAACAGATAGAAAATTATTAAAAGTTTACTCCACATAAATTACGACCAACCCAACAGTTTTTTTTTTTTTCATCAAAGTAGTAAACAGTACAGTACATAATGCCATCCATGGGCAGCGCGGTGGACTATGGCCTAAACTCATTCTGAGAGAAAACCCGTGCCCGGCAGTGGGACAATAATGGGTTGACAAGAAGAATCATGTTCTTAAATAAGGGTATGATAAAAAAAGAGAGCACTGAAATTTAGTACTCATGTGTGCATCTACAATTACCTTAAAGGATACTTCAATTCTGTTTGATATTCATTTTCATTTATAGGACTGATGGGGGAAGTGAGTAGACGCTATCAATTGAACCGCACAAATGTCTTTATTAAAGTGTAATATTAATATTTTTCTAGGCATGCACACAACTATTACTATACCCGTGATGCCCGGCGTGAGGTAGCACCACCTTTGGACCTCACACAGAAGCTGCTAGTTGATGTATCAGATAAAAAGTAAGTACTCATACTGCTTAATAATAACAAATAATAAAGCCGTTATTACTGAAACAGTAGATAATTTATAAATAGGCTTTTTTTTTAAATATTGAAACATAACTTAAAACTATGCTATAAAATATCTCTTGTCTCTTCCAACTCTTTCCAATGTTTATGGTCTGCCGCTACCCTTATCCAGAAGGCTCTCATACAGCTTATAGCTCTTCAATTTATCTTCATATTCATTTATTGCATCACATCTTATGTTGCTCTGTCTTGGGGTGTGGCATATTATTATTCTTATGTAGCAGGTATAAAATTATTGTTAGATGAAGACTGATGTTAGTAAAATTAAATGTTAGTTTGAACTGATATATTTATATGCATTTATGAATACTTCTTTATACTATCTTTATTGCTTCCTTATTTCATTTGTATAATGAAAGGAAACCTGAGTTTTAGTAACTACAAAATTGACCATTACAACAAAATTCAAAATTACCACATGAAAAATTGTGTTATTTCCAGTAAAAACGAAGATTGAAATGAAGCTTTATTTCAGCTGAATTTATGTTTGCCAACCTTTTTTTTTTGTTCTACAATTGGAATAAGTAGGCTTCGCGACCCTTTTTTTACTTTTTACGTTTCGCCCCGGGCAACTTAAACCCACGTTACGCCACTGCTTGCGGCCCGGAGTCCCTGCTGAAACATGTTTTTGGGCCCTACAATATAGAGTAGCGCTGATGTATAAGTAGCAAACTTTTAAATATGCACTACCACCCATTGACATCAACATAAGATAACATTAGGAGTATTATCCGAGGTCACCACACATGCTTTGCTAAACTAAGAACCTTTGCTACTAATGTATGTCTTTACACAAAACAGCAAAACTTAACACTTCTGTCATTGAGACACCAAATCAAATAATGTGACAGTGTTGCCTCTGGAATCAAACCATAAACATTATTAAAACCTTTAAAATTATATGAAATATCCATTATAATCACTCGAAGAATCCAACTCGGCTGCGTTCGGGAAATTTCGTAATTTCATGTCCACAATTCCTCAGTGCCTGAAGTCGATATTGTTCGAGCAATGTGTGTTGCCAGTGATGACCTATGGCGCCGAAACGTGGTCCTTCACTAAAGGCCTCATTGGAAGGCTCAGAGTCGCTCAGCATGCTACGGAGAGGGCTATGCTCGGAATTTCACTACGATACATGATTCGCAACGATGAAATCCGTAGACGAACGAAGGTTACCGACATAGGTCTCAAAATCAGCAATCTGAAGTGGCAGTGGGCCGGCCATATCGCTCGAAGGACCAATAACCGATGGGGAAGAAAAGTCCTCGAGTGGCGACCACGTTTAGGCAAAACGAGTACAGGTCGCCCCCCCTACCAGGTGGACCGATGACCTGAAGACAGCGGGAAACCGGTGGATTCAGAGGGCACAGGACCGGTTGGAATGGCGCCATTTAGGGGAGGCCTATGTCCAGCAGTGGACATCAAAGGGCTAATGGATGTATGGATGGATTATATCTCTGTGACTTAATAAAATCGATACTTACCTACTAAACTTGTTTCAGTGCGCCCAAAGGAGTCAAAAATATTGTGCCAACACCGGGACAGGTCTACGCATGGGACAAGCATTACGAATAAATGAAATCTAAGTGCAAAAATTCTTATAAATATAGCAAAGTGTACATTTAACATTTAATTTAATATAGATTCTGTTCAAATGTATGGGTTTCTATGCACATCCTTGTCACTCTAAAAACAGGGGTGGAATTATGAATGTTCTTTAGTAAAACACACTATTATTTATAATTCACTTCATATTTTAATCAAACAAAGTAGAAGCAGCAAACGCTTAAATAAGTAAAAACAAGATAACAAATTGATCTTTAAACAATAAGCATACACCATTCGCAAACATTAAATATTAGATTCAACCATCATTTTAACTAGTATAAGAAGTAAGATTCCGGATATACTACTCGACCAAAACAATTAGGCACACGACAGTTGAAACGTCATTAGAACTAGGGATTTCCCACCCCGATACGAAGTATATTCTATTAACAAGTTCCAAAAGTATGTAGGTATACCATTATTAAAATATACACCATAGTGGTGTATTTTCAATAGTCGAGTATTTATTAAAGTTCTTTCATATTCTATGCGCCTAATCGTTATGGTCAAGCAATATGTATTATCATGGCTTTTGTTTCTTTACTGTTGTCAGATTGAAATAGTAAATCAGCAAATTTTGTATAATAAAAGACTCATGGACATTGTGACCAACTTCAAATAGAAATTAGGTTTTATGTGAAGCTTAATGACAGGTGCGTTCCCGCACATAAATACTACTAAGCTGATCATATCAAATATAAACCATCAAATATTAATGTGATTTTGGCAATAATTGTTAAGAATGTTTTTACCATCTGTATTGTCTATACAAACATGAACATATGAGATTCTATATATTTCATTACGGAATTAATTTCATTATCCTAGCTTTCAATTATACATATGACCTTTACATAATCCACTAACGAGTAATGAACTTTATCAATCATAAATAATTCAATAATTCAATAATAATAAATCTACAATAATTTTGATACAATTCATACAATCTACACATTATAATTTTCAACAATTATATGTAAGATTAATATCATTAAAAACAGAAACTTCTAGAGGTTTCATATTACATTTAATTCCATGCGACAATTAATAACTTTATTAAGAAAAAATAACATGCCCATAGTTAAAAAAGAATTTTATTCTTTATGGCCAGAGTGCAATTTTATGGTTATATTAGCCAAATCTCTATATTATTTTAGTTTCCCCTTGAGTAGACCTCACATTACTGTTTCTATCATACATCCAATTAATTCTACAATTTCCTTACTGCATCCGAACTAGAAAATTTGCGCATCTAAGATATAATACCAATGTCAAATATACTACACTTCCCACCTTACTATCAATATTAGACCATTATTTATTTACACCCTAATAACCTTATTTTTCACCCTTTTTGGAAGGGAACCTTACTACCCTAGAGCACAATCGATCCATCATATCACCAGACTTATCAGCAGCCTAATATCCATAACGGAATGACACAGTTCATCAAATAATGAACGTAATTCATGCTTAAAGAAATGATTTACAATGATTACAGAGCTTAGTACTAATTTTAAATATTTTTCATATAAAAACGTTATTACAATAATGATGTGTTAGAATGTACAGTCAAAGCTCCTTATTCACGGTTTCCGCATTCGCGGGTTAAAATTTTGTGATAATTTGGATTTCGCAGCAGAAAAAACAATCTAAATTATGCGCGTATGTATAGTCTATACAAGTAAAAAGATTCGGCGCCTTCTGTTTGCGCTTCGACTTTCTTTGAGTACTAATTTTCATTCAGTTTCTGTATACGTGGCGTATATGCGGAATCTCAGCAAATAAGTAGCTTTACTGTACAGTCAAAATGAATCGGAGCCAGCCAAATTCAATCACTGGAATCAGTGCTGTCCGGCGCCCGCAAGTTCATGTGTGAGAAGTTTCCGAAGGTAAAAGCTCTGTTCCTCGTCGGCCTTCTCGACCGATATCTAAACCTGTAACATAAGAATGATTGCATTTAAAACGAATGCTTACTAGTTAAATGGTAGGTATCTTCCGTGCTGCCAATCCTGTGTTTCGGTGGAAGGGTGTGGACTGTGGAGTCTGTGAAAGTAGCATTGTAGCTGTGACAGACTTTTTTTTTTAATGAAATAGTATATGAATATGAGACATTGACATCTGCGAGGAACTTCACAGACGACATGGGTTTTATCCGAAGTTAATTACAAACGCGTTGCCACGAAGACTATGATTGCCGCCTCATGTAAAAGTGTGCCTGCAACCACATCTTCCACCTCGCGCACAAACTGCTTCACGCTAGAAATAAGTGGCGGTGATACCTCCCCGGTCGAACTACACTGATTATACCACCTGGTAAAAGACTTCAGGTAGATTTTTTTTTCATTTTATTATGTAACGGGTACTCACGATTTTTGAATTTCTTTCTGCCGATATTTCCAACGATATTGTCAAAAACTTTTTGGCCGTGACCACGATCTATAAACGCTTTCTACACTCATAGCCCCACAGTAGGATTTTCTTTTGTGTCGTGGGTGCCATGGACACACACAAAGACGAATACACAAACACCCAGACCCAGAACAAGAATCTAAGCTCATCATTCAGACATCTGTCTGGCCGGGAATCGAACCCGGGACCCACTGCGTGTTAGACCGTATGGTAACCGCTGCGCCACGCTGATCGCAACTGGGTCGAAATATCGGCAGAAAGAACTTCAAAAATCGTATATCGTGAGTTCCCGTTACGTAATAAATTGGACTCGTCGTTCGTTCGCTGCCGAGAGTACACGCGTGCCAACAATTCGCTTAAAGATTAAATAATCTCCATATAAAACTAAATCTTACCACATAGTACATTCAGTTCAATCAGTGACTTAACTAAAAAGATAATTACGCCTTTTCTCTGTGGTGCTTGAAATTGAAGAACAATAAGACTGTGGACAACGGCGTGCGAGCAGCACCGCTCACCCCCGCGGGGAAACAGTAAGA
The DNA here is from genome assembly GCA_949699795.1 of Spicauda simplicius. Classification (NCBI taxonomy): domain Eukaryota; kingdom Metazoa; phylum Arthropoda; class Insecta; order Lepidoptera; family Hesperiidae; genus Spicauda; species Spicauda simplicius. Next base: position 6,255,419 of record OX453077.1, read on the forward strand.
CCGCTATTTTTCTACTCGCTCGCACAACGCTACCTGGTACGTGACTATAATCAGTTCACAATACACTGCTACACTGATATTCGAGATAACTTAACATCAACAATCTATACCAACAGTGTATGCAAAACCCTTACAAAAGCAGCCGTCAAATCAAGTCAACTGATAATGAGCCTACTGCGATCCCCATCTAAAACTGCAACCGGCAGTAGTTCGCAACCGGATTTATCGAAGCTAAATATGATGGAATCGGACTCTTCTATTACCTATAGAAAAAGAAAACAACCGTTCGATCATGGATGTAATTGCTCGAAGGAAATCCTAGAAATGCGTAATCAACTAACTCATATGACTGCCCTATTAGAAAAGTATACCGGATCGAATGAACAAATAATGAACAAAATGCAAGATAACATATCGGAAGTTAAAACTCAGATCGCTGAAATAAAATCAAACAACGAACAAACAATTAATATTATTCGAGAAAACATCACAGAAATAAAAACGCAGATTGCTGACATTAAATCATCCTCTACAAATATTAAATCGGAGCAAACTAATATTAAAACCACAATAACCTCACTTGAAAATAAAATATTCCAAAATGATGACAAATTGAAATCATTGGAGTTGAGCTTTCATACATTCGCATCTTCTACTAATGCCGGTAATAATAATTTGCAAACCAATGAACAACTTATTCGTGAAATAAGAGATCGCCATGAAAGGGAGAAGAATATCATAATTGAAGGTATACCCGAACAAAATAGCCAAACATCAGAAGAAAGATTTCACAAAGACGAAGCCGTCGTAATGAGAATCACTCGCTTAGTTAGTAATGATATTCCCAAACCTATAAAAATTATAAGAATAGGTAAATATAATCCGACAAAAAACCGAAGAATTAAGGTTTGTTATGATATACTGGGACCAGCAAAACAATTACTTCGTCATAAAAATAAGTTTCCTGAACACATCAAAATTTATTCTGATCAAACACCGGCTCAGCAGAAATATTTACAAACTTTAAAAGAAGAGTTAATACGTCGCACCAATGAGGGAGAAAATGATTTAACAATAAAATACATAAATGGAATACCTACCATTATTAAGATCACCTCAAAAAACTGATCACAAAAGGTGCCGAGACAAAATTAGAAACAAACAAAAATACTTACGCAATAACTAATAACTACCTACAACTAAAAGCGACCCAGGCGCAACTTACGTTTTTCTATATAAATGCTCGTAGTATCGGAAAAAAAGGAAAGCTTGATGAGCTTAAATGTATACTTAGGTCAATACCGACAACTACACATGTAATTTTACTTACGGAGACGTGGATAAAAAATGAGTCGCATGCCTTGGAATTACAATTACCCTACTACACACACTATTATAATTACCGAACGGACGCAAGAGGTGGTGGAGTGTCTGCATATGTACACAATGATCTGAAGCATTGCTTATCTGAATCGAAATATGTAGACGGAAACAACTACTTATGGATACAACTTAACCAATATGCACTAGAAATAGGAGTAGTATACAACCCAGGAGACACAAATTTAAAAAGTTTTCTTGAAACATATAATTTACAAATACAGCAGAGGAAAAGAGCGATAGTTTTTGGCGATTTTAATATTGACCTTCTTGCCAATGACAGAAAAACAAAGCTTTATAAGGAACTAATGAAAGAAACTGGATACGCCTTAATTAACAAACAATGTAAAAAATACTGCACAAGAGACTCACCAACACGAAAATCTATCCTCGACCACGTTTATTCTAACCTGAAAAATAACTACTTTCATATGTCAATCATTGAATCTACACTTTCGGATCACAAACAAATTTATCTGCAACTGAAAAAAATGAAACCGCCACCAAAGATACGATATAGATATAAAGCAATAGACTATAACAAGTTATACAATTTAACTAAAGAAGCAGGACTTGGACAACACGGAAATGAGTACAAGAATTTAGAAGGTAGGATAAAAGATATCATAAATAATTGCAAAATAACGAAGTCCAAAATACAAAATCAACCACAACAAGACTGGATAAATGGAGAGGTAATATATAGAATAACTAGAAGAAACTATTTATGGTCACAATTTAAGAAAAATCCGAAAAATAAATCAATAGAAAAAGAGTTAAAAGTGGAAAGAGACTACGTGATGAAATTAATCCAAAATACGAAGAACAATTACTACAACAACAAATTCACTCAGTGTGTTAATAAACCTAAAAAAATGTGGAACCTTATAAATGAGCTAGCTAGAAACAAAATAAAACAAAGCTGTGCCCCTTCGAAACTCTTAAAAGGATCAGTAGAACTAACACAAACTAGCCATATTTGTGAGGAATTTAATAAATATTTTTCAAGCATAGGCTCCCATTTAGCGAATAAAATACCCGAAAATTTTCACAATAATTACGAACAAGCTTTAACTTTAAACGCATATCCTCCGGGGCTTCAAACTTTAGAACCATGTAGTGTTGATGAAATTAACAATATTATTAAAAATCTTGACTCGAACTCCAGCGCCGGACTTGATGATATCAACACAAAATGTATCAAACGTATAGGTAGCCTAATTGCTAATGATTTGAAGGACTGTTTTAATGCATTATTAAAAAAAGGGGAGTTCCCAAATAGTTTAAAGATAGCAAAGGTCACCCATATTTATAAATCAGGTCCCAAAAGTGACCCGGGAAATTATAGACCAATTTCAGTCCTACCTGTGCTGTCTAAAATACTTGAATGTATTCTACACAAGCGCTTGCTAAATTACTTAAACTCAATTAATCTTATTTTTGACCGTCAATATGGTTTTCGTCCAAAAAGTAGCACTCTTACGGCGACTGTCGACCTTGTTTCAAAATTAAAGTATTACATTGATAATAAAAATATAGCCCTAGGTGTATACATCGACTTAAAAAAGGCCTTTGACACTGTTAGCCACAATCTGCTCTTAAAAAAGTTGGAGTATATTGGTATTCATGGCAATGCACTTGAAATGTTCCGTTCTTATTTGTCAAACAGATCCCAAGTTGTCAAAATTGATGAAATTCAAAGTAAACCTCGTCCAGTATCATGGGGCATACCACAGGGATCTGTGTTGGGGCCATTACTCTTCTTAATCTATATTAATAACATACACCAGATAGGATTACATGGTCACCTGAGCCTGTATGCGGACGACACATGCCTGTTTTACTTTGGATCAACAATACACGACATAATCTCAAGGGCCCAAGAAGATTTAATTGCTTTGTGTTCGTGGTTTCAGTATAATCTACTAACAATTAATACCTCAAAATCGTGTTTTGTTATTTTTAAAGCAAAGAACAAAATAATACCTCCGTTTAATCCACTTAAAATTAATGATGTAGTTATCGAAGAAAAGACATGCGAAAAATATCTCGGTTTACGTATGGATAACGGTCTTACTTGGAATGCACAGATTGAACATATTAAAAACAAACTCATGTCACTTATTGGTCCATTAAGACGCATGGTCTACTGCATTCCACGTAAGATTCGATATACCATATATAACTCATTAATAAAACCTCACTTGCTTTACCTTATAGAGATCTGGGGGAGCGCAGCAAAAACAAAACTTAATGACTTACAAATAGCCCAAAACAAAATCATTAAAGTACTTTTTAATTATAATTTTTTAACACCATCTTCAAAAATATATTCAGATACAAAAATAATGAACATAAAGCAATTATATATTTATCATACATGTATTCTAATAAATAAAATATTGAGAGGCTCACTCCATACTAACTTATCCTTTGTGAAGGTACGACAAATAACATCGCGGTCGTCACGTCGAGCGAGTTTTTTAGTTCTACCCAAAACACGTACAAGTTATGGCAAAAAAATGATTACGTTTGAAGGTGCACAGTTTTATAACAAAATACCGTCATCTATTAAAAAAATAACATCACTGAGTGTATTTAAAATAAAATTAGCCGAATATGTTATTAATACGTACGCTTAACTTTGGACCCATCCACGTGCAAACGAACGAATGTTATAATAATTATAAATGTAAGCATTGTTCTCATATAAGTGATTTTGTAATAAGTCTTTTTGAGAATAAATTCTTTAAACCCAATAAAATGAAAAAAAAAATCCACAATAAAATTAGTTTAAAATTCAGGTAGAATGTTCTTAATTATTATTCATATTCTGATGGATTCATCCAACAAGTACATTGGCACACTTGCCAAATGCTACAGAGTCACTAACTTTTTACTGTGAGGGGCATGATGGTTTTCTCTAATAACTAATCAGACAAGTCTATTACACAGTTGCAACAAATAACTAATTCATAAGGAAAGAAAAATATGTGTATATCTTCACAGAATATTTTTTTTTTTTTATTTGACTGAAGTAGCAAACGAGCATGCAGTCCACCTGATGGTAAGTCACTGCCACCCATGGACATCTGTAATCAACTTCATACAGAACATGGATTCCATCTAAAGGCAATCACAGATGCGTCGCTACTCCCGAGGACTATGATGGTCGCCTCATGTGACAGTGTGCCGGCAACCACACCCTTCTATCGAAACGCAACAAAGCTTCACGCTAGAAATAGTTGTGGCGGTGGTACTTCCCCGGTCGAACTACACTGGTTCTACCACCTTGAAAAAGATTAATTATTGTAGATGTATGAGATCTTGTATTATTAATGTAGGATCTCATACATTCACAATATTTCTAATCTGTATTTATTTATATAGATACAACACAGAAAGCAAATAAAATTAGATAACATAAACTATACAAAATACAAACTAAACTTATAAACAAATAACATAACTTAATATTATAAATAAAACAAGCCATCTAAAATTGCCGTGTGAATATTAAATTAAATTAAATTCTAATCTGTATGTATTCTACTGCCTTAACTTATAATACAACAAAGGTACTAGAAATAGGTCTAACCTGTGTCATTTATCCTCTCCATCCACTTGCTTCCTGAACTGCATGGCATCACCGAACGCCTTCTTCACAGCTTTCCTCTCAGTGGGCTTCCTTGACTCAACCAGTTTCGCTTGATCTACGCTCTTGTCTGTTCCCAATAATTCCAGCTTATTAGGAGGCAGCCATTGCCAAGTGCGCTTCACGTCGAAAAATAATACTAGGTACAGAACGGGTTCGTGCGAATGGTTCTTTTTGAGGTTGAGAACGTCCTGCGGTGGCACTGGGAGAGGTACTCCGTTGTATATGAAGCCTTTTGGCATTTTCGGGTCGATGATCAGCGCTGGGTACCATGGATAGCCTCTGGAAAATAAATATTAAGTATTATAATCTCTCGTCAACCCGTTACTGTCCCATTGCCGGACACGGGTCTTCTCTCATAATGAGAGAGTTTTAGGCCCTAGTCCACCGCGCTGGCCAAGTGCGAATTGGTGCACTTCACACACCTCCGAGAACTTTTTTATATTTTTTTTAAATAACTCGGGTGTGTAGGAACCTCGGACCTTCCGATCGAGAGGGCAAGTTTCAACAATTAGGCTATCACAGCTCTAGTAGTAAATATTATAATCCACTACAGATTAATTAGTCATTGGTTAGCTGATGGATGCACGAATAGATAGCAGATAGGCAGGTAAATCAAAAACGGATAAACCAAGTAATTTAATAAGATAATGTTTGTCTGAACAGTAATGGACTTCTTATCACTGTGTGTGTCAGGATAGTGTATGTATGATACAACTGCAAATAATAAATGATTTAGCTATAAATATGAGATTAAATGGACGACCCTGTTGAGCAGAAAAGATCCAGTCAACATATAGTGTGAAATCAATTTATAAACACTAGTCACCCGTCGCAACAGTCGAAATTCGACCGTTTCTTTAAATTGAAAACTAAACTTCATATTGTCCAACTTCATTGTGTCAAATGCAAGGTAGTGTGCGTAATGTGTTTTAGTTGATTTTATGTATGTGTCGGAAATGGCGGTATTGTGGCAACACCGGAACGCCAGTGCCATCTAGTGGCGTTCGATGAAGTTAGGGTTGTACCAGTTTAATGGCCGACACCTCAGTCTATCGTTGACGGTCAGCCGAAGCAGACGACTCTAAAATCATCCCGCGTTCTTAGTGCTACGATTACTTGCCTACTTAATTTAGTTTGATTAATTCAGTGATTGTAACAAGTTTAATTCGGCAATATACTGTGTGTTAAAATCAAGTCTGCAATTTATTCTCGTGCTACCATTCCCTATCAGAGCTCACAGTAGGTTATCCTGATACGATGAGCGACACAGAACCACCCCCTCCGTCATATGTTTTATGCATTATTTGAAAATAATATTAGCATCGCGTAATTCTTCTCTACATCAACTATAACCGTGCGTAATTTCATACTCCTCTGTCTGCGGCAAGTATCTTAAAAACGGATCACAAGTTTTTGCTTCACGTATTAATATATCCATAATCTCTTAATGAAATTTTATTTAAGCACAAAAGACATTAATTACTTTTTAAAATGTACACGTTATATCTGTTCGATAAGGGAACATAAGAAAAAGACGGGATCGCACGACAATGATATATTAGGCAAAATTACATAAATTAAGGCGCGGTTAATGTCGGCGATCTAATTAAGACTGCTTCTCGAATGCAAGGGGTGCGGTGGTGAGGGCGACGGGTAAGCCCACTACTGCCCTCTGGTGGTTACACTGGTGATTTTCAAAAAGGTAATGTAACATTAAGATTTTTTGTTTTACGGCCAAACTTTGTACTGCTGTTACTCAAAAGTAAGCTGTTGTATCTTTTCTGCTTAACAGGGTCCAAATATTTACCTGCATTTGGCCCACACTAGTTGCAATGGTTCAAGTTCTATATCCGTTTGAGTAGTCTTCACTGGCGTTTTTGATGTCGATGACCTCGTGCCTCGGCCCTGAATTATACAACAGAATTACATAATTATAATACGAGCGTTTCTTTCTATCTTATAAAAGGGTTAAGCGTGGCTGTAATCTAGCCTGAAAGGTGTCAAGTAATTGAAAAATATTTGTTTTGTACATATTCTTCAGAGACTTTCCACTTTGGTAATTTAATAAGAATAGCAGCGCATGTGTTTGACGTCAGGTAGGATGTTAATTATCTGGAGTTGATTACAGGTGTCTATGGGCGGCCGAGGCTACTTATCATCAGACAAGCTGCATATTAATCACCTGGTTAACATAAAAATATATATACAGTTGGTAATAAATGTTATTTCTGGGCCATGAAATATTCGTCTTATTCATCTTGCACTGGGTGCTGCAAGCGTTAGCATTGAGCGTTACAAAAACGTATGTCCAATCGGGTTCAGCCGCAGAGGTACAATCCCGATGCCCATTTGTAACACGAAGTGATTCTTGCTTTTGTCAATAATAAAAATCTTTTTAAAAATATTATCTTAGGCCTTATTCTCATCATTTTTTCATAACGCTCGCCTAAAGAAGTATAACTTCAAAAAAAAAAAAAGTACGGTACTCGGGGAATGCCGCGGTAAAGCTATTGCATAGCATTTTCATTTCAACTTTATTTTTTTTATGTAATAATGAAATAGCAAACGAGCATGCGGTCATCTGTAAGCAACTTCACATAGAACATAGGTTTTATCTGAAGTCAATCACTACTATAATTATGGAGGACTGTAATGGTCGCCTCATATAAAAGTGTGCCGGCAACCACACCCTTTCATTGAAACGCAAAAAAATGCTTCACGCTAGAAATAGGTGTGGCGTTGGTACTTCTCCGGCCGAACTACACTGGTTCTACCTAACCACCTAACTACCACCTGGAAACTGTGACTTTTGCGTGACGAATCTTAAAATTTCACTCCTGTTATTTTTCATAACGCGCCTAAAGTATAACTTAAAGTATACTTATAAGTATAACTTCATTATACCTTGAGCGGCGTGGCGGGCTCCGCGGGCGGCGCGGCGCGGCGGCGGCGGCGCGGCGCGGGCGCGCTGCCCTCCGCCGTCGACTCCATCGTGTCGTTGTAGCTCGACCTGAGCGCGTGATACACGACCGATTATTGCTAGGTATTACCACTGCTCGTCCCTGTAGTTCCGGAATCAGAATAGGGCCATGGCATCCCCTGCCCGTCGTAAGAGGCGACTAAAAGGGGCTTCCGGGATTGCGGACGGCTAGAGTGGTAGCTTGAGCCGTCCAGCCAGGCGATCCCGGGAAGGACGGCGGTACGTGTGGTCGCATACCGCCGTAAAGACTACACGGAGCGGTGGGCCCAGCCGCCAGCCGCCCATCTGAGAGGAGCCCGATGGGGCAACGCGCTCAGAGGATTCCGGTTGCGATTCGCTTGGAAATCCCGGAGCCTTGTATTCCTGTTTCCCAAGTCGAAAATCGAGTGTGTACTGCAACAGGCATCAGTCTCTTACACAAATAAAAAAAGAAAGAAAATATTCCATGTCAGCGAATATATTAAACACATGAGTGCTTTAATAAATACACGACTATTGAACATACACCAAAATGGCGTATGTTTCAATACTGGTTATACCTACATACCCTCGGTATTTGGTAATAGAATATACTTCGTATCGGGATGGAAAATCCTTAGTTCTAATGACGTTCCAACTGTCAGGCGCCTAATTGTTTTGGTCGAGTAGTATGTATTTGTAACAAATAGACGGTAGTGTGCGCAATGTTTTTAGTTCATTTTATGTATTATTGGAAAAAATATTAGCATTCCGTACTCCTTCTCTATGTCAACTATAACCGTGCAAAATTTCATACTCCTCCGTCCGCGGCAAGTATGTTATTAATGTTTTTTTTTGCTTCACATATTAATTTATAGATTATACACATACTAGCTGTCCCGACAAACGTTGTTTTGCATATAAAAAATAAAAAAAAATGTTAAGGGTGGACAACCCTTAAGGGGTATGAAAAATAGACGTTGGCCGATTCTCAGACCTACTGAATAAGCATATAAAATTTGGTAAACATCGGTCAAGCCGTTTCGGAGGAGTATGGCAACAAAAACTGTGACACGAGAATTTTATATATTAGATTATAAACAAAATCATACAAAAACATAAGACTCACCCGTCGCTGGAGCTGAAGGAACACGAGTGGTCCGATCCGTTCTCGTCGTCGTAGTGCGTGCACGACGAACACGACTGCGACCACACGGAACTGCTACTCGACGACCTGTCATATGAATATTGTTTCATTATGATCACTACATAGCATAAAACAGTCGCTTCGGGCTGTCTCTGTGTATGCTTAGATCTTAAAACTAGGCTATGGATTTTAATGCAGTTTTTTAATAGAGTGATTCAAGAGGAAGGTATTTATGTATAATACACGCATAATATAGTGGATATTTATAGATTTTTAACTTTTAAGCGGAACGAAGGTCGCCGGGACAGCTAGTAATAATAATAAGAATAAAAGTTGCGTATACTTAACTAAATACAGACAGGGGCAGCCAAATGTAACTTCGTTTTAACTTAGAGTAAAGATTTTAAAAGTTAATTGCATTATTTTAATGTTATTTCTAGAGTTAATTTAAAGTATCAAGGACGAAATATAGATGAAAATAAAACGCAGCAACCGCATACTACTTTATATTAACCCGTCCGGGATCACTCCGCGGTAACATGTTTGGGGTCCTTAAAATAAAAAGATTGAGTACCGCTGCCTTAAACGATAAACGCTTAAAACTGATTTTATAAGGCAGAAATAGGTGAGAATATCGTCTCACTGTCAACTACCGGGCAATCTAAGTGGAACCGCCAGATCTTAAAGCTTGTACTGCGTGTGTACTATCACTACATAGTATAAAACGAAGTCATTTCCCACTGTCGGTTCATATGATTGTATCAACTACGCTACAGATTTTAATGCGATTTTTTTATAGATAGAGTGATTCAAAAGGAAGCTTTTTATGTATAATACATGCATAATATAGTGGAGGAACGCTCCTAATCTAAGATCTTTGACTTTTATGCGGAACCAAGTTTGCCGGGTCAACTAGTAAAATGCGAGTGTGTAAAACTTAGGAAAATAATTTGCATGTGATATAAATGTGTGTATAGTGTACCTGGAAAGTGCCAGGTCGCTATCCGAGCCTACTTCCCCGGGCGGGCCGCGGTACTGCAGGAAGGACGCCGGTACTGGGGTCGATACCGGCTTGTTCTCGCCTGTTAGCGCTCGACTGGAACAACAATTTATTTATTTATTTTACTACAATTAAAATGGTATGGAATGAAAACAAATTACATTAATTGTAGACACCGCAGTTATACTTCACACTCGCAAAACTTCAAGCATACAGACAATATTTCCGAGCAACACTTATAATACACAAATAATAACAAAAAGGAAAAATACGCCCGACATAGAAGACTAAACTCGTAGGTATAGTTCAATTGCACGATTCCCTCAAATATTTTCCGTCACATTTTCGCAGGATCAATAAGTTATTTCTGGTAATCACCGAAACATTAATATACGTATATAACTAATAGGACCGTATATTTTTCTTTAAATTAGAACAGTATATTTTTCACATTTTAATACTTATCAGGTACTGACGATATGCGGATGTTTGAAATCCTTTTCGAATCCTTTTTGCCGATATCTATTAAAATGTGTCAATTCCGCGATAATATTAGTATAAAATCATAGTATATTTTTCTTAATACTATATTAATATTAATAGATCGGAATATGATCCAACTCCTGACAGAGTGCGCAAAAAAACTTTTAGTAGAAAAAAATGCCGGGAATGATTAAAAAACCCACTAGTTCAGTGGTATCCATACTGGTTAATGTAGTATTATTCCGTTTTACCTGTAATTTAATTAGATTTTTCGTGTTTGCCTATTTAATTTTTCAACCCATTAGCATAAGTTACCATGAGCTTCAGCAAGCCCTTCGATTAAACTTAAAATATATACATGTTTCTGTGCCTATGTAATAACATTTATAAATTTCTCTCTTATCAACCCATTATTGGCCCACTCCTGGGCACGGGTCTTTCAGAATAAGAGAGTTTAGGCCACAGTCCACCGCGCTGGCCAAGTGCGAATTGATAGACTTCACACACCTCCCAGAACTGTTTTTTTTAAGAACTCTCGGGTGTACAGGTTTCCTCACGACTTTTTCCTTCACCGAAAAGCAGTGATACCTAATTAATTTCTAATACGCACATAAATCAGTGGTGCGTGCCTAGGTTTGAACCTCGGACCTCCCGATCGAGAGGGCAAGTTTCAACCATTAGGCTATCAATGCTCTGGTTTATAAATGTAATTAATATCAAATGATGACATAAGTATGAACAAAATTACCCAAACAGATCAGGCGAAGTATGAGCCTTTTCCTTATCGTGTTTTCGAGGTCGACCGCGCCCCTTCTTCCGCGGCGACGTTTCCAGTGTCCGTCCGAGACTCGCCGACAATGTGGGCAATGTTGCTAAGAAAGAGTAATCTAAATTATTATTTTATAGCCTTTAATCTAATCTTTAAGCCTTTCTCTTCCTGCGGATGTCGTAAGAGTTGAGCTAAGTTTTAGTTTCAAAGGTGACCAGACAGTATCTTCCTGTATTATAACAATACTAACTGTGTCACCTACATTAAAAACGAATACCTGACTCGATGAATATTTCAAAAACAATTACATTTTAATCCTAAAATGTTTTCCGAGATGGAATCCAATTTTAAATTATAAAATGTTTACTATCACAGAAACATTGAAATTATATTTGAAATATAATCTATGGAATAGGAACATAAAAAATCATTAGTCCTTATATTATACGAAGTACATTGAATTGAATATGTAGGTTAATAAATTAAACTGTTCTGGCAATATGCAAAAAATGGTTTACAAGTTAACACCAACTGAAAAAAAACCTATACTTTCAAAGAGAACCAAAATATTTAAATTGGTAAATAAAAAAAAAATAAAAAAATGTGTGCGTGTACTAGCGTACACTCGTAAGAAGTGAAACTTCTTTATGACGTTATTTTTCAAAAAATAATTTACTATATGCAACTTTACAGAAATTGGTTAAATAAAGTTAAATTAGATAAAGTTTAATAAAAGGCTTTTATTAAACTTTATCTATTAATCTAATCTATAATAATCTATCTAATATCACGCGTGGTAGGGATAAGAAAAAGATGGCGCATAACGGAAAAAAAAGATAGCGCGTAACAGAAAAAGATGGCGCGTAACAGAAAAAGATGGCGCGTAACGAAAAAATGTTACACTAAATTTTTTTCCAACCCTGATAAAGAAGTTTCACTTCAAAAATATTAAGAACATGAATAAGTTATACATACCATCAGAGCCAAAGCTTTTCGGTGGTGTGGTCACAGTGGAGGGTGGTATCAAAAGAGTTGGTTTTCTCAATCCACCTAGTAGGCCAAGACCTATGTAAATAAAAACAATCGTAATTTTAATAATCATAATCGTGAAAGTATAATGTGTCCACCAATTCGCATTTGGCCAGCGCTGTGGACTATGGCCAAACTCTCTCATTCTCAGAGAAGACCTGTGCCTAGCAAGGGGACAATAATGGGTTGACGAAAGTATAATGGTAACATAAAATTAATAAGTGGTACAATATTACTTTTTATTATTATAATATGAATGAATATAAATAACTGGATATTTAGATTTTTAACTTATTATTTCATTAGCTTATGCTGATATAATGACCAAGTCTTCATATTTATTTTAATAAAAGCTTTTAAAAGAAGTTGTCTCCACTCCCATCTATTGCAAGCAAAATGCTTCATTTTTTGTCGATATCTTGCAATAATGTAATACCTTACCAAGGGCCGAAATTAAAAATGTCTTAGCAGCAAAGCAATACTGTTATATCAAGTTTTATGAAAGTAATTAATTAATAAGATCAATTTTATTAATCGAAAAAAGAACACGTTAATTATAAGATTAACAAAATTTCAACACAATGTTGCTATCTATCACATTCTATTTAGACAGCAACTTCTCTCTCACAAGTTTTCTTAAATATAATATCAGTGGTATCTATCTAATAATACTCTATTGATGAATAAAAACTCAACCTATCATTTAATTTATAGCATTGTATTTAACAGTACCTGGGCTCGAGGTGGTCTCCGGGTGTTTTGTGGGCGATTTCTCTGGGGTAGCCAGTTTCTGCGTGCGCTCCACCGTTTTACTGGGTGGTGGGACTGGGGTCTCAGAATCAGATGTTGCAGTTTCTGTATATATATCAGTAAATATATTAATTTTAGTATTTTTTACTCCTAGATACGCACTTTTGTTGTTATCGGTTAATTTTGTAGTAGTAAATGACAAATAAAAATAAAAAAAAAAACAAATTATAGTTTAACAAAGTTTAAAAAAACGAATTCGACAATTATTTACATATTTAAAATTACTTAAAAATTAATTGAAATTAATCAATTTTTAATCCAGATATGAGTTTCGGTTTGGGCACTTAGTTCCCGACGGTTCGATATTTGGACTCTGTTCAATAGCCATTCAAGATCGTCCCTGTAGTTCCGGGATCAGAATAGGGCTACAGTATCTCCTGCCTGTCAAAAGAGGCGACTAAAAGGGGTTTCTAGGGTTGCAGGCGGCTAGAGTGGGAGCTCGAACCGTTCGATCAGACGACCTCGTGAAGGACGGCGATATGCGTGGTCGAATGCCGTGGTAAAGACCAGACCAGAAAGGTTTTAGTGCGGTAAAAATCTCACATAATCCTGCGTCGCTCCCAAAGCGTCGGGTACCTTTTGAAAGTTTCCTACTCGAAAACATAAAAAAAGGCATTCAAGATTGTAGAAAATACATGGTTCGACTAAACAGATAATGTCCAAATGCCCACCGCTTAAGCGCGAAGCTTTCACTTAATTAATAATAATAATAATAATAAATGTTTATTGCCTCAAATGTCACACTTATAACAAGTATTATGACAGTGAATCTTAAAACTAAAATGAACTTAATCAATAATTAAACAAATTTGAAGTAAGATTGAGAAACAGACAAAAACATAAAGCACTAAGAATAATATGTTTTAAGATTCTACATACTATAGGCAAAAAGAAGTGGCTCAGCTTTTACCACCATAAGAAATAAATCCCATGGAGAGCTGTTTTTCAGCCACTCCCACCTCCTAGAGTTCATATATGGGAGTATTGAGTAATTAAAACACTTTTACTTTGCAGTGGGTCCCGGGTTCGATTCCCGTCCAGACAGGTATCTGAATGATGAGTTTAGATTCTTGTTCTGGGTCTGGGTGTTTGTGTATTCGTCTTTGTGTGTGTCCATGGCACCCACGACACAGGAGAAAATCCTACTGTGGGGCTATGAGTGTAGAAAGCGTTTACTCTCATAATACGCTAAGTGATACCGACCGTTGTCCCTGTGCGTGCGCGCGGCGGAGAGCGCGGCGCGGCCCCGCCCCCGGCGCCCGCGCCGCCCGCGCCCGCGCCCGCGCCCCCTCCACCAGTTGCGGTTCACTTTGCTCTTCTGAGGAACTGGCGATTCGTCACGCTGCTTGAACAGAGACCAATTTTATGTTATAAAAACAAAAGAATCATCAAGGTTTTTTTTTTCATTTTTCAAGGTAATACTATTGTTTCAACGGGTAGAGTGGTACCTATCCGTTCGAACCAAACCCCGCCACATATTTTTCTAGCGTTCAGTTCTTGCGTTTCGGTGAATGGATGTAGATGCCGGTTCACTTTTATATGAGGTGATCATATTAGTCCACAATAGTAGAAACGCATCGGAGATTGACTTCAGGTAGAATTTATATTAGCAGTGACCACTTACGATCACATGGATTGCATGCACATTTGCTAATTCTAAATAAAAAAAATATCATAATAATAATTTTCATAACTCCATCATTAGAAAAGTTCTAAAATATCAAATTATTTTATTGTCATCTAAGCCACAGATACCATGTTTAATTTCGATAGGAACATAGATAGGAACATTAAATGTAGGGGTAAAATTAGCTTGCAGTTAACATTAATATACAAATGAAGCTTGGTAATAAGAACCTGTAAGAAACTAAGATAAAATTTTAAATGTTTAGTTAACATAACGAAAAAATACCGTCTTGATTGAAGTCATGCTGGGAAACCTGCTAGTTATTGCATCATCCTGATTGCGTGTAAATAAAATTTATATTTTGTTATATTAAATTAGACTTAAGGTAAAAACAAACAAAGAAAGACATATCACATACATATTTAGGCATCATCACACCTTTGTCTACCTTATAACTACAATGTTAAGCACCATTGTGTCAAACTTTCAATGATATGGCAAGAGACACATATTTATCCATTCATTCTTTATTAGAGCAGCGATAGCCTAATAGTTGAAACTTGCCTTCTCAATCTGGAGTTCGAGGTTCAAACCCAGGCACGCAACACTGAATTTTCTAAAATTATGTGCGTATTAGAAATTAATTATCACTGCTTTTCGGTGAAGGAAAACATCATGAAGAAACCTACACACCCGAGAGTTCTGTAAAAAAAAGTTCTCGGAGGTGTGTGTAGTGCACACCAATTCGCACTTGGCTAGGGCGGTGGACTATGGCCTAAACTCTCTCATTCTGAGAGACCCGATCCCGCCAGTGGGACAACAATGGGTTGACGACATTTATCCATTCCACCTTAGTCCTTAGGGATAGCAACGTATCTACGGTCAATCTCAAATAAATCTTATATGGAGATGATTACAGTGCCTAACAATCATAAGGTTTATTTTGTTAAGTACATGCATTTTATTGGCAGTGATTATATGACAAAAGTGAGAAATATCAATCTCACCGTATTATTTTCGTCCTCCGATCTGTCGCCTTTGTGTACGCTAGGTTGACGGCGCTCGCTACGTGCCACGGAAACTGCTCGTTCGGGACGCGTATCTGTAATAAAAAAAAAAATGTGTGATGTCTACTACCACTATTACCTTTATGATTAAAAGTGATTTTACAAATCATTGCCATTTTTTAATACTTATATCTTTAATTTCCTTCGCTCTAGAGGCAGTATCGCGTGTTTGATTTATAATTACTGATAATACTGACTCATTTTACACAACTCACCAACAGCCTGTAGATATGGCTGTATTGCCACACGCTGTATATATTACTCGCCGTAGATCACTAGACACCCACAATTTTTCCACAACCATACCAAAAATTGTATTTACATTCACCAGAGTCATGAATCCACTTAACGTGGGAATGAAACATTTGTACAAGCTTCTAAATTCATCTTCAATTTTTGACCACACCTCTGTGGGCAATCTCAAAGGCAGTATACCTTGAAAAGATCGCTTCACATTATAATACAAGCAAAATGAAACATACCATTAGCCTGTTCACTATCACTACTCGATCTGGTGTTCCGATGAGCGTCCATACTCCGTCGTCGTGGACTGCGCGGATTGGTGGCCACCGACGCGCTGCGGACCTCCAGCTCGCTAGCGTCCCCCGCGCCGGCGAGCTCGACCAGCCCGGCGTCGCGTACGTCCCGCCGCGCCGCGCGGAATATAGGCGCGCATTGTTCACGCATTTTTACACCGGCCCTAAAAGCATAATTTTATCACTATGAGCTCTATTCATTATGTTGTACTAGAAAAACGAGCAAGCAGTCTACTTTATAGAAAGTAACCATTGCTGCCAATATGACCCCAGATAAGATTTAAAAGTCCTACCTGAGATACTTTCATTGCAGACTGTGATGCAACGCCTAGTATAAGTAGTCTCAAGGTGGAAAAACCAGTTTAGTTCGACTGGGAAAGTACCACCGCCACACCTATTTTCAAGCGCGAAACATTTCTTGCGGTTCGATGAAAGGGTATGGTTGGCGGCACACTTTTATATGAGGCGACCATCATAGTCCTCGGGAGTAATAACGTATCTGTTATTGACCTCAGATAGAACCCATGTTCGGTACGAAGTTGATTACAGATTTCCATGGGCGGCAGTGACCACTTAACATCAGGTGGACAGCATGCTCGTTTGCTACTTCAGACAGATAAAAAAGTAGCCACTGCTGCTGGCTGTAACCATGAAAATAATCGACTCCAAATTAGATTAAGAGTACCGAGAGAATCTGAGATTGACTACAGGTATAATGCTTCCCCTGGATTCGAATTAGACTGCCTCAGATAAATTTGTCTCCCTTGCCACACCGTTCAAACCAGAACACGACAGCGCTTAATACAGTTGTTATTAGGCAGAAATAGATAATGATGGTGCTATCACCAATAAACCACAAAAATTCCTACTATCATAAAAGAAAAAAAAAAACATGTATTAAGAAGAGAATATAGGATAGTAATAAAATACTTTGGTTTGATACTGAAGACACTACCATCTATCTAGATCATATATCTGGATTGCAAAATCAAGTGCTGCTGAGTTCTGAACTAAACTGAAACAAAAGAGTCAGACCCTAAGACCCGCTGGGAAGCATTCACCAAATGAACTATAAAGATTTGTATTGCAAATGTACACTTAATTTGTCTACTTAAAAATGATAAAATTAAAGCTACTTACTTATAAAACACAGTGTCCTTCTTGTTGTAAGTGAGGCAGTTGTCAATCATTAGCTGGAAGTCTGCCTCGACATCGTCAATGGTTTTGTAGCTGCCTCTGTCCAATTTCTTGCCCATCGTACTTAGATCCATTGGGTGTTTTACTATTGTACTATAATCTGGCACCTGAAAGAATTAAAAATTTTGAAAAAATCAAGTCGTCGTCAACACATAATTGTCCCACTGCTGGGCACGGGTCTTCTCTCAGAATGAGAGAGTTAAGGCCATAGTCTACCTTGCTGGCAAAGTGCGAAATGGTGAACGGTGGTGATCAAAATCAAGTATATATACGAAAAGAACTCTCCTCCAAAGCCGGCGATGCATTGGCGACTCTTTTGGTGTTGCAAATGTCCTTAAGCGACAGTGACTACTTTCCATCAGGTAGCCCGTATGCCTCATCGTTAGGTTTAAGTATATAAAAAAGCAACCTTCGCGTTTGCATACTAACTAGCCTTACAGGCTAGTCTTACTAGTCTTACAGGCGAGATGGTAACTTGATACGATACCTCTTGCAAGTCAACAGGCTCACAGAACACATAGCTATGGTACCGCTGTCGTAGTAAACGTAGTAGTTAATGCAGCGCGGAGCGTTCCGGCCTTAACGAGTGCAATACACAGCGCTGCCACACGCGCGTGTACTCCGCTTTCAGTCGCCCGCGTTGGTGGGTTAACTAGCTGTCTTATAGGCGAGATGAAAGCTTGATACGGTACCTCTTGCAAGTCAACAGGCTCGCAGAACACGTCGCTGTGGTCCCGCTGTCGTAGTAACCGAAGTTACGTGTGTAACGCGGCGCGCTCAGGCCGGAGTGTAACACGCAGCGCTCCCACACGCGCGTGTACTCCGCTTACAGACGCTCGCGTTTATGGGTTAACTAGCTGTCTTATATGCGAGATGAAAGCTTGATACGATACCTCTTGCAAGTCAACAGGCTCGCAGAACACATCGCTATGATCCCGCTGTCGTAGTAACCGTAGTAGCTTGTGCAACGCGGCGCGCTCCGGCCGTAGAGAGTGTAGCACGCAGCGCTCCCACACGCGCGTGTACTCCGCTTCCAGTCACCCGCGTTTGTGGGCTAACTAGCTGTCTTATAGGCAAGATAAAAGCTTGATACTATACCTCTTGCAAGTCAACATGCTCACAGAACACATCGCTATGATTCCGCTGTCGTAGTAACCGTAGTATCTTGTGAAACACGCAGCGCTCAGACACGCGCGTGTACTCTGCTTCCAGTCGCCCGCGTTTGTGGGTTAGCTAGCTGTCTTATAGACAAGATGAAAGCTTGATACGGTACCTCCTGCAAGTCAACAGGCTCGCAGAAAACGTCGCTGTCCCGCTGTCGCAATAACCGCTTGTTCAACACGCAGCGCTTCCACACGCGCGTGTACTCCGCTGTCAGGCGCTCGCGTTTGTGGGTTAACTAGCTGTTTTGTATGCGAAATTAAAAATTGATACGATACCTCTTGCAAGTCAACAGGCTCGCAGAACACATCGCTGTGATCCCGCTGTCGTAGTAACCGTAGTAGTTTGTGCAACGCCGCGCGCTCCGGCCGCAGAGAGTGTAGCACGCAACGCTCCCACACGCGCGTGTACTCCGCTTTCAGACGCTCGCGTTTGCGGACCAGTTCACATAGTAACCTGGAATGAATATTGTTAAATGTAATATGTTGTAATTGTATGAGCAGTGATAGCCTAATGGTTGAAACTTGCCCTCTCGATCGAGAGGTCCGAGGTTCAAACCCAGGCACGCACCACCGATTCATGTGCGTATTAGAAATTAATTATCACTGCTTTTCAGTGAAGGAAAACATCGTGAGGAAACTTACACACCCGAGAGTTCTTAAAAAAAAAAAGTTCTCGGAGGTGTGTGAAGTCCACCAATTCGCACTTGGCCATCGCGGTGGACTATGGCCTAAACTCTCTCATTCTGAAGACCCGTGCCCAGCAGTGAGACAATAATGGGTTGACGAGAAATGTAATATGGGTATCAATGTGATAATTAATGATTATTATTGATAATTAATATGTGTATCATTGTAATATGTGGTATCACTTTTTGACCTGGTGCCTTCGTCACCTTTTCTTCACTGCACCACTCGCCGATGGATGAAGATCCATCCACACTAACTGGACTCGTGGCGGTCCTCCACGGTTCGGTTTGCACGCTCGTTTTTGTCACGGACGTGCAAGTTGTGGAATGTATTTCTTCCTGAGGTACTCCCTTAGGAGCGCTATGACATGGAGTTCTTCAAGAAAGGTGCGAAAAGAGCTCTCCTTCAAAGCCGGCGATGCATTGGCGACTCTTCTGGTGTTGCGAATGTCCATAGGCAAAGGTAACTACTTTCCATTAGGTAGCCCGTCTGCTTTATCATTAGGTTATATTATAAAAAAATGTGCCTTTATTACGATTAATAAGATGAGATCAATAAGTTAGGCACTGTTAAGTTCCGGTCTGAAGGGTGTGATAAGGGTCTCCCTTATCTTACACTTATCTTAGGCATTGCAATTTAGGCTTCATGCATGCAGCAGGCCTCAACACATCTACGGCTAATGCCAAGTAAGTCTTATACTCTTATTCTTATAGTATACTCTTATTGATTAAAGATGTGGACAGTGTGTGATCAGATGAACTCCATGCTCGCTTAGTGTTTTCGACATTACAAAAAAAAACCTAAACTTTTTTTAACTCCTAATCCCTCTCTGATTATTACTTTCTACTTCTGCCAAGACTTTTGTCACTTCCAAACTTCAATACAAAGTTCCCTCATAAGACTATAATTATTTTGAACTTACCTAGCTCTCTCCAAATCCTGGCGTATTCTCTGCCAATATTTAAGTTGATTGCACAGCTCTCGAACATTGACCGTGCCGTCTTGAATTCCCCTACTGCCTGAAAAATAAAATAAAATACAGGCATACATTTAAATATCCACTGTAAAGGTATGTTTGTTTTATTAGTATAACACGATTTATGTCTCGACCACAAAACTGAAAGCTGATATTTACAAATAGCATACTCTTTTAACGCTTAAAATTTTGATACTAAAATGTTCAAATCTGAACTCTTCCTCCCTTCTTTTTCTTTCTTTTTAAAAAAAAACACGCTTTCTATACTCATAGCCCCACAGTTGGATTTTCTCCCGTCTCGTGGATACCATGGACACACACAAAACGAATACACAAACACCCAGACCCAGAACAGGTCTCTATCTAAAGTCATTATTCAGTTACCTGTCTGGCCGGGTCCGAACCCGGAACCCATTGCGCGTCAGACCGGTATGGTAACCGGTCCGCCACGCGGGTCGTCATTACTATTTACACTATCAACAATTTTACATGCAGATAGAAACCACACTAACCATGATGGCTGGTCAGACTCTGCAACCGTCTCAACAAGGGTACACCGTTCCGGCTATGTCGTTTGAGCGTCCAGTACGCCAGTAGCCGCTTCATCAGCTGGGCTCTAGCGGCCGGCGGGCCCGTGGCCAGCTGGGCCACGTCCGCCACGCGCTCCGCGGGTAGTGTGGGCACCAACACCACTGGGGACCACGTGCGTTTCATTGCTAGCACTCTACGGGCCTGTGGATAACAAGATTTTAACACCTAGTAAATATATTTACGAGAAAGAAAACAATAAAGTCACTAACACTACATAGCATACGCAAAGACGCTTTGCGCTGTCTGTCCTTATGTATCTTAGATCTTTAAAACTACGCTATGGATTTTAATGCTGTTTTTAATAGATAGAGTGATTCTAGATTTTTATGTATATAATATAATGGAAAAACACTGACCATTTTATTTCGACTTTTAGCCAGAACATAGTTCACCGGTTCAACCAGCTTACATTAAAAAAAACACAGCAAAAATGTGAAAAAAAAACCTTTTTTTAAACGATTGGTACCACTTATCTATTTAGCCAGCTTTTCTATACTGAAACTATTTGTATGATTGTTGTTAAAGAAACCCTGCACAATAGTGTTCTAATTAATGCTTAAGGTTGTGGCTTCTATTTCGTAAAAACAGTAGTAATAATCTATAATATGGATAAATTTCACTCATAAGACACATTTCTTAATCATCCATCCATCCATCCATCAGCCCTTTGATATCCACTGCTGGACATAGGCCTCCCCTAAATGGCGCCACTCCAACCATTTCTTAATAAATAAACTTAATTAATTACAACTTAAACTTAATTAACCACACGCATTACCTGTTTTATTTTCTCTCTGCCTTTCTGCCTGATGGCAGTCAAGTCTTTTGAATTTGAATCACCCTCAGATTCCAATGCACGTCTCTCCTAAAAATAGGAACTTAAGAATAAACACAATAAACAACAAAAAGAAAGATATACATTTTTTTAAGATAAAAAAAAAAAACAAAAAAAAATATTTTCTGGCTCATTTTTTTACTTTTGTAGTCAAAATACTTTTGTTGCAAGTCATGTCCATAACTCGATATCTGATTCAATAATACATATAATGCATTTTTATAAACATTTATCGTTATTGAATAATACATATGCATTTTTATAAACATTTATCGTTATAATTATGTCAGAAACAAAAAAGGAAGAAACTTTAATTCATTTGGCCGAAAGTAATATGTCATATTATAATCTGAAACTGTATGTCTTATATTTAGGGGTGTATTAATCATCTTAAATATAGACATATTCTTTATTGGATTTTTTTTATTTGTACTATATGACTATTTATGATTTGTACTATTTGCATTATATTTCACCTGCAGAATGTGAGCGGGTGTGTGGGCATCGCAGTAAGCCATTTTAGCAACTTGCACGGGTTGACTTGGATCGCGACCTGAACCGGCTGCCTCCATCTTCATATATAAACTGTAACAACATAATTAACAAGTGATAAGTAACAATGAAAAATATAATTATCACTACATAGTATAAAGCAAAGTCGCTTTGCGCCACGGATTTTAATGCAGTTTTTTAAATAGATAGAGTGATTCAAGAGGTAGATTTTTATGTATAACACATGCTTAATATAGTGAAGGAACACTGATAATAATTTTCGCCGGGTCAACTGGTATAAATATAAGTATAAATTGCACATATTATCAAAAAAAAATTGAAGGTCTGAGAATGAGTAATAAGATTATGTTTCAACAACTATAGCAAGTTCAGTTTTATTATTTTTCACATTATTAGCTAATAAAATGGTCACTAATATTTTGTTTCAGGAAATTAATTGTATGTGACAATCATATTTATTATATTATATTCATGGAACTCATGAATTTTCCTGCAACTTAGCATGTTGCCCGCTGCAGTTGCGCAATAGATTTACAAACACACATAGTCGTAATTATAGAAAATATAGTTATCCTAAATCTTTAAACAATTACCTCTATGAAAGATAGTATAGATAGATAGATAATATAGATAGATACGATAGGTAAGATTGCAGCCATGAAACCACTTTTAAAGTAGGTTTTGTCCCTACTAAGACAAGTCTAGTGCTCTCGTCTACACATTAAAAAATAAAAACAACCACGAACTCACCCTGCCTGTTGAGCACAAGTCACATGAAAAGCAGAATAGCAATTACTTCTATGACACTGTATACATGCACCTGCCCCTTTTTGCTTGCAGACCATACATTGTAGCTTCCACCGCGCCGCGGGTATCATCTCTATAGAATCTGGAATGTACAAAATTGTAATTTTCAGAATAAAACTATGCATTATATTATTTTTATTTATTTTAACAGTACCGTACTGTCAATCGCGTAGTGCGGCTACGCGATTTAAACAGGGTCTCACTGAAAACCAGGAGCTGTGGTTACCCATGGCAACAGTCGAGTGTGATGTGACCTTTTTTTTTTCGTCATGTGGCTGTGCAATTTTCCTTAATTTTTTTGGTCTATTGTTATGTTTTTTTTATAACAATTTTTGTAATTTTGTTCTTTATTTCTATTTATTATTTGTTAATCTTTTTTGCATGTATATGTTTTTTTTATCAGTCACTGTACGAAAAAAAATATAGGTCTTGTCTTTCTTTCTTTCTTTCATTAGACATAGGTGACTGGAACATATAATATGAATCAATTAAGTTACAGTTACTAAATACAAGGTGGTCGAACGAAGTGTGGTTCGGCTTGGGTGGTACAACCGCCACACTTATCTCTAATATGAAGCAGTTCTTGCATTACGGAGGAAGGGTGTCTTTCATATGAGGTGACCATCTCAGTCCTCGGGTGTAGCAACAGATCTGTGATTGACTTCAGATAGAACCCTATTCTATATGAAGTTGCTTACAGATGGATCCATGGTTCCATGGACGGCAGTGTTCACTTACCATCAGGTGAACTGCATACTCTTCTGGTACTTTACTTTAATCAGATAAAAAAGAAGTCTCGGTTTATCATCGGCAACAAAATAACGTATTTGACGCACTTTAGAAATAAGTATGGAAAAAGTAGCAACTTAACAAACGGTCAGATCATATATCTGTCCAGAATTCAAGCAAGTGATATTTTCTGCTTACTACTTTACTTCAACTGCTCCATCAAATTAATATTCATTGAGCTTCAGAAAGTCTTACACTTTTCCTCTGGACTATTACCTCTATTACATACCCAAAAAAGTATAGTAAGTTTATTAAAAGCATTGTACAAACCTATGGGCTCCAGGAACACAGTATTGGCAAACCGGACCTCTGGTATCCATAAAGCGCAAACAACATGCGCCCATGTGCCTTGGTCTGTCTGTTTAAATGCACCTGCAACAATATACTGTAATTTAATACTATTATTTACACATAACAACCAAGTTACCGTACCAATGTGACATGCTATGAATACGGGGTTCAATTCCTAACAAGACCAATATATAAAGAATGATGAATTTAGATCTGTTCTGATATAAAATTCCACTTGAGATGCACCTTCTTGTTTAAATCCTCCCGCTGGGTAATGGGCTGGGCTCCCCACAAATGGAAATGGCCTTTTTGTTTTCGAGAGGGAATCTTCAAAAGGCATCCAACGCCATGGGAGTGTGCCCGATTATATGAGAAAAAAAATAACGCACTAAACCCGCTCGGTGGCCAACTTCAATGGTGCGAAGACAATCCCGGGTTCTCTAAAGCAGCGCAACTGGAGTTCTCTGAGCGTGTTGCAACATCTAGCTCTACCCAAGTAAGAGACTGGGCCTACCGCACTGTCTGGTCTTTAGTACGATATGCGACCACACATACCGCCGACAGAGACGGGCGAAATCTTGCCGCCCAACCCTAGAAGCCTCCTTTTAGTTGCCAGGCAGGCAGGTCTTCTTACGACAAGCAGGGAACACCTTAGCCCTATTTTGATCAGAACCGCACTGACATATCGTCGTAAAAAAGAGATGCCTAGAGCCTACTTTATACAATGATTAACCAAATATTATTACTGCGTAAATAATAATAGTTACTTTCAAAAATAAAATAATAAGTGTTACCTCCTGTATTTGGGCACAGCACACAATTGACTAATCTTGATGGGGACTGTAAACATCTTCTGCACAGCCACTGTCCCTCTGGAATGTATGGTACCTATACAAGAAGTATTTTAGTTAATATATATTTTTAAGAAATAACATAGGGAACCCGATATAATCCTCCTAATAAGGCGATCAATTAATAAAGGTTTGTTTCTGAAATCCGAAATACATTCTAATTCTAACCTTTAATTTAATACATACTCATGGCAATAGGTAATTTATAAAAAGGAAATGTTACATGTATGACTGCAAATGGCATATTCTGTAATACTGCTACTGCTTTCTGCATTTACCCACTTTATCAAGTAATACATACAAATAATTGAGCTATTATTTGTAAGTATTAACTATTAGTAAATATTTTTCGTTTTCTGTATGCCTAAACTTTTAATTATCAAGTGTTTTCTTTGTAAGTGAATTGTGAGAGAGAGAGAAGTGAATGAGAGATAACAAATATCTTAAGCAATGAAATAATGATCTCAAAGCTGTGACAATATGTAGACAGGGAGTGATGCATGCAAATATAACTTACCCCATAGCAATCCTGATGCACAGCAAGGTTGCACATATCGCAGAACAGGATAACATTGGTATTCTGGCATTCACCGTCCATGCAGATACAGCACACCGCATCTTCGTCTACTGTTGCCGCTGTCTGTTGGCCACTTTGGGAAGCCTAGAAAAAGCATGGTCAACTTTATGTACATCATTTAAAAAATATTGCTTTGGCACCCCTTTACACTCATAGTACTACACTAAATCCTTTACATAGACACATACAAACATAAGAATAAAAACATACACAGCGTTATCAATACATTGTTCACAGTTCTGCCAGAGAGGTGTTGAGTTGGCCTGCATACATTTTTGCATGCATGCAAAATGTAGTCCACCTGATGGTAGATGCTAACTGCTTCTCATGGACATACAAAATCATCACAGATGCATTGGTACTACTAAGGACTAAGATGGTTACGTCATATAAAATTAAGCTGGCAACCAAACTCTTCCTCTAAAACACACAAACCACTTTATACTAGAAATAAGTGTCACTATGTTACCTCCCTTGTTTCAACCCAAAATATTCTACTACTTTGCAAACTAAGCTAGAATAATAACTGCTCTGTGATGTAGATTAATGAACAAATTAATGCCCAAATTATACATAGAAATTGGATTGAACCACTAGACTTCAAAGTTTTCACTCTTAGCATTGTTTTATGTGAAGTCACTAGCAATATCCTTACTATTCTTATAAATGTGAATGTAAGTTTGTTTAACACTTTCACAACAAAAACTATTGGTTGGATTTTGCTGAAATTTGCCAAACACATAGTTTACAACCTAGATTAAAACATATGATACACAATACCATAATACATGTGACCAAAGAGCATAAAGTCCTGGGAATGAGCTAATCTAGTAATGATTTAGAAACCAAAACAACACATCATATATATTACCTGAAAATATGACTCCTTTTCAAGTCTATCCATTAGCAGCTCCAGGGTGTCAACCGACACAGGTGGTAGTCCTTGCTTCACCCTAGTCTTATTGATGATAGCTAGCCAAGCGGTATCTTCTTCATCTACATCATATTCAACTTCACCGTCAAGCTCCTCAGCTGACTTCTCAATGAAACGGATGTAAGCATTCGGTCGAGGCGGTGCATCACACACTCTTTCATTGTAGTCTGATATCACCTGGAAGGGACAGTTTTACTTAATACAGGGTGGTAGGTAAAAGGGACTTATTGTAGGAGATTGTATTTTGTTTCACATGCTAATTACCTAATATGTTTTTATTCTTTTTAGAATTATTCTTAGAACTACCTATATTACTGATGAACAGTGAACAACATGTTAAATAGCATTTTAATACATTGTAGATCAGATTGTACAGGCAAACTTACACAAAAGAATTAGGTATACCATATAATGAGAATGTATTTTGACTATTCTAAAGACTGATAATTGTGTGAACTAGACTACATTTCAAGTTACATTTTCATTTTCATTTTACATTTGATAACTTTAACGAATTCTCAGGAGTTATAATGCTACCCATAGAAACTTAATTTAGGATTGTATAGTATCTTTTTCTCAATAAAGTATACATCATGTATGTATAAGTAAGCAATGAGAAGAGTATAATAAATTTCAAAAACACTGATAATATTAGATTTTTGACTTCTGGCGGAACGAAGTTCGCCGGGTCCAACTGATTTCGTAATTCCAAATATGCTTATAAGTGTTCTAATTTATATAAACAGTAAAGGATGTCCAATTACATATGCATAATTATTGAGATATTAACAGTAACAGAAGAGTTTATGTAATACCAATCTATCTGGATTTTCTAGAGATATTTATTTGGAATTTGAATATGTATATTTAACTCCCACTTTTATCTGTCAACTAAACATACACAGTCCATTCAAATTTTAATGTAATGTTAACATAAATGAATCCTATAATATGCCAATGGAATGTAATACTTAGTAACAGTAACTGTTTTCACATTGCAACTCCGTAAATTAAGATGTCATAGGCGAGAACTACAAATTAGCAACAATGATATTATCGCTAATAAATACTTACCCTGAAACTAGCTTCAGGCAATTTAACATGCGGTTCCGGTGTCGGCTCCACGAACGGCAGAGGCTTCTCCAATTCTGCATTCTTCTTCTCCCATTCCTCCAAAGACATCACCGGTAGCGGTTGATCAATCGGTATTCTACTTATTTTACCGTCGATCTCAAACTGTACTACTTTCTGTGCCTCCGCAAAAGTCAACGCCTCCTTAGGAGGGCTCTGTAACGCGATATCTCCCGTCGGAACCGCAGCCCTCGCTCGCCCCTTCTTGCGGTTATTCGCGACGGCGGGAGTCGCCGGCGTCGGATTGTCGTGGTCATAATTCACCAAATGATATTGCAATCCACACAAACTCTTGTAAACCTTGTCGCACTTCTCCAACGGGCACTGGTACGGCGGCGGCCGGTTCTGCCGCAGTTTTTTGCAAAACTCCAAAACATCGAAGTCTAAACCCATATTGATCCTCAATTTTTCTCCACTTTTAACGTCAATACACGATAGAACGACGGGAATACATGGCTAGATCTCACGCCACCATCCAGTCTTACAAAGAGAATGTATATGGATTTAATCCGAAAAAAACTTGATTTTTAGGAAAGTGAAAGGTGAAGCGTTGATACGCAATATTTTACACGCACGGAAAAAGTTAGCTCATTTCACAAGTTCAATAAAAAATTGTCAGTTTGTTGTTGAGTTTAAAATACTTTTAAAGTTATGCTTCATAATAAACTGGCAACAATAATATCATACATACAGCCAAGAACTAATAAATGTATTCATACATTTTAGTAAAATTAATTATTTTGTACATAATAATTTTCAGTTGATTTTGCGTAAACAAATACCTTTATACAATAAAGTGTATCAATAAATGTATGGTTTTCCAAAAAGATACAACAACTACAATTATGTATAGTCTAGAAGTTTCTTGAACTCCCCACGGCGATCTGGGCCACATGTTAATGACATCTGTATTTCTATTACATCTGTTTTCAAGCAAGTGTCAAGTCGTGTTATTGTTTGTCCCGAATTTCTCGGTTAAATTTCGTCACGTCTTCGATTTTTGGAGATATTTCGCTTGATTGTAAAGTTTTGTGTGTTAAAAAGATAAACGGTACACAGATATACGATAACGGTATCAAGATGGATGTGTATGGGTACCCATCGTACCAGTACAGCCAGTCTGATGAACTGGCGAAACAAATGATTGCCCAACAGGCCTTAGCGCCTCCGTATAATAACCGACCAGGCCAGGAGCCTCACTTCATGCCAGCACCGTCGAGCGCGCCATGGAACTTCCAACGCTTACCCTGGGGCATGCCTACCCAGCCATCTCTGGTGGAATTCACCGCACAACAACCGCTCGATGGGAAGATGACTCCAGTCATTCATTGCAAGAGGAAGAGCTTAGATGTGGAGCCGGTCATGTAAGTAACATTGATACATCACTACATAGTATAAAACAAAGTCGCTTTCCACTGTCTATCCCTATATATGCTTAGATCTTTAAACTACGCTACGGATTTCAATGCAGTTTTTTTTAATAAATAGAGTGATTGAAGAATAAGGTTTTTATATAATACATAATACATTTTAAAGGTGGTAGAACCAGTGTAGTTCGACCGGAGAAGTACCACCGCCACACCTATTTCTAGCGTGAAGCATTTCTTGCGTTTCGATAGAAGGGTGTGGTTGCCGGCACACTTTCACATGAGGCGACCATCATAGTCCTCGGGAGTAGCAACGCATCTGTGATTGACTTCAGATGGAACCCATGTTCTGTATGAAGTTGATTAGAGATGTTCATGGGCGGCAGTGACCACTTACCATCAGGTGGACTGCATGCTCGTTTGCCACTTCAGTCATATAAAAAAAAAAAAAAAAAAAAAAAAAAAAAAAAAAAAAAAAAAAAAAAAAAAAAAAAACATATATAATAAAGTTTAGAAACACTGATTACTTTGACTTTTATACGGAACAAAGTACGCCGGGTCAACTAGTGTGTTTTGTAAACTTACTAAATACCTGTGATGTGTTAACTGTACACGTTGTAGAGAACAATTGTTTGAGTCACTTATAGCTAATAGCTACCACATGTCGATATTATTATATTATCAAGTCAATAATAATATCACTGAGATTATGATTGATGATAAATATAAAACCATGGTTGGTGACTTATTTATACCAAAATGGCCTTACATGGGTGCCTAGGATTCTAAACGAAGTGCTTCATTTTTAAATAATTAATTGTAATTGTTATTAATTAATGCTTACACTAGCAATATAAATGAATGCTTACATTCCAAACAATTTTGGTTTAGTTCTCTATAAAATTAAATAGTACTATTTTCTCTTACTAGAAGAGATATTGTAGAAGAATTAATTAATAGTCAAAATTAAGTAGATGGGCAGTAGCGTTTACCTATGTAACATCAACAGCTCTTGATGTCAAAACACATGTGCCAGGTTTAGTGTGCACTTCCCATTTTGTTCTTAGCTCTAGGCTACACAATTTTCTTTCTGATAGAAAATTGTAGGCAGCAATCAGATTTAACTTCACAGGCTGGTTTTAATTAAAACAATAATAATTGTTTATTCATAGCCCTGTCCTTAAACTGAAATTGTAATACCCCTTATTATTTTCTTTTAATTTTTAATATCTTTCTGCAATTATTTATTTTGAAATTTGTCCTTACAGACCTGCAAAGCAACTAATCACAGAAGAGAAAATGGCCGCCCACCTGAACAGCTTGCACATTTCATCCGACTTCAAGAAACACTCTCTTGCATGTGATGAGTCTATGGAGATGAGTCTAGACCCCATCAGGGAGAAGCTCAAGGGTCACACCATTGTGCTGTCGGACGAGTTGCGGAAGATACAGGAGGAGCCTCTGTTACCTGCTGCTCTTATAGAGAGGTTAGCATGACCTCAGCCCTTTTTAACTTTTTATTGTTGATTTCAGTAGCAAACAACTATGCAGTTAGGGATTGCAATCCGGAAAACCGGATCCGGTAATCCGGCGGATCCGGCACAAATTTACACAATCCGGATCCGGTACCAATTCACCACCGGATCCGGACCCCCACCGGATCCGGTGATTGTATATTTTGACAAAGATTTCACATTACAAGAATAATTACCATTAGAAATCGATCCTTTTTTTACACTGTTTTAACCGTTCAATTAAACAGGCCGGATCCGGTCGGATCCAGCCGGATTGAGAAAAAAACGGCCAGATCCGTCCGGATTGAAAATTAGGCCGGATTGCAATCCCTATATGCAGTATACCTGATGGTAAGTGGTCACTGCTGCCTATGGATATTTGTAAGTAACGTCATGTAGAACAGTGGGTCTATCTGAAGTCAATCACTGATGTATTGCTAGTCCTGAGGACTCACTTTAAAATGAGATTTTGCCATTCACGTCTTCATAGACCTGTTGTTAAATATAAAAATTATATTGTAAGGTACAAAGCCTTGTGCCACATACGGATTGTAATTTTTTCACAATATAAATGATTTGTGCATGGCAATTCTTTTGTGGGTCATTTTATGCTTTGCATGATTATGAACAGTTTTAGTTCATATAGACTATAGTCATATCTTATCAAAGATAGCAACCCATTTATGACCCCCTCATTTAGCATTTAGCTCCAGTTGATCTACCAGCTGCTTCTACAATATAAAAAAAATCACTTCACTCATCAATCTATATTGGTGTAGCATGATGAAATGCAGGGGTGGCTTGACCTATAGTGCAGGGTGTGCAATGCACACGGGCGCCGCCGTATCAGGGGTCGCCGCGCGGCGCTTCCTGAAACAGCTTTTAGGGTTTAGGGTCAGGCCTAGGAGGAGACAGGGTTTTATTGAATTGGGTGGTACACGAGCTTCAAATGTTTCGAGATTCCAGCCTATCTTCATCAAAGAAGAAATTAATTGGAGTAATGTTACAATAATCATTCACTTTATTTATATCTAATATCAATATCTTGATTTATTGTTGTTGAATTGTTGTTCAAATGTTTCGTAATATTTTTTCATTCCAGATTAGAGAAACCCCACATGTCCCTAGTGGTTTGGAAGCCCAGAGAGAATATATTAGAAAAAATCAAGGAATCAGATGAGAAAGATAGAACCCAGTCGTCAGAAGAAGAATATAAGAAGAGGAATGGTGTGCTTGTACCTGATCTCACAGGGATGGATGTTGAAATGTGACTACCTAGCAAGAAAGTGAGTTGTAAATTGTATGTTTAATAAGTGCTAAAATATAATAAGTTTGGAGGTGTAACATTGGTGTGTTATGCATTGATGCTAGATTACAGATTACTACTTGATTATGGTTATAAAAAGTACATTGTTTTTAAAAAAAGTAAGAGCAGTGTTATTTTGATTGTAAGGAAAAAATAGTGCAAGAACAATATTGAAAGTAGAAGAAATGCTTTATTTAATGACTAATCAGAGTTTCTATAAGACAGTTAGGCTTTAATGCTTAAGCCTAAGTTTGTTATAGAAGCTTCTTCCATTTTGTATGCCCCAATTTTATAGGAAGTGGTTTTGTAGGAAGACAAGAAGTTAATGCAATAAAAACAAAAATTAAAAATAAAAGCATGTGATAAGACTCTAACTATAGAGGTTTTGAAACTTACATCTTTGCGATTAGTTACTTCATTAACATAAGACAATATTGTGTCTCATTTCGGGTTACCTACATGTCCATGAAATTTATATTTTCGCTTCAGGATAAGATTATTCACCTTACTATTCTATTTCAAATTTATGAAGTGAAATTTATAATGATTACACCAATAACATCCAATGTTACAATTCTAAACTTATTTTTTCATTATAGTCATGTAAGTGATATTGAAGACTCAAGGTACCTTACAATTTTCTAAAAAAAAATAACTTTTTAAAGTAGGCAATGTATAACCATTCTAAATTAGCCTTCCTTTAGAGAAACAGATATATTGAAGTAAGAAAATGATAAAGATATGAAAAATTTTTAGTGTAGTTTGATTAATTGGACCTACTTATGCAAAAGAGAATCAACCCACGCCCTGTACGCACGTATATTGTATTATTTTTGGTTATTTTTAATAAAATCTATTCACAATGCAACATAAAATCATTTGTTCTATGTATGCAAATATGATACTATTGAAAATCATCAACATTTTTAATATTAGGAGGAAACCTTTCCTTTCCTTTCCATTCCTTTTTGCAAAAGTAGGTCAATTTTGACAGTAAGATTTGTATAATATGTGTAACTTGTAGAATTTTTTCATGTTTTTAATCTATTGAAGAGACAATTATCCAGTTTTATTGCAAGCAAGTATTGCTGTAATAACTTAAATAGCAATATTATGATTTGGTTAACATTAGGTACAAAAACATTGTATGACTTATCCTATACTGTCTTTCGACAATGTTTTAAGTGTCTTATCCATCGATATAGAAAAACCCAAGATACACATTGAGCGTCTCAAAACTGTCCGGTGGAAAGTAAAATTTTATTGAATTTTGCTTAAAGCGTTGTAAATACAACTTTAAATCATGGATGTAAGGTTGTATTGCTAAAATATAAGGTCGTTATGACCATCTATAACTACGTCAAAATAACTACGTAAATTTGACGACAGTTTTAGGTGACATTTTTGTTCGAGACTGTGTTAGATACAGTGTATTTCTATATCGATGGACTTATCACACAATTTTTGTTCGCGATTTTGTCACGACGAATAGAGGGCTCCATGCCACAAATTTACTATCTTTTTTTTAGTAAATGTGATCATTGCCACTGTAGACCGTTTAAATTCACAACGCATATGCATTTTGAATATTTAAAAACTGCATAGAGGATTATTACTGCCGGGTAGATAGTTGGTAGGTGGTACTTCAAGGTTGTAGAACCAGTGTAGTTCGACCGCGGAAGTATCACCGCCACACCCATTTCTAGCGTGAAGCACTTCTTGCGTTTCGATAGAAGGGTGTGGTTGGCGGCACACTTTCACATGAGGCGACCATCATAGTCCTCAGGAGTAGCAACGCATCTGTGATGATGAAACCAATGTTCTGTATGAAGTTGATTACAGATGTCCATGGGCGGCAGTGACCACTTACCATCAGGTGAACTGCATGCTCGTTTGCTGCTTCAGTCTGATAAAAAAAGTAACGCCCTAGTAACATGTATCGATTCAATTTCGTTTATTTATGTAACACAAATAGTAATAGCCACAATTCGGATAAACTGTTATTTTGGTCCTCCTTGCTATTCTCTGTAAAACAAACCATCTATTTAAAATGCTATGTCTGCAACTGATTTAATTAATGTAAGCTTATTATGATAAGAATATTGTATGAGCACAAACCATGTTTTAAATTGTGACATAAATCGTTTCTGATTTTAAGTGCTGATTATAAACATTTTAATGTTTAATAATTTTGTGTACCCAGACAAATGGCTATTTTTTTTCAAAAGGCAAAATAATAATTAAAAACCCTGTAAAACATTGGTAAAATTACCAATACCTACCTAAAAATTATATATTTTCATATACGAATTTGTTCTAGGGGCCCGTCGAAATAATCATTTCTAGTTCTCCTTGAGATTTGGATGTTAGTGTCATTATCTTTTGTTTAGTCATAGATGTATGTATGTATGGTTTGTATGAGTGATGAAAGCTTTTTCTTTTTATCAGAAAATTGGCAAATGTCTAGTGCAAGTTAAGTACTATTTTGACAATATATTTACAATTTTGGTAGGTAGTTAGCCTAATAACATAATCGTACTATTAAAATGAATAGCCATTCGTCTGTGAACTGTATCTTGTTCGTTTGGTTACTATTTACTATAAATGTTTGTATCTTGTAAGAAAAAACATTGTAATAAGTAATAAATTGCTGTTTGTACGATATTTGTTGTTTCTATTCATTCGATTATTATTTACTAACTTGTGTTCCAGAAGTAGGTTGAATGGCCAAAAGTAAATAACACACGTTCAACACTTGTATAAAACAAAATGGCTTCTCAATGGGTCAGCTAGTCGTAAATAAAAAAGGTTTTTATAGGACAATATTATTTATTCATTTAAAATATAACCTTCACAATGATATCAACATAGTATACATTAAATAATGAGCTATATTAACTAAAATTCAATTCAACAAATAAATACTGATTGAAAGAACATTGGTCCACATTATTTATAATTAATTTAATTTTCACAATACTCGTATAGGTACTTACAATAATCATATTAATATAAAACTATTTACAGTCTTATAATTATTGCTATAAATACATTGCTATTATTAAAATATTACGCGTGCATGTGGAAGACTCTTTGGTTAACACCTAGTTTCTATTTTTATAGGTATCAACAATAAATAAATTTAAAACTAGTTTTTCCCGCGGTTCTATCCGCTTAGATCAATGAAACTTATTGTAATCGTATCAAGATAAGCCTATCAGTGTGCAAAATTAAATCCAAATTGAATCAATATTTTTTGCGTGAAAGAGTAACAAACATACTGACAAACTCGCCTTTACAATATTAAGTAGTAAGATTAACGTCATAATGCCGTCTATAACACTTACCTACCATGTTATTAGGGTCTCCTTCAATAACAAGTCGTATACACAGTGACTTAATTGTACAATTAGCCTAAAAGGTCTACATAAGGTTTTGTGGTCAAACAATACAATAAGCAAACAAGTACACATCGGCAAAGAAGCACAGTGAACAAAAATTTGTTTACGAATTTTAATTCTCTCGGAAATCTAAGCCAATGGTAGCACAACATCACCTATCATAACCTCTTTCCTTTGGGAAGTCGGTTAAAAGGTATGATTTTCAACAAACACGACACATGCGTTAAACCGCCCATGTGTATATGCTAGGGTAATTTATATGCGTGCCGTTAATTTTAAATTAAATAATGTATATAAAATAATATAGCATTACATAAACGTTAAAATAAAAAAGATGTATGAATAGATTTATTTATGTATTTATTTATAATATACGTAAATAAATCTATTCATATTTAAACATAAATAAAATAAAATTAACACTAAATATATGATGCACATTTCGACAAATAATGACGAATAACGCGTAAATTTAAATAGTCACGTTTTTTTTTAATATTGAAAACTAATAACTATTGTTCAATACTTATTCATAAGTCTAATATCAATTCGCTAATTTCGATTTATGTATTCGATTGTTACATTATAATATTCGATATAGGTATTCGCTGTTCGATTCGATTTAATTCGATATCGTTATAAATATAGGTACATACTAAAGCTTAAATAAATAGATAATAGGAATAATTTTCCAATACGATTGTTTTATAAAAAATGCAATTTTGAATCTCAATAAACTTAAAGAATATTGTAGTACAAAAAATCTACATTTTCTTGATAAATAACCTTTTTCCTTTGATGAGCAGAACATTTGTTAAATGACACTTGATGAAAATTTTCGTATGGCATCGTTGATAAAAACATTTTTTGATGTCTTCATCGAATTTAACATAACAATAGTCGAGATCTATTTTAAGAACATTCGTAAAACACTTGTCTTTTGACGCTTCGAGTTTTCGTAAGGCTACCTTAATTTAGACAGATTTTACATGTCTCGGACATAGTTTTGATACGGCATCCTTAATTAAAGCACTTTTTCAATCTCGTGACATACACAGTTTTGATAAGGCATCCTTAATTAAGGCACTTTCTCATATCTCTTGACATGTATTGTTTTAATAAAGCATCACTAATTAAGGCTCTATTCCACGCCCTTTACATGTATAGTTTTAGTAAGGCAACCTTAATTAAGGCACTTTCTCATGTCTCTTGAGATGTATAGTTCTGATAAGGCAGTCTTAATTAAGGCACTTTTCTAAGTATATAGACATGTTCAATTTCGGTAAGGCAACCTTAATAGGGAACTTCCCATGTCTCTTGACATGTATAGTTTTGGTTAGGCATTCATACATGGTAAGGCACTCTTTTGTGTCTTAACATGTAGCCGTAGTAAGGCATCCTTAATTAAAGCACTTTTCGGTCATCCTCAATACATATTAACCTTAACAGTTGCCGTGTCGAGATCTCGTTTCATATTTTCTAGTTGTTTGATATCCTGGACTGATGTCTCGCACTTTTGCACCACTAGGGAGTGGTAGAAGTGTATCGCAAACGCCACAAATACGATGAGCACTGGAAATAAGCCAAATTAAGTATTGAGTTCAATTAAACAGTAAGTGGTCACTTCCGATGGATTTGGACGTCTAAACAAGGTGGTAAAATCATCGATATAGAAAAATCCAAGATACACATTCAGCGTCTCAAAACTGTCCGGTGAAAAAGAGCGCTCAATATCAAAATTGAGCGCTCATTTCAAGTAGTCAAATTGTATTGCTTTTTACTTAAAGCGTTGTAAATACAACTATATGTCATGGACGTAAGGTTGAATTGCTAAAATATATGGTTGTTATGACCATCTATAAATAACTACGTAAATTTGACGACAGTTTTAGGTGTCATTTTTGTTCGAGACAGTGTATCTAGTGTATTTCTATATCGATGGGTAAAATATATATGTTTCGGTTGGGAAGGTAAAACCGCTACGCCTATTTATAGCGTGAAGCAATTCTTACGCTTCGGTAGTAGGGTGTGGTTGATGGCTTTTCTTTATGAAGGGATTATGTTAGTCCTTGGTAGTAGTAATGCATCTGTCATTGACTTTAGATAGAACTTGTAACACTATATAAGTGTTACAAGGGGTTTTGTCTGAGGTCAATCAAGTCAATCAATAAATTAAAATGTAATAATTCAACTTAAATTTTTTGACTTTTTTTTTGAAGTCTTTTGAGGTCTACTGCTGGACAAACGCCACCCCTAAATGATGCCACTCCAACCGGTCCTGTGCCCTCTGAATCCAACGGTTTCCCGCTATCTTTTTCAAGTCACTGTTTCACCTATTTTTTATAATTTCGCCTAACGTTAAGCAGACGGGTTACCTGATGGAAAGTAGTTACCGTCGCCTGGACATTCACAACACCAGAGTCGCCAATGCATCGCCGGCTGTGAAGGAGAGCTCTTTTTGCACCCTTCTTGAAGAGCCCCATGTCTTAGCGCTCCGGGAATACCTC
Source organism: Spicauda simplicius (assembly GCA_949699795.1). Classification (NCBI taxonomy): domain Eukaryota; kingdom Metazoa; phylum Arthropoda; class Insecta; order Lepidoptera; family Hesperiidae; genus Spicauda; species Spicauda simplicius. Next base: position 6,293,300 of record OX453077.1, read on the forward strand.
AGGAGGAAGCTCATTCCACAACTTGCACGTCCGCGGCAAAAACGAGCGTGCAAGCCGAACCGTAGAGGACCGCCATGAGTCCAGTTACTTACCATCAGGTGGTCCACACTTATTTAGTAATTACTTAAAGCAAGTATTCACCTGGTATAACGATGACGGTAGCGGCGGTAGCAGCCGCGAACGAGTAGTCCCAGAACTTCACCCAGCATAGTATTGCTATTTCCACGAGGAACAAAAATAAACCTGGAAGAATAAACGGTTACGTATTAATAAATGTCCTATGATTTATTGGCTCGTCAGTTCGATTATAAATAGAAATACTTGTATGGGATGCTTGATCTACACGATAAAAAAAATCGGACGAAACTCGGAAAAACGAAAAATATGTAAGCAGCTGTTTGTGAGAAAGTATAGAGTATTAAAGAAAAAAAACTGAATCAAAATCAAAGAAAAAATCCTGCATAAATAAATGAATAATTATAATTGCACAAGTTGATAAAAAATGTTATGCAATAGCTTTACCGCGGCTGTCTCCAAGTGCCACACGTTTTTTTAATCAAGAGTTTTAAATGGCAACCTAATGTTTGCCAATTAATATTGCACGCATACGAATAATACACAGACAAGAAGTTTAAGACTTTAATAAAATACCAAATACTGACCTAATACCGTACTGAACGCCCACGCCAGTTCGATAAAGCCTCTCATCCTCTCATGCGGGGAGTCTCTCAAGGCTCTCGCTGGCCCTCCAGGCGCGTCCATTTTGCTCACAGCGTCAATATTGGGCAGCAGATACGTCGAGATCATCAGGGCGAATATGTGAACGGCTACGAGAACTGTTGTGCATACAGCAAACATTACGAAAAGCCACTCTGGCACGTTTGTTGGTTCGTTGATCTGAAGCTCCACCATGGCAACCATTGCGAAACCTGAAATAATACGAAATGTAGTAATAAGACATTAGGTATCTACTTTTGGTAGAATTAAATTGGTTAGGTTCTGTATTATGGCTATTCTAAGTTGCACTTAGCCAGTTTTTTTTAATGTTTATTATTTATTTTATTTATTATTTCATTGCACCTCTTAAAACTAAGTTACAATAGGGTAAACTTAATGCCTTATGGCATTCTCTACCAGTCAACCCTGTTAAATTAAAATAACAATAAAATTGGTGATATACTAACTTAACTTACATAGGTTAACTTACATACACAACATACAATATACATATATATAATATAATATACATATTATACATAAAATAAATAATTTATTAATTATATAAATGATTAAGAAACATTAGAGGTGTTGAGGTAATGTTTTCGCACAAGCTTTTTAAACGAAGCCTTACTATTACTTACTATATTACAGTCGAATGTGTATCGTATATGTAACGGAATATTTGAACGTAAGTTTGACCAAATTTGAATTATTTGATTAATTTGGATTTTTGTTTACTTATCAAGAACCGAAGACAATGCAAAAATATGAAAAAATCATCCCGATGTCCTTACTAGGACTTTCAGAATGCGTGTTTTCTAGTCTTTTTTAAATATTATATCTAAATACGCTCATGAGTGCTCAAAAGTGTTCAATAGCATTTAGGTAAGTGAAATAAGTATGTAAGTGAACGACGTTCTTTTTGGAAATGAAGAATCTTAAACCTCAAATATTATATTTCATTCAAGAGACTGAAGGGAAGAAAGAAGAGTTTGGCATCATAACGCATTTTATTGGAAAAGAGAGTTAAGGTAAATAAAACCTTCGTAATAATAATGTTAATGGATGAGGTAACCACTTTGTTTGCATGTTCAATTAATAAAGTGTTATTTCCAAAAAATAATTCGAAAGTGCAACAAACTAAAAATAGTAAAACTTATTGGAACTATAAATAGAAATAGATACTTATAGGAACTCGTCATATTACTTTTCATCTTTTGAAAGTTAAGAAGTTTCATCGAAGTGAACATCAGTATTTTTTATAGGATAGGTATGATGTATTTATATATATTTTTTTCTTTCAAAGATTTTTATTGATCAAATACATATATATGAAACACAGATTGAATTATCGTAAACAGCTACAATAGTTAAAAAAAACTGTGTCGCAGCCATTTACGCCCTTCAGACAAAGAATAAAGTAAATTTAATCTTAGGTCTAATTTATAACGAATATTTATTAATAACAATAACAGAAAACAATGCTTAATTGATATTTTGTAATTTTATACATGGTTTTATGTCTAAATTAATTTAATATTGTTTGCAAGTTGATGAAAGATTTTTAATTAGCTAACCTACCTAACTCAAAAGTATAATCAACAACAACAACTCAATAAATACTCTACGTTACTTATTGAATACTTGGCGTACCTGACAGTAGTTCTGATGTGGTAGCCGTTGCTTTCAGCTTCGCCCTGGACATGTGCAGCCGACGCCACGAGAGACCATCGGGGGACGTCGGTTCTTCCCAGCCAGAAGACACCGGCATGGCAAGGGCGACTTCACTTACACTCTGCAAAAAAATATGACGAATAATACTTTGGGTTGTAGAAAACCTCATGGTATCTTGATACACGTAATATTTTGTAAATGGTATTTTTTATAATGTTACTGTTAGGAGTAACAAAAAATATGCAACCCATGCAATGCAAGCAACATCAGTAGCCAATCCTTGTTTAAATACAATAAAAGAATGAAGTCAGGAGTAGGCAAACAAAGCAGGGATCATACCTAATTCTAGAACTAGATAGATCGCAGTAAAGCCCCGTGTCTCGAAGCACATAGAGTTCTACAACCTACAAATAAAAAACTTGCGGCACTCGGAGACTGCCATGGTAAAGCTATTGAATAACATTTTTCATCAACTTATGCAATTATAATTATTTATTTATGCAGTGTTTTTTCTTTGATATTAATACAAGTTATTTCTGTAATACTATATACTTTCTCACAAACAGCTGCTTACATATACATCCAATTTCTGAGCAGCTCGTCTCGATCCGTGCGAGCTTCGTAGGTACTGTCGTAACATTAACATCATACATACACATTAAGCGAACGCTACATGGTAGGCGGAGTGGAGGGTGTTAGGTTTATTCGTTACGGAATTTCTTGATTCGGTCGCCGCGCTCAAAGCCCGCGATAAAAGCTATGCAATAGCTTAAAAACATAACACCTTCAAACATAACAACCGTATTTCATACGCTCGTTTGCTACTTGTATGTAAAATTATGTTTAAATCACATTTATTGTTACTACAATTGACCCAAATTTGACTGAAATATTAACTAAGTTTTTAACAAGAACCTTGTGAGGTTTATAAATTTAAATAAATAGAAACAGAAAATACGGTTTACAAGGCGGAATTTGAAAAGCTAACAAGGCAATCTGAAACTCGTTTTCTAGTGACAACAAAACAATCTTATCTGGATCGTATTTATTTAATGTCTTTTCCTATGTTTACTTTTTGCTTGTTACATTACACAAATATCAAAATATGGCACGCAACTGAATAACAATAAACTACATAGCTACTCGTATTTACGAGAAACGGACTAGCTATTAGACTAATTATGCTTTTTTTTGTTATCGAGGGGGGACACCTTCAAAGGTGGTGACGCAGGGTTATGTGGGACTTTTAACCGCACTAAAACCCCGGTGGCCGTCCTCGGCGCTACAAAGAGAAAAAAAAAACTCCGCAAAGATTTTGCGAAGGCGGATTCGGAGATGGAGGTTCCATTTTTTGCGGACGTTCTGCAGTAACGGAGTCGAAGGCGGAGTTCTGATACAACTCAAAACCAAAACCTGACTACGCCCGTGAAAGCTACCTATGTCTTGCGTTCCTACAGTGTACTGTCTATTATTAAAATTGAACATAAACACTGCCACTTAAGAAATAGCAAAATCGAGTTAGGTATTGCCATTGCAAGCGATGAACAAATTGTTGTAATAATTATGGTATCCAAAATATCCTTTAATACAATTAACAATACGGTTCAAATAAAAAAAACTATTTACAAAATGTACATATATACAAAAAAGAAAAACAACATATCCTAGATAATTTTAGTAAGAACACAATTGTGCAAACCCGTGGCAATTAGCTACTCATTACTTGTGATTACAATAAGACAAATTATGAATCATGTCTTGTCTCGGGGTCTTATCAAGTAAATATTTATTTTGTGCCGCGACTGACGACATAAAGGACTAAATAATTGTCCCAACAGCAATGTAATGACAGACGTGTCTGATTTCTGAATTTACCTTATGGCAGGAATAAAAAAAAAACGCTTTCTACACTCATAGCCCCACAGTAGGATTTTCTCCTGTGTCGTGGGTGCCATGGACACACACAAAGACGAATACACACACACCCAGACCCAGAACAAGAATCTAAACTCATCATTCAGATACCTGTCTGGCCGGGAATCGAACCCGTGACCCACTGCGTGTCAGACCGGTATCGTAACCGCTGCGCCACGCGGATCGTCGGAATAGAAATGAACACTGGTAACTGCCCATAGTAGCATTGTAGTTTGATTTTTTATCTGATTGTAGCAGCAAACGAGCATGCAGTCCGCCTGATGGTAAGTGGTCACGGCCGCCCATGGACATCTGTAATCAACTTCATATAGAACATACGAGTAGGTTCTATCTGAAGTCTATCACAGATGCGTTGCTACTCCCGAGGACTATGATGGTCACCTCATATCAAAGTGAATAGAATTAGATCCTTTGCTTGCTCGTGACCACTTACCATCAGGTGGATGCGTGCTCGTTTGCTACTTCAGTAAGATAAAAAAACGAATGTCATACCTTTATAGACTGGTTACATTGGCACGGACTCTGGAGGTATCCAGGGCTCAGTAGCACAGTGGTAGCAGTGGTCTTTCCAGACAACATTCCAGTGGGCGTGACGCTGCCGTTCGGAGTGCTGCCCCCTTTGGGACACTCGTACTCCAAGCTGTGAGGCGGTGTCACGGATATCGTCGGACTGTCGCTTGCGTTTACTTTAAACCTGTGGAGGAAATTGTGAATTTAAATGGCTATTAATATACTGTATTACATAATCTCATTCTTTCAGACTACTCACTTACGCTGGCAAAATACGGCTTGTTAGACTTTACACTAGAGGATCATAAATTTATTCGTCTACCGCCTCGTTTAAAAGCAACTATTTGCTAAAATTTCACAAAAATAACGAAAGAGAAATTATATGCGCATTAAACAGTTTAGAAATAAGTAAATAATAATTGATGTAGTGTAGCAGATAATTTCAGAGTTAAGTTTGTAATATTAATTGACCTTCGCCTCCGAAATCACTTTAGCATCCTAAAATTCTTTAAAGCACTGGCCACATACATTTAATAGTCCAAAAAAGAGGAATGGCTGCTAGCGTTTCCGCGTTAAATTAATAAATTACTATGATTATTATGATCAATTAAAATGATAAATTACTAATCATCTTTGGGCACTTATGGTATTAAAAAGTGATTTTACGAATCACCTAAAATATTTTTCACAGGTGACCGTAAAACCACATTATTACGATTGCTACAACTTTTATTCTTCATTTTAATAATAATAACTACTATTAATCATCACAAGTAGTAAGATTAATTTACCACTACTATTATATAAAAACAAGATACCCACATGATAATCACGTATACCACAAACAATAATAACAGTTGTTAATAATAATAACAACAGTAATGATTTAAAAAGCAACAAACACAAAGATTTACTTTAAACTGTTATTTATGATATTATTATTCATGTTAAGGTGAAATTGGCTGAACTGTGTCACAATTCAATGTTTTAATAACAAAATGTCGAATATTTTGAGCGCAATGTAAATTAGGGTAATGGTATGGCTATTTACTTACCTGTTATACATATACATACCTACTTCTTAACTTAAATTTTATTATTTATGGAGTATATCTTTAGTGTACATATACCTATCATCAATAATTTTTATTTTCGGGTATTGGATATCAATCACTACATAGTATAAATCAAAGTCGCTTCTGGCTGTCTGTCCATATGTATGCTTATATCTTTAAAACTACGCTACGGATTTTAATGCAGTTTTATTAATAGATAGAGTTAATCAAGAGTAAGGTTTTTATGTTTAATACTTGTATCATATAGTAGATAAACACTGATAATTTTAGATTTTTGACGTGGTGGACTATGGCCTATAACTCTCCACCAATTCGCACTTGGCCAGCGGGGTGGACTATGGCCTACTTATAACTCTCTCATTCTGAGAGAAGACCCGTGCCCAGCAGTGGGACAATAAAGGACAAGAAGCAGCAGTAAGCATAGAATATAAAGGTGAATTTTATTTAAAAAGATACTGCTGAAGAATGGGTCTAAAAGTGTCCACTTAGTGAATAAAGTTAGTTAAAGTGTTTTTGTCACTTCTTTTTTGGGGGCACGCTAATTCTCAAAAGCTGTGGAAGTTCATAATATTTATTATCTTCCTACTCCTTGCCACTATTTTGAGAAAAAAAGTAAGTTATTATTTTATTTTTTAGAAACTTAATGTGTTTGGAATTTTTAACGTGATATTCTCGATTCGATTTTGATCTTTTCGAAATTTCGTTTGGAAGTATTGCGTCCCCATACAAGCTATTTGTTGCTTTTCAGTCACAATTTACTACTAAATCCAAAATCATCAGGGCTGTGAAGATGTAATCCATTCAGTTTGATTAAATACTATCTGCTATATGCTAATATTATGTTAAAGTTACTTTTATTTCAGAGATAGGAGCGACATTTTTTCACCGATATGATTTATTAACCTATTAACCAAATTCTACTTAAAACGTAAGATTCCAAATCCTTCTGAAAACAGAATAGATCCACCCAGTCGTTTATGTACCATTCATATTATATAGTACCTATTTAATGGACTATCCAAGAATTTACTATAATAGGTAGGTACGCGAAGTGTCTCGCTAATTTACGTATTATTTTCTTGTTCTTAGTATTCAATGTTTATTATTTGTTTGTATATTATTATCTTCAGTGCAGAGTTAAATATGTCGTGATTTATATAGTTTTAATAAACAGTGCAAAGGAAAATCCGGTTTTCCAGCTAAGAGTTGGTAATATGTACCTTAATACAAATTACATATATTTATCAGCATTTCATTATTACATACATTACCTACATAGTTTATATTTTCCTGACGACCTTTTTTATTTCGCCAATGTATTGAAAACATTTCTCATTAAGAAAGAGGTTCACGGAAGTTGCAACATCGGAGTTATCGACGATGATAATGTACCAAATATATTTCTCACCATAATAGTAAAATGTTATAAATTAACTACAATACTAAATATCTACTATAGAACGGGCAACCCTAGTTTACCAATGTATGCTCAACATATGAACAAACGTTCCTATTTTATTACAAAACATTTAAATAACATGTCTTGTGAATGGCTTATATAAACAGCAGGTGACGTTATCTTAATTATTTATCTTAATCAATTTTCTCCGGAACCGTGCGTGAACGAAGATATGTCTATTTAACCAGCGTTGCATGTCTGTTTGTGTATGTGGGAGACTGGATATATTTTATTTAGTTTGTCTCTAAGGAAAAGAACGTAAACATAATTATCGCTCATGAGTTACGTTTGCGTAATTTATAAGACACAAAAAAATATGATTAAAAAAAAATTAAAAGTTTAACTTTATATTTTGCATCGGAGAAATTTAGGCAAATCATTTGAAATCAACCAAAAGTCTTTCGACCAATTTTTAACCGACTTCCCAAAGGAAAGAGGTTATAACTGACTCCAAAACGGTGGAGGTTCTCAATTCAACTGTTAAGAATTTTTGACAGACTGAAATGCTACGGCCAGACTTGATGGCGAAGGTTCGTGTTCGCGTTGTCGCGATATAAGTTCGTGTTCGATCCATGACAAAGTGCTTGGCCACATTAGAAAATAAACTTCACTAAGTCGCGATATTCAAGAGCGTCGAGATAATTCATTCATTCATAAATTAGTATGAATTCTAATGCGCGGGACGTATAGCCAACCGCACAAAACTTTGTCGCAACAAAACTCTTTGATGTGCTGCAATTTACCGACAGCGGCGCGAAGGACATTCGTATTCGCGAAGATGACTCGCGATAGGGCGAAAACTTTGGCCAGATGTGTCGCGACAAGGCAAATCTTCGCGTTATCGCGATAGTGTGGCCCCAGCATAACAAAATAAGTAGTTAAATTCAAAATTGACGTTTTGACATGACATAATTTCACTACTTGAATTTTGTCCATCGCATTCCTATAGGTATATGTTAATTATTATTATATATTTGTGAGGGTCACGGGACATAAGTTTGGTGAAGTGTGAAGTGTGTGTGGTGTAGTATGAAGAGTAGTGGTGAAGGGTGAATCTGACCGGTCGTCAAGGAATCTTCGACTAAAGACGGAGGTATATATATATTTTACTTACAATTTTTACCAGTAGTTGGCAAGACTCTATAATCGTTTCCTCTGGAAAGTTGGTTAAATATAATAATCTTGGATTAAACCAGCGACCTAAATCATACAAATGGGTTTTTTGTGCATATAAGTACGAGTATGTATCTACGTATCGTCGTCAACCCATTACTGTCCCACTGCTGGGCATGGGTCTTCTCTCGGACTGAGAGTTATAGGCCATAGTCCGAGAACTTCTTTTTAAAGAACTCTCGGGTGTCTAGGTTTCCTCACGATGTTTTCCTTCACCGAAAATTGATATTTAATTTCTAATACGCACATAATTTTAGAAAAATCAGTGGTGCGCCTGAGTTTGAACCTCGGGCCTCCCGATCGACAGGGGAAGTTTCAACCATTAGGCTATCACTTCTCTACGTATAGATTTTAAAATACATTATAGGTACTGTATGTATACTCATATGTTAGGTACAATAACTTATTACCAACATACTGCATTATATTTAATTTCCAGTATATTTTCATTTAACTGTCTTCCACCGTTGTTGTATACTCTAAAGTCATTAAACTCGTTCTTTTGTTAAACACATGTACTGGTTAGTCACACACCACAAACAAACCGCCCACTGGATCTCACACCGCGTTCAAATTTAACAAAATCCCGGATATAGTAGTTAACTAAAATACATAACACGTTCACGGACCCTATAACATTACCTACTGACTGATGGTGTTGTGTCACTACAAATTCTCATACATTGATTGCCTAGAGGCGTTATTTAAACTCATGTTAAGACAGAAAAAGTAAAAATTTCATGTGCCGTGACACTATAACATGGCCTTGCTTGTGTTAGTACATATAGAAAATAAAATGTGTTGAGGCATACTGCTTCTATTCGAATGAAAAAGTTACCAGTCGACGTCGACAGGCGTACTATCGTAATATTTTTTGCAAGATGAATCTCGAGAAGCGCTCTGTCCGTGAACATATTAACTAACATAGCAATCACTATACAAATATTTTTTTGCTTATAGGTGGTTCGTCATTTTTAACTTATGTAGGAAGTAACTGATGATCTTTGGCTTACGCTTCGGAAGTTATTAAAGATTTGACATTTTTATATTAAAAAAAGAAACTATTATGAAAACAAAACCCGACTGTTCAATTTAACGCTTTAGCAGTAAGCGTTAAAACAGTATAAGCCTATAATATATTTCACACCTATGATGTGGCGACCTTCCGCAACTCATCAAGAGATGGCGCTACTAGTATTCTAAATCACGCTATCGAAGTATTTTCAATACGCCGCATATACCTATACAAGTTCCGAACAACGACTGTCGGAGCACGGCCGCTCCCCAGGCATAATCGCCCAGCCTGGCGGGAGGTCTCCCTCTGCCAAAGTGCAAAGTGGGCCACAATGATATTTTTAGAAAGTCGTTCCTTCCCCCCTTTTCTTCCTATTTGAAGGCGTTATTTTTTTTTAAATATATAGCATTATGTAAAATTACAAACTGAGTCCATGCTAATGATATGTCAAGTCGTTTGGGCTCTACATTATTTTAGTCCTATATATAAATATACTACATAGGAATATAAAGTTAAGGAATTAATAATATTTTATCCTTAAATTAAAAAATCTAATTTGAATATTAAGCATGCTATAACTTTAATTAAATATTAAGTTAAAGTTGCATTTATTTGAGAAATATTCTTTGTCATCTATCGAACCGTTTGTTTTATTTATAATAATAAGTTCCTTGTTGTTATATTTTATAAGTTTAGTTTTTATTTAGTCTAGTTTATGTTATTTAATTTTATTGACTTTCTGTGTTGTATCTAAATTCTCATTAATAAAAATAAAGCATCAAATTCTAACTGTGTAGGAATTGTAAGTTCAAAAAACTTAAACTTTAAGGTCTCATAAAAGCTCATCTCGTATATGACTCATCTAATCGTTCATACTTCGTATAGTTATATTATCTTACCGTTAATCTTTACGGTCAGTTAACTTTTTCTTATTGCAAGGGGAATCACCTTCAATGGTAAATAATAATATATGTATGAATAACATACAGTTCCGGATTTTTTGTTTTATTTTTTAATATTTATCCGAAAGCTAAACGAAATACGCATAACCATAGCTTAATTTACAATAGATTAATCCTTTTTTTTTATTTGACTGAAGTAGCAAACGAGCATGCAGTCCACCTGATGGTAAGTGGTCACTGCCGCTCATGGACATCTGTAACCAACTTCATACAGAACATGGGTTCTATCTGAAGTCAAACACAGATGCATTGCTACTCCCGAGGACTATGATGGTCGCCTCATGTAAATACTCCCGTAAGAACTTAAATTATAGAATAAAGTACCTATAGACAGCCTTAATTAGAAGTGCAACCTTGTGCGCAAATTTCAAATCAATCCGATAACTAATTTTCGAATTTGCGGATACATTTAGATGTATCCGCAAAATCGAAAATATCAATCTAAAGATTAAGTATAAGTAATTTCGCTTTTTCCACTTTTGATAGTTTGAAAATTACACTTTTTGTTTGTGAATTTAATATGCGTTAAAACGAAGACTGACTGCCTGACTTTATGTAAAGGGATTATCATATTACGTTCCTGAGTTAGCATTTAGTCTTTGTTTCATTAAAAATCGATTGATTCTACCAAAAGCTATACTATGCTCACGTTACTTTTTAAATGTAGATGAAACATATAGTTTTACAGACTAAGAAAACTACGTGACGCGGTGTGAGATGACAAGGACCATAGACACATAAAAAGGCCATAGCCGTGTCTATGGACTGGCTTACTTGACTTGGCTCCCGCTGTCATAGCTTGGCGGTTTCCCAATATAGGGGTAAGATTCACTGAGTGCTAAGTTCTTTGGTCGTAATTCGTGCTTGAGACGGTAGGTCCTGTGCGGTGATCTCTCGTAGAGATGGTCGGAGGTGTGGTACCTTTGGAGCGTGCGTGGCCTCGCCTTCCCGCAAGGTGGGGTCTGCGTGCATTGGTCGACACGACACGACTCTTCCACGCTCGTTACGAAGCTAGCTTCGGATACCTGGAATAAGGGAGAATGGACTATTAACTTCAATTGGCACTGCAATTCGTTATGTACGGTCAGGGAAACGAACGAACGAGGGAAACGAAGGCCGGAAATTAATTTCGCCCAAAATCAAAACATCGAACTCGAATTTCATTCTAAATGGAGATGCATAGGTTCATAATGAGTTAAAACAGATATGGTTACACCGAGGTACAAATGCCACATCTATTTCTAGCGTAATTCTTGCGTTTGATGGAAAGCTATTGTCGGCTCACTTTTATTCGATTTGATCAGCTTAGTCCTCGAAACTAGCAACGCATCTGTGATTAACTTACTATTAGGTAGGTGGGCACTCGTCAACCCATTATTGTCCCACTGCTGGGAACCCACAAAAATCAGTGGTGTCAGATTGTTAGCCCGTATGCTATTTGAATTTTTATAAAAATATGGTTAGATTATGCACATAACCAATTAAGTAAGGAAATAGGAAATTATAAAAGCAATAAACAACTTAAATTTGCATAAGCCACTTTCAAGAAGAATATTTTTGTATGTTACCTCTACATAGGTACACTGGTAGATGTCCTTAATAAACTATAGACTTTATTCACATACACACGTACACATAGAACTGTATTATTTTACCCTCATTTAAAAAATCTAAAGTACTCATCTGAAGTGCCTATTAAACGAAACCTAAAAAGACTACCGAATCATAATTAAGAGTTATTTTTGTTACTTTTTATAATGTCTTCCGAGGTAAAACCAATTATCCTTATCAAATCATCAGATTCGCCTAAAACAAATGTTTTTAACCAAAAGAAGATTACACACTATTCGTTGTAATTATAAAATTATTACATATAATTAAGTAGACCAATGTGCGTTAATTATTTTTAAACATCAAGTTTTTTTCCCGCAAGATTTTTTAATACGTTCAAATGTTAAAGCTTCTGTTTGAACGTTTTTGCAAAATACAACCGTAGATACAAATTACAATTTACAACGTCGCTTAGGTAAAGCGTGAGAATGGCAACATAATTATCATGTTTGTTCGTAATGATGGAAAAACTCATGTAATATACTATACATGGATGTTACAACTGGTCAAAAGGTAAATATAAATAAATATTCGTTAAGACGGAGTTTATTATTAAAAGCATGGTTTACTTTTCAAATTATTGTATTCAAGTACTCTCTAAGGTTCGGCAAGAAATTAATTTCCAATATTATTATCACCACATACCTAGTATAAAACAAAGTCGCTTCTCGCTGTCTGTCACTATGTATCTTAAAAATGAGGTACGCTACGGATTTTAATGAAGTTTTTTTTAATAGATGTAGTGATTCAAAAGGAAGGTTTATATGTATTATACATGTAGTAGGGAACACATATAGTATATAATACATATAGTAGGGAAACACTGATAATTTTAGATTTTTGACTTTTATGCGGGACAAAGTTCGCCGGGTCAACTAGTTCTTTAATAATAGTGAAAAATGTAATAAAATGTCAATACTAATGTAGCCGACGCCTATAGGTATTTGGTCTATTAGTTCAACACAAATCAACTATCGCTCTCTAAATGTATTTCAACGTCGTCAACGCAATTTCTTTAACCCTTCCATGTACGCGCGTCTCAAACGCCCATTATCGTCAACTTTGAAAAACACTGCTGTAATCGTTCCTACCATTCAAAAAAATCTTAAACCACACAGTAATATTTTTAAACGAAATTCATTAAGATGTTTTTGTCCCTTTCTACACGACCTCTACCAGAGTCCCTGTGCCGACAAAAATTATTGACCTCATCCAAAAATGGTATGTAATTGAACGCAACGTGATACGTTTTCAGAATTCGCGCACTTCCAAGTATCAGATGCCATCGTATACGCACTTGATTATATACTTTCTTCAAATGTAGCACATGAACACAAAGCACGGACATGCGCTATGGGCACGTGTGGAAAACTGTTATTTGGCTGATTGGCCGGCTGTTATTAGTGTGGCCGCTTTGGCAGCGTATTGGCGATTGTTTTAATTCGATAAATGTCGTTTCCTACCAAACTTTTAGCTATTAGGAGCGCTATTTTCGTCGCATGAACCACATAGTTTTTTAAGAGTTTCTACGCACTCTTATGTCTGTATTAACATTTTTTATTTGAGATATAGCGAACGAGGACGCAGTCCACTTGATGGTATGTGTTAACTACAATCTGATAATTGTATGTAGATCTTTAGTTAACTCCACATTATTCTGGAGTTCTACCCAAGACAGTGGGATAATCCGCCCGGGGCCAAAGTAGCATCTACCGCCCACTCAGCCAGAAATATTAGTCGGTGATTAAAATGGCCGCCAGCCCTGCATACTATTCGACATTTATTTCTCTGCAAATTGATGACCAAAAAACAAATTATTTTGTCCCCGTTCTGCCCAAAACTACACCACTGACCTGAAGTCAATCACAGAATCCACAAATACGTTTTCGCCCTAAGGAGTAAGGTGGAACGTCTTAAATAAATACTTTCTGCATTCCTCTTGCTGCTTGAAGTAAGTACCTAAATTTTTGTCTTCGTCATTATCGTTTAGAGGTACATGCATAACAATACGAGATTGTATGTCCAATAAGTACGTAGGAATAAGACTAGTAAGTATATTTTTATGACTGATTGTTGTGTACAAAACATATAGGTACTCAACCTTTAAGTACGTGGTTACTGCTACGTGCCTAACAACTTTTTTTTGGACTAAAAGTAATGATACCTTTTATTGTTTTGATTTTTGTCCGTTTTCTTATCTGTACTTTTGAAATCCCACCTTACTAAACAACCTAATTTAATTGATTAAATGGATTTAACACATATGTCTTATTAATATTCCAAAACTATTTAAATATTTTTGTGTTTGTTTGATTTAACCATTAATTTAACCCATTAAAGTTACAACAATTTAAAGTTATGTTACATTTTATTGCGGATGAAATCGCGGGGCGCAACTAGTAATAAATATTACTCAAAATTATGGAAACAACACAGCCTTGATTTAGAGTGCGATAATGTATGGAAAATGTACACGACTACCGATTTATTAACTGAGCCACTAATGGAGATGGAACAAAGTGCGATTTTAAAATAATTTATTAAACGCATTGAGTGTTTTTTCGTTACGTTTATATTAATTATGTCGAATTATATATGCATTAAAGTAAAAATACAATTGTTAAGTACTTTTCGTCATTTTTTTTTATTGGCGCTCATATTAGCGATTCCGTATCCCTCTTGCTTTTTAAAGCAATATTTGAGTAATTATTTTAATTAATTACGCACGCAATGTACCTAACAAAGCGAAATAATGATAAACCTAACAAACTATTTGCTGTACGAAACAATGTGGAGAAAATAAATTAACCTGTAAAATGGGAATTGGTAGACTTAAAATGCCTTTGAGAACTAGGCCTCTGTGTATGATGGACAGATGTAGAGGAATCGGCTAGCATAGGTATTTTTTGAAAATAGCACAAATACGTAATTTTATATCCCTCCTCAATTTTATCCTTTGTAGACGTTCCTTCAAACGTTCCGTATATGAGATTTAAACCAATTTATTTCAAAAAATACGCCGAAATTTGTCAAAGACACGGAGAAAATAAACGGGAGATCAAATCTTTAAATTTTATACTAGCGAAATAAATTCAAAAACAGAACCTTGTGGGGCACTCCAGCACCCCATGTAGGGTTCTAGGGTTAAGTATTTATTTAGTACCAGTATTTTATACTTATTTTTATTATAAATAGTCTAATAATTTTTCACATCGATTATCACGAAACAATGCAACTTTTAATTAACAAACGACAGTTGTTGAGAACGCTTACGTTTTACGTAATAATTAACGGCCTTTGATAAATCATACGGTATGACATAATTCATACATGCTTTTATTGCACAGATACTTGTATGTACGAATACGATTAATACGCTATTGTTTATTTACCTACTTTACATAAGGGACAATACTTATATGAGATTGGAATTTTTCGTAATTAAGTTGATATATTCAACAAGTGTTCTATTTCATAACTATTGAATATAATATATTGCTATGTACCTATCAACAAATACTTTAGTTATATGCAACTGAAATGTCTCGTAATAAATATAATTCAACATTTGTTGAATGTCGTATCCATTAAATGGAATATACGTACGCAGATATTCATGCGTTCTTAAAGCTAATGGAAATTTAGCCATCTGATGTTAACTGGTTGTTGTTCCAAGTTGGTTGAAGATAACAGCGTCAGATGTGTTTAGGGCTATACAGCAGTGTTATACACTGCTATTCTGTTTATAACAAGAGGAACATAGTTATCCGAGGAGTTGTAAGGACTAATGGGAAACAACGTAACTACGGCTGAACGCAGCTAGAACTCTCAATTTATTGGCTACTTCTAAAATGAGGAATTGGTCCTTGCCTCTTTCATAGGCATCCGCCGTAGCAACTAAAGTTATGACTGGAGAGCTCCATCCAGATCCAATGGCAATACCAAAATTAAGTGGCTTCATAAGGTCTTTAAAGACCAGAACACTGAGAAGTTCTGGTCTTCATCATACCTTTCTCAAAATATTTACCTACTGTAACGTAAATTAATCCGCACAAAATTAAATGATAGGTAAACTGAAGATAAAAAAATACTTTAATAAATAAGTGATCTTATCGTAATGTTTATAAAATATTATTGACGGGCATTCATCCAAATAACATTAATGATTTGATATAATATATTTGTGAGTAATAGATTAAAAATATATATTACTTAGTATTATACATTTACCGGAAATCTATAAAATAGTCAAATGCAATTAAGTTTATTATATTGACCGTGTGAATTACATAAACTCACGACAAGGCTTCTTCACGATTTAATGAAAAGTACTGAAATGGACAAAAAAAATAGTTCAATCACGAGAAAAACATCATTATGATATTGAACAATTTTCCTCTGACATTTTCCTTCGATATTGCTTGAAGAAAAAATATTCTGTAATTATTCCATGAATAAAATAATCTTGATTAAAAGTTACATATAAATTATATAATAATTTACAAACGTATTAACCAAGTTACATTTGATTACGATCAGCTGCAATATGGATCTATCACGACGCAAATACAAAACGCAAGTTTTAATAATGTGTCATGATATCTATGATATTAATGCGTTAAGCACAAACTTGGGATCCGTTTTGAAAAAACTTCCCGCGGACGTAAGAATATAAAAAACACAGCAATAGTTTACTAGTGGACCCGGCGAACTTCGTCCAAACCTAAAAATCTAAAATTATGAGTGTTTCTCTACTGCATTAAACACAAAAACCTTGCTCTTGCACTCTATCTATTAAAAAAAACTGCATTAAAATCGGTAGCGTAGTTTAAAAGATCCAACCATACATAGGGACAGACAGCGAGAAGCAACTTTGTTAAATACTATGTAGTGATGTAGAGACGAGGTACTAAATGCTAATATTTTTTTCCCACACGCACACCGTGCATTTGACACAAACACATATTAGTATTATTATTTTAATAAACGAAATAGAACTTTCAATGTCTTACTATGAAAACACATAACGTCATTTTGCTTTTTGTATTTAAATTAACTCGAAAATTAATACAATTTAATTGAATTTGAGAAATATTCGTGCTACTTTGGACAGTATGAAGTTTAGTGTGTGAGTTGAATTACGGTCGAATTTCGACCATTGTGATGGGTGACTAGTTTTTATTATTTTCACATTTCTTAACTATTTTTTAAAACACCGACAAAAATAACAATAAATCCCCTACATTCTCATTTTTTTGCATACTTGTACGTTTGTGTATTCTTTTCAAAACTCATTGAACCACATTAAGTATTTGTCAAAAAGCTAGTATGGAAACGCTCTACATGCAATCGCTCTCATACACGAAGATGGTATTATACTTATTAGATATGTCTAAGCTTTCATATTAGGTAATTAATTACTCTATAGGAAGCACTGGTTGTTCAGACATGTACCTTTTTTTTTTTTTTTTTAACGTCAGGGAACCTTTTATAGGCTTCTCTCCGCTGGGCAACGGAGAGGGTGTGTCGGAGTCCGGCCGCAACCGTATACCGACTAAACCACTGACGGTGTCCCTTCGTTAGCTTAGCTTCCCTTTCAGACATGTACCTAGTTCGGAAGAAGTTGGTACAGAAGGCGCGAGTTATATTCACCTTTGACTACAAAGTCAAAACTGAATATAACTCTAACTATAACAATATAATGTTCGCTTGTTCGCCTAAATATTTTTTATCTTTTAGTACCTACTTATTATTAATATAGGCGTATTTTTATATTTCATGCGGTTTTCCCCTTGGTTGTAGGTTTTAAATGACGTGCAGATTTTCTTTACCATTGTAGGCAACGCGTAAAGGTAATAAAATAACCACAATATTGTGATTTATATCGAAGGAAAATCTAAGAAAACTTGCAAGGTTTTAATAGTACTTAATAATGGTAAAACCAACTTTAATGTCCGTGGATTACCATAAATAACTGTAAAAGGCATTGCTAGAAAATAATTTAATTTCTTTGTAGATATTTTGACACCTAAAACAATAACTTATGCACAGTTATCACTAGACGGGAACTACCGTCAATATCATGATTTTTAACCATTATTTTATTTGAAAGTATAAGAAGCCTTTGCGGATAACTCTGGAGGCCTTACCATGCCTATTCTACCCAGCGACTGATCAAGAATTCTGACATTTCTGACCGCTCTAGGCTAATTATAAGAACCCCACCAGGTGTGTTACAGTCGGCGTAATAGTATTGACTACAGCTTGTTGAGGAAAAAAAAGGTCGCCAAATCTACATTCTCCGGTGTGTTTGTGTTGTCTCGGTCTAGTTGAAATATGTAGGGTATATGCATTGATGCTAGATTAATAATGTATGCGAAAACACGATACCAGCGCGCCCCCTCAATCCTTGCGCCCTAGGCTGCAGCCTAATTAGCCTAAAGGGTTAATCAGGCCCTGATTCTACCTAATAACAATGAAATGCTACTACTTTCTAGCTTTAACTAAGAGACAGACATTTAAACCAGGATTTAGCTTTTCAAGAGGAGTCGGTTGAAAGCACGTTCTATTGCTTCATGTATTTTAAAAAAAAATCTCTTTGCTCAAAACAATCCAATGTTAGTTTAATAACCTAATCCCTGTGAGCCGGCAGCACTTATCCAAATGACAGTCAGTCATTTCACGGTTAGTTTGACGCATGTAAATATTTTCATTTATGTACATTTGCGCGCGCATTTGCTCATTTGAAATTATTATAATACGCATTGAGGTGATTTTGTACCTAATTTTTTTTTGATGTTATAATTGTAACGAAATTTGTTACATAGTTAAATAGCGTTGTCTTACGATAGCTTGAAGATCATTTTAGAATTTAGAACAAACCATACGGCTTATGAAGATGATCACTATTTTTATGACATAATCTGGCATTCGAAGAAAAATGTCCTTTTGCATACCTTTATTAGATGGACCAGTATTTTAGAGGTTTATAAAATTAAGATTTAATCTATCAAATGCAGACTTCATGGACAACAAACAAACGGACAAACGCACAAAATAAAATGATCAAGATATCACAGCTCGGTCACTCAATCGAAAAAAAAAACGATAAATATATTTAAGGTATCTGTGGTTTTTTTCGCATAATCAGAGCTTTTTTTGAGGGCACGTGGTGGATAGCGAATTGAATTGAATTTGAATATCGAATTTGAATCAAAAGGGTGCAGAGGAGGTACCCAAAAATTATGGACTTACAAAATTCGAAAATTAGCGTGCCCAAAAAAACAAGTAACAAAAAAATCCCACGTAAAAAAATTGTCAACAGAACTGAGAAATTTATTTACCTTTGTCATTTTAATCCACTATACACCACAACAATAAAAATAAAACTTCACAAAATTTCACCGTCACCGAAATCGAAAACAATGACAACACAGGCCACTTTGAGCGAATACTAAAAACGTAACTAAAATCGAATTTTCCCGCGAAATGTGTCGACCTAACATTGCGTTGACCATAGACAAGCTCCCGCTTTCGACGGAAAACAAGCACTGACGCGAATACAATGGCGGCGACGTATTTACAGCAATCGCTATCCATCGCACGTATTTACTGCAAATAAATCGTGTGCTTTCCAGGTGATGGATTACATCTGGTAGTCGCATACGCAAGCAATATTTCCATTTGTACTATCTACACGTGACAAAAATTACAATGAGGAGGAAATAGACAAAAGATGAAGAATTCGCAAAAAGCCCGAGTTGCTTATGTAGTCTTCCGGTACTCCTAATAAAAAAAAAACAATTAAGTAATTATAGAAAATAAAGCGGTTTTCAGTACAGAAAATAAATGTTAATTAAAAAAACTAGAAAAATAATGCTAATATCACACGATTCATAAAAACATAATCGCTTCGGAGAAACTATATGGATTTGTTGTGCTCATTAAATATAAATTAAAATAATTTAAATACTAATTATTTAATATCTACATAATTTCATATTTAAGATTTTATATTTTGAATTTAATTAGAATTTATAGTAATTTTAGTCACAAATAAACAAATAGGTATACATAAATTAAATCTAAGTAGGTATGCAAGTAAGTTAATAATAGTTTGGGATTGAATAGCATTACCACAATACAAATATGTATATGTCTACTGTGTCATTACCCCCTTTTCCCATTTATTTTTGTAAAATGATACTAAACGAAATCTCGGAGATCAGCAGCAGTGTCTTCCTGTATATCATCAACATCTACTATCATCTACTTCTGTTAGTAAAACTTCCATTAGGAAAGATTCATATCCAGCAGTGGACTTCACAGAGCTGAAGTTAGGATTTATTTATTATTGCCTCCAATTTCCTAGCAAATCCCAGCCTATTAAACCTCCCTTACACATATAAGTTTTATGGCGATTCATAATTAATAAAAAATAATAAAATATTGATACAAAAAACATATTACTTGTAATATATTGTCAACATCTCGTGTCTCAAGAGTTGTTAACAGGGGTCGGAGTCGAAAGTCTAAGCTTGTTTGAATAATATTTGTCAGAAATAACATTAATGACTTGACTGTAAATTGTAGCTAATAAACCAAAATTTATTCCGTGACATTAGTAACACTGTGTTTCATGACTTAAATGTAGGTAACACGTTTAACTTATGTAATACATAGTTTCAATATTAGTTTTAAATACTCGTATCTCTCCACAATTTCTCTCTCTCTCTCTTTTTTTTCAGTTTTCAGTCAGGACCATTGAAATATGCAACTTTAATGTAGAAAAATAGGGTTAAAAAACAGAAGATATCCAAAATCTTTACGATCCAGTTTTAACGGTATGGACAGATAAAGACTAAGAATTAGCCGAACCTTCAAGGCTTACCGCCGGTTTTCACACATCCACAAAACTATGATGTATCGTCTTACCTTACATCAGATCATTAGCGGCGTTCGCGAAAGCTGACCTATGGAAAATGTTTTCACTATATTCCTATCTGGTCATCTACTATCGGTAATACACAACTCAACATGTCTATGTTCTACTTATTGAATGTAATTTGGTTACCCTTTGACTTGCTTTTAAGTAGTTTTGGCCATAGAAGATGATGATGCAAGTAATATACTGGTTTTCCCCCTTAGTAGTCTTTATCAATATTCAGAGGGAACTTCGTTGTTCTAAGTCAGCACTTCACTTAAATATACTATAATAATCACTTACAATCATCACGATATTTACGACAAACCTGTGTTTATCCGCCAGCCATAATGAATGATTGACTTATAAAGCTACAATACAACCTATTGTGCCTTATCGTTGGCATAAAATCAATTTATTGCAGGCTATAGCTTCAATTATTTATTGTTGTTCACTCAAAGACAATAATATTTTAAACTAAATTAGTAGGTATATTGGAATATTACATCTAGTTTTAGATGTTTGGCCGAAGCCGAAACCGATTATTCGGCTATCGCCAGAACCTTCGGCCGAAGCCGAAACGGTAGGTTTAAAAAGAACGAGAAAACAAGTCCTAGCTGATTACTATTATTTTGCAACTTCTCAAAAACGATAAGATTTCAAAATCCGATTAAACTTACGAAGTAAGCCAATGGCAAGCCCTCGTAAGCACTCGTAAGGTTTACACACTCGAGTAATGATTCCAGTGTGTGCTTACTCCAGTAAAGGTTTCCAGCGTGGTGTTGTACATTTGTTCTAGTTTGTTCAATTTTGAGGCTTGCTAGAAACCTTCGGCTTCTGCCAAAAATTCGGCCAATTTTGGCCAATGCCGAAAGTGGATTATAATGCCGAAGGTGGATTATTTGGCTGAAGGTGGCCGGAGCCAAAGCAGAAACCTTCGCTACGTTCGGACACTAATTATAACATTATCATTATAGATAAAATTATTACCACCAATAGCTTATTTTTAAACATTAATTGGACTCAAAAAAGATCTGATATCCTGCACAGTGCAAATGATTTTTAACCGATTGAAGTATGTAGAAAAGACATTCTGTATTCGGTATTTTTTTTCTGTTCTCCTCGCAATAACTTCAAAAGCGATCCTAAGATGTCCAAAGATCATAGGCCAGTCGTTAATGTCCAATCCCTTCTTAATCTAGGAAAAAAGTCCCTGTATAAAAATATTTGCCATCCTCCTAAAGTGTTCCAAGAAATATATAGATAAAATAAAGTTTTCAAATAGAATTTCAAAATTAATGCGAAAATGATATATTTTGTGTTAGTTTGCACCCTTCAAAAATCATTGACTAGCACTGCTTGTTGAAATGCCAAGGCGGCCTTAAATCTTTTTTATTTGCCACACAGATATTGGTACTACGGTTCTGCTTTAGGAGACATTAAAGGGCTCATAGCTACTCCTGGAAAAACTAATACTAGTCGGAAAACCAGAATTAATCTCATTATTTTCAATTATATGCTTTATTTTTCAGCTGCTTTTTGGAGTTTGATATTTTCGAAGAATGTTACTTAATGGAACTTGTGTTTAGCTATTTATAATCTTTGGACAATTAGGTGCAATTTAGAAATGTGACTAAAGAAATTCCTTCATTTGTAAACAAAGCAAATAACAATTTTATAAATGTAGATCGATCAGTCATGCAAATAATGGTTATATGGTATAATGGTACATGCCATGGTTGATTTATTAGAAAAATCTAATTTGTGACCATGATTGCATTTTATTTTTAAGTTTGTACACGATGGCCACTCGTGACACATTTTTTTCCGTTTGAATATGTTATAACGTAGTAGTAATCGGTAGCGTAGATTTAAAGATCTAAGCATACATAGCGACAGACAGTGAGAAACGACATTGTTTTGAACTATGTAGGTGTATAATGATAAAATTTATAGCATTATTTATGGCTATATAATTATTAAATATGGCGCCTGCGGTCAGAGAAAAGGGGGGATGGACGATTTTTTTTTATTATCATTACAATACGTATACATTCTAATACTTTCTTAATACTGTTTTGATGCAGAATCCAGAAACGCTTTAAATAAAATAAATTTTATGAAAGCCTAAATAAAGCGAATGATTAAAAAGTTGTTTTTTTTATAATTGAACAATATTACTTGTTCACGGACATCTTGTATGCTTGCTTAACAATTTTACTTAGGTACATCATATATTATCTTCCAAACCAAGAATTTTCAGTAATTAGTATTAGCTTATTATCTTCAACTAAGTGTTTATGGAATTGTTACCTAATTTAGCAATGATTCAGAAAAATACTAACTCTAAGTAAAATTTCGTACAAATTCACACTTGTCTCATAACAACCTTTATTACCGCATAAATAACAGTGGTCAATAAGATATAGGAATCTTCCATTAAATAGAATTTGAACTGTTAATATATAATGTTAATATTCATACAACACTGAAATTACATTACGATAAAATCCCTACTAATATAAATGTGAATGTAAGTTTATTTGTCACTAAGACTACTCAACCGATTATGATAAAACTTTGCAGTTTGCACACATATTTTTAGAGGTATTAGAAAAAACGATCAGCGATATTTATAATTTTTTTTAATTAAAAATATTTTACCAAATATAATTCTCTGTGAAAAAAATCGAAAGTGTAGCAACTTTAAAACCCTTTAAATTAATTCCTTATTTACTATTGCCTGCAAGGCGAGCGAAGTTGCGGGTAAAAGCTAGTTCTCAATAATTACAGTTTATACGCCATAGGAACACAAAAGTAATTGCCGAGTACACGTTTTATTTATTGCTATTACTAGGTTATTCCCTCTGCTTCGCCTGCTTCGGTCCTCTAACTGTTAAACTAAGAGAGTGAAAAATCTGGATGAAATGTATGTTGTTTTGTATCAAAGAAAACTTTCAACAAAAAATGGTTTCAACAAGATATAGTTTTGGAGATATAGTATTTTTTCAAAAAACATATAACATATCTTTGTAGTTCATACAAACACTATGTAAAACAAACTTATGTTGGTAACTGGAAACCTGTTACAGTTAACCTTCATTTATTGCTTATAGTACTTACGAAATAATACGAAACCCTCCGTGCACGAGTCCGACTCGCACTTGGACCATCATTTATTTTATTAAATTATTTTTTTTTTATTTAACTTGCAATGTTTGTGGGTAAGTATGTATGTTTAGGTGAAATCTTGCACCCTGAATTTAACCCCTTTTTAAGTGTCCGACTGTATAAAATTGTAGGTAACGCAAAAAAATATAGGTTTAACTACTACGAGATTTTTTTCTTTTCAGTGTATTGAAACAAATGCGTTTTTAAAAATATTTTAAATATTATTTTTATGGTGATAATTCGATACACAGCTGAACTCATTTAAAAGACTCGAAAACGAAAAGTTAAATAAGTATTTCGAAAGCATAGATAAATAAATGACAATAAAATGTTTAGAATTGTACGGTCATAGTAGATTTGGTACTTATTAGTGTCTTCAAACCGGCTTTTGGGACTCACATGAGGTTACATTACCGACTTGTTACGATGTATGCACGTACGGAGGCTTTTACGCGGGCGTGCGCAGAATACCAATAACCTACATTGCATGGACGACAATAAATAGAGGGAAACGATAAAAGGGTTTTCCGCGTACATTTCTAAAGTACCGAAACCCAAACGCATTCGGCATTTTTTTATCCTTCCCTATTACTTAATACAATTTTTTCATTGTTTATGGAATTAGGGTAAACACCGAGCATGCAATATTCCTATCAAAAACTCATATATTTATCACGTACCTATCTATACACATATGTAAACACCTTTTTTCTGCATGTTTCTGTAGTGTATTGTATAAACAATTTATCAATTTATTAATTTAAAACAATGTGATGGAAGCTATTTGATACGCGCCTGAGCATTTTCCGATTTTCTCAAATTATTTCATCGTTGTATTTTATGGACTCTTATCCTGAGAAATCCTAAAGAAGCGTTAGGAGAATAGTGTCTTAATTAAAAATATTCTAAGTAACAACAAACCAATTGAGTTTGTTGAGTGATGAATTTAATATATGTGTCAGTGGCATCACATCTTAAAAACGGATGAGCAGAATTTGTTTTTATTTTTTTGTTTAATTGATATGTAAGTAGTTTGAGCGCCAGCATTCTTAATTATGGTAAGCAATGATCCACGATTCATCCATGTTAAAAAAAAAACGTAGCCGTAAAATGCAATCATTTTATAGGAAATAGTTACCTCAACATACGGACTATTATAGGTGGTAGAACCAGTGTAGTTCACCCGGGGAAGTACCACCGCCACGCCTATTTCTAGCGTGAAGCATTTTTGCGTTTCGATGAAGGGCGTGGTTGCCGGCACAGTTTTTATATGACGCAACCATGTTAGTCCTCAGGAGTAGCGACGCATCTGTGATTGACTTCAGATAAAACCCCATGTTCTGTATGAAGTTGCTTACAGATATCCATAGGTGGCAGTGACCTTCAGGTGGCCTGCATTCTCATTTGCTACTTCAAACTTATAAAAAAAAAACTATATTTCTAGTCCTTTAGTTTTGGCCTAGTCCTATAGTTTTTCCTGATGCGATCTCAAACATACAGACAAGCGGACGGACAATAATTATAAAAATTATAAAATGTTATTATGAAGTACAAGTAATCAGTCCTCAATATAGTATATTATTATGAAGTAGGTACATGTAATCCTTCAAAAATATTTTTTTATTATATGCCATATGTGTGAATAGATTGGATCGAATCTTTTTAAAGATCATCTTTAGCTAGGTCAGGGTTTATGTTTTAATTTCAGATTTCTTGCAGTAAATTACCTGTTTTGTTTTATAGGAAATTCCTTAGCTCCAGCGCTCGCCATCGTGACCAGTCATTTTGTTAAAGCGAGGCTGACGCTAAATGAGGTTTACATGCAGTAATGTTTACTCGAGGTGTGATAGATAACATTGTACTTACAGTAATTTAAATTATTTGCGGTTCACTGATAAAAAATCTTTCGTAACTGTTAGATGATCTAGGTTAAAATATTACACTGTTGATTTAAGTACTCGTGATTGCACTGTTTTGTCTTTACACAATGTGGGTATACAAATTTTTAAAATACCCTTATCTATGAATCATGTGTTCCTTTTTTCTATTCCTAAATGATGGTTCAATCAAGGCGTAAGAAATGTTTTGGAGACAAATTATAAAAACAAAATGAAATTAAAAGGTGTTAATAAAATCTCACTTTTTGTCTGACTTCTCAGTAATATCATAAGGGAAATTTGTGAGGATGTATGTATGTTTGTCACACTTCCATGCAACAACTAGGTGCTGGTCGGATTTCGCTGACAATACCTATGTATAAGTATTTAGTTTGTTGTAAAGGAAATAAGTAAAAGATAAATCACTCATATTTGGCATTCTTCTACAAGATTATTTCCGAATAGACCAAAAAAAAAATTTTTAATTACTCCTTATTCGCTATATTGAATTTTTAAAAATTCAATATAGCGCATTCTTCTTACGGTATTTATTTTATATTCAAAGTTTTCCTTCAACTTATATAACATAAATTTACTGTACACAAACAACACGATTTCGTATTATGATTATTATGGGAGATCAAGCCGTGAGATGCAGTGAGATAAATGACGAATAACTACAATCATAGCGTACAATAATATATTTTTCCGTATTTTGTATAAATATTTTATGAGTGGAGTATGCGTATAGATACTATTTATTTGAATATATACATATTTCCAATTATATTCCGAATTAATGAGTAAATAATTAATTTAAGATCTATAGCAATTAAATTACTTACGTTTATTTATATTATGTTTTATAGGATACCTACCAATTACCTGTCTGATTTTTCGTCAGAGACAGCGCAGCGTATAGTATTAAAAAGATAATAATTATTATTCATTCAATCCCTCAATAATTAAGGCTTTAGTCTAGTTTTCTCTAGTGTGACATTATTGAAATTTTGCTTAAAAATATTAAAGTGAAAGTGCTTGTTTGACTTACCTGTACAGATTTTGAAAACTCCGATTATTTAGGTATAAACATTGAGAAAACCATGAACTTATAGGATTTAGGGCAATTGGCTGAAAACACTTAGATCACTAGTAGGTACACTTACTTTTAGGCCTAAAACTTAGTAACTTATTAGTGATTATTCATTCATTGATAATATTTTATAATATACCGAGTGATTCGTAGGAATCGGCGCGCGATACTGAAGTTCTGAGCTAGTTATTAATATCTGGTTTGAGTTAACCTTACATACGATAGGGTTGATACAGGAAGTAAACAGTGGGTAGGCCTTCATTAGAAACTTCCGATCTGTCCCGCCTAGTGAATAGTGTTTCAAACCAATTTATTGAAACAACAAATATATTGTAAGTGCCTATTCACACGTAATGAAACCACACAACACAGTGACGTCAATTGCGGCAAGCCGTTACATAGTTGGCGACATGTGAAAAGCTTTGCTGCAAGTTCATAACCTTGTGTTGTGGTTAATAACAATTAATAAAAATTTAGTAAAAGCTTTTCATTCGCGAGGTTATATGTGCGTAGAGTTCTCTTAGTTACCTATAGGTAAAGGTACTTTGGCTACCAGTTTCTTGCATGTAGGTAATGTTTACGCTTTACGCTATCTGTCCCTTTTTTTTTTTTTTTGTTTTCGAGGGGGAAACCTTCCAAAGGTACCCGACGCCGTGGGAGCGACGCAGGGTTATGTGGGATTTTTACCGCACTAAAACCCCCCCGGTGGCCGTCCTCGGCGCTGAAAAGGGAGGACTCCGGGATCTCGAAACGACTTCAACCGGAATCCTCCGAGCGCGCTGCCCCATCGGGCTCCTCCCAGATGGGCGGCTGGGCCCACCGCTCCATCTAGTCTTTACGACGGTATGCGACCACACATACCGCCGTCCTTCCCGGGATTGCCTGACCGAACGGTTCGAGCTCCCACTCTAGCCGTCTGCAACCCCGGAAGCCCCTTTTAGTCGCCTCTTACGACAGGCAGGGGATACCGTAGCCCTATTCTGACCCCGAGGCTACAGGGACGACGCTATCTGTCCCTATGTATGCTTAGATCTTTAAAATTATGCCATGGATTTTTATGCAGTTTCTTTAATAGCTAGAGTGATTTAAGAGGAAGGTTTTTATGTATAATTCATGCATAGTGTAGTGGAGGCACACTGATAATTTTAGACTTTAGATTTTTAAGCTGAACGAAGCCGGGTCAACTAGTTTACAATATAATTTGGCATAAATAAAAATGAGTATTATGTAATGTTATTTCATTTATATAAGCAATTGAAGTAAGCAATATACATATAATCCAATGAATCCTTTTTTTTCTTGTTTTCGAGGAGGAAACCTTCAAAAGGTACCCGACGCCGTGGGAGCGATGCAGGGTTATGTTGGATTTCTACCGCACTAAAAACCCCCCGGTGGCCGTCCTCGGCGCTATAAAGAGGACTCCGGGACCTCCTAACGAACGCAGCCGAAATCCTCTGAGCATGTTGCCACATCGGACTCCTCCCAGATGGGGGGATGGGTCCACCACTTAATGTAGTCTTTACGGCAGTATGCGACCACACATACCGAAGTCCTTCTCGGGATCGCCTAGCTGGACGGTTCAAGCTCCCACTCTAGCCGCCCGCAACCCCGAAAGCCCCTTTTAGTGGCCTCTTAGGATAGGCAGGGGATACCGTAGCCCTATTCTGATCCCGGAACTACAGGGACGAATCCATTGAATCCTAGGAAAAATATAAACCTAGGAAAACCAATCATCAATTGCGTTTGGTTTCTACTCCCTGAGGACTTCGTAGAATTGAAACACATGTACCGTTCAAACACTATTTCAGTCCTGTTATAGGACTGAAATATTGTTTGAACTGTTACGTTTCATTGCTGATATGTATACCAGTAATGAAACAACATTTTTCTGCGAATTGCGATCCCTTACGAAACTAGTTGTATACAATATCTTTTGCATCACATAATCATAAATGAAATATAATAATGTATATACCTATTCGCAACGAATAGACAACCCCTTTTTGTTTTAGGAAGTGGGTTTAAAATCAAATATTATCAAATAGCAATGTAGCAATATAAGATTTTATAAGCTGAGACTAAATTCAATCATTCATACATTTTCCCGAAGTCTTCGTTGTAATTCGTGTAAGAACTTTGAAAGCTGAAAAGGAAACGGAGTAATAATAATATACCTACTTTATTTAGCTCTAGTATTACTTGTTGTTTCAAAAATAAAACATCTAATTGACGCGCCAACCCTTTGTATCTTTGCGTGTAAAATTAGATGATATTACGGTAAACGCTTAGGTTAATGTTTGAACAACTATGGACAGAGATAGCACTGTTCAATGGAAACAATTTTGTGTTAATGAGACCAACGCTTGACTTGACCTAGTTTCTCATACGATGTAATCCTTAACAGATTAAGTGTACATTTTTAACTTTTAAACAGTAGTAGTCTTTAAACTCTAAAATTTGAACTTCGAATACACAAACATATTATAGAGAGGGATAAAACACGCTGACACATTTTTTGTAAATAATTATTACTGTGTTGCCAGAATTTGACAAAGCATTACTACCCGTATAGGTATATAATGTATTCTGTGGCATTACAGTGCTTTTCGGAATATTCGATAAATTGTTATTGCTCAATTTACGTTGTAATCTTTAATAGATTATGTAAGCATTTTTAACTTTTAAACAATAGTAATCTTGAACTCGAAAATTTTTACCTTGAATACACAAACGTAATAAGGTGAAAATGCGTCGAAATTTAATTACACAAATACACACCATACAGTAGGTAGGTTCTTTTCGATAAATTGTTAAGTTTCAACTATAATAGCAGTATTTAAACACGAGTTCTCAAATGTGGGCCTTATTACCCTCCAGGCCTTATTTGCCGCGTCCCTGTAGTTCCGGGATCAGAATAGGGCTACGGCATCCCCTGCCTGTCGTAAGAGGCGACTAAAAGGGGCTTCCGGGGTTGCAGGCGGCTAGAGTGGGAGCTCGAACCGTTCGGTCAGGCGATCCTGAGAAGGACGGCGGTATATGTGGTCGCATACCGTCGTAAAGACTAGACGGGGCGGTGCGCCCAGCCGCCCATCTGGGAGGAGCCCGATGGGACAATGCGCTCAGGGGATTCCGGTTGCAGTCGGACCGAGTTCCCGGAGTCCTCTTTATAGCGCCGACTATGACTTTCTAAGTCGTCCTATGCCGCGGCGTGGCGTCGCCGCTTGGCGTAAGGTCTGCGGGTCTCGAGGATCCCCTCCTTACCCGGGCATTTCCCTCAGTGGAAGCACTGTCCACCGGGGATTATAGCGCCGAGGACTGCCACCCCCCCTGGGTTTTAGTGCGGTAAAAATCCCACATAACCCTGCGTCGCTCCCACGGTGTCGGGTACCTTTTGAAGGTTTCCCCCTCGAGAACAAAAAAAGGCCTTATTTGCTGCAGGTACTAGCTTAACTGAATTACTTAAGTTTTTCAGAAAAGTTACCTTTGGTCTTTTACATTATGTTACCTGCGCGAAATCTATTTATCTTGTAACTATTGGGCTACTACAATAATGAAAAAATAAATGTCATATAAAAATGTATACTCATTTTACCCACATTTATGATTCCGATGCAATCAATGCATATAAATATTCTCTCCGTTATATTTTACACAAAACATTACGTGCATAGATCCATGAATTGATTGCTTATAATTATTTTTGACCGTCAATTAATCTACGGCCGCGTAATTACTATTTACATTATGCTAATTATTCAGATGTATACAAAAGATATGTGTGCTGCCAGGTGTGTGGTCTGTCAAGATTGACATGATTATTTAAGCAGACATGACCACAACTGATTGACAGCCAAATGAGACTAAAAAGTGACGTGACCACATTATGATAAAGGATTAAGATACGAATTACTAAAAAAATACTTTTATTTATTTGCTACTAGTTGTACCCTGCGCGCGTTGCTACGCCATCACAAAAAAATACAACGGAAACCTTCGTGAGCTCATAAATAACAACTTTTCTAAAGATCATCACGTGATAAAATGAATAGTTTACGATTTTATAGAGGACATACAGACACACATACATTTTTATTTATTTGCTATACGAAGTTTTGTCCGCGGATAAAGAGTAGGTTTCATATGTGTAATATTTTTTTTATACTTAAACTTAACGGTAAGGCATTACGGGCTACATCGCCGGCTTTGAAGGAGAGCTCTTTTCGCACCTTTTTTGAAGAGCCCCATGTCAACCCAGTTAACTATTAAATTAAAAAGATATATGTGGACAAAGTTTGGCAAGATCAATCGTTTTTCGCACAAAATATATATAATCACCAAAAACCCAACTTTAGGCAGAATTAAAAAAAATATTAAACATGTATCTTTTTATTTATAACCGGAAGTTTTAAACAAAAAAAATAAGCTGTTTCAACAACACAGGTATGTTTCAAAACCTATTTTAAAGGATATTAGACAGTGAGAACAATAGGGACTGAACTCTTTTGGGCAAGTTGAGTCTCCCAGTAGCGTAGCGTGGGTTCATGCCACCCTAAATAGGAGTGGAAATAGTGCCTATCCAATTAGATTTTTTTGTCCGGGAAAAATGCTCACCAACCCTTATTATTCTATGACAACTATGTCCTATGTGCCGCCCCTTAAAAAAATATAATTTTGGCGCCCCCAAAAGTGCCGCGGCGTGCGTACCCGCGGTCCCGTCCCCAACACTACGCAACTGACTACTCCTAACAACTTGTCGAATAGTCTTGCATGATGACAATACAAATTGATAAACGACAATTTCTTGCCAGAAATTGACATCACAGTCACTGTAATAAACTCGCGCTTCAAGAATATTACCAAAAAGTGAACACAATTTCGCTATATCCACAAAAAGCAAATTTTGCAATAAGTGTCTTATATTCGCAGCGTGCGATATATTCCTGTAATCCCACAATAGATAAAGCTAATCAAAGTTCAATTAGAACTGGCATCGCGACGCATGTAACGAATTCTTTGTATGCCAACGACCTCTTCACATTCTTATTTTATAACTGCGCCCCGCTATTTCACCCGCGTTTAAAAAATATAACCACATATTCAAAAAAAAATCGCTATTTTATATCTTCAACTATTGTATTAAAATAAGACTTATGCGTTTTTCTTATAGATGCCATTGTCAAAAGTGAACTAAAAAAAAATGGGACCCCATGACACGCACTACCTTTCAAATAAAAAAAAATCATCCAAATCGGTTCACCCAGTCCGGAGAAATGAGGTAACAAATATAAAAAAAAAAAAAATACAGACGAATTGATAACCTCCTCTTTTTTGGAAGTCGGTTAATAACAACGTTGACGTTGACAGCTGCGTGTAAGTAGAGGCATACGAAATCACCAGTTCCTTGTTTTTTTCGCGAAATCCTATTTTGCTTCTAAAATAAAGCTTAAGTTAGGTATTCTCTATAACACCTGTCAGTGAAAGACCCATTATAATCAATCCAACCGTTTCGAAAATTAGTCGGGACAAATAGACAAACAAAAATATTAATAATTGTTTTTTTTTTGTCTAAGTAAATAACATTATTTTGCAAGCATTAAGTAAAAATCTAAAATATAGATATAACAAACAGACACTTAAACTTCTATTTATTTGTCCTCTACCGATAATTATTTCCCCTGTAGTTTGGTGGCGATTTCTATCTCGTAATTATTAGAAGTAGCAAAGGAGATTACAGTCACCTGAGCACCTATCACCTGTCCCAAATAGATGGCGAAAAATAGCTTAGGTGAATTTTTTCGCTGCAAAATTAACTATGGTTTAGGTGAAGGCCTGCAGGAATCGATTCATCTGTTTCTAAAATAAGTACTTGAGATGAGACAAATAAAAAGTAAAAAAAGATACTGATATGCCTTTGAATACCTATGTTTATTTGATAATGGCAGGTATTTTTCTAAAATTAAAGGGTTTAGCCGCTAAGAATCCGGCATAACCCAGCTGCAGCCTGGGGTGGGTTATCCATGAGGATAACCCACTTAAAAAAAGGTATTTTTCTAAAGTAGGATATCAGAATATTATAAAAGTTCCAAAAAGAAATTTCAAAATTTCCTTTTTGGAATTTTTTGGAAATTTCCATCGGTCACTCGTATCTTAGATACGTTATTACTAGACATAGGATTATATACACTATCAAAATGTCAAAGTAAGCAAAAAAAGGTGAAATACGCACTAAAATGGTTATAGACAAAATATGCACTACCCAAAAACCATTATATACGTTATATACATTATATACATTTGACGACCTTTTTTTTGGTCGTTAATCTTCAATCAGTATAGCTACATTTGCCGACCTTTTTTGGTCATCAAGCTTCAACTATCGCAGGAACTAAACCTCGAGATTGGATCGCATTAGATTAGACTTCTCGGCGATCGGTCACAATCTGTGACCGGTAGCTAACCATGAGGATTAAGTTGGAATGCCTTTTTTGCTACGGGGAAACCCATCATGGTTCCTCTCTGGGCAGCTGAGAGGATATGCCGGACTCCTACCGACTAAAGCCCCACGGTGTTCCTCTGTACGTCCTGTGCCGGGACTGCGGTAACGCTAGTAGCATTAGTCCGCGGTCCCGGCGACGTCTGCCCACAACAGGGCCCATCTCTGTTTGGGATGGAGTTGGAGTTTCTCAATCCCACCATCTTTGAACGCCACCTCTAGCCTTGTTACTTTGGTACAGGATACCGTATCCTGCAAAAATGCCTCCGTTATAGGGGTAGACGAAGGGCGTGAGGACTCCTTCTTCTACGCCCGGTTTTCCGGCTGCGGATAGGGAGGGCAGAGGTTCCCTCTCTCTTCCTCTTCGCAGCTTCCTTCTGCGAGATCACTTCCTCGCAGAAGGATTTAATAAATTTAAGTTGGAATGCCTGGTATAAGTGTTTTTCCGTTACCTTTCCTATTTGCACACTCAGTGCTGAACACAGTTGTTATTTGCCGGGCATATGTTGTGTAATATTAAAGTACTACTTATGATATAAGTAGGTAATTTTACAATAACTTTTATGGTTTACGAAAGATTTGACATTTATATGTGCGGCGCCAACACGTCTGTCCGTATTTTTAAACCGCTGAAATACCTCCGAATGACGGTATATTGTTTTAAAAAAATATAAGGGGCTATATACCATAGATGTAGAACATACCATTTAGGTTCCATGAAATATCATAATATAATATGTTCATGCTATGAAGTCATATTTTTTTCATTTTGGGGAGGAGAAAGGACGTTTGGCGTCTTTCAAAGAGGAATTTTATTTTTTTATCTAGTATAGGTCGAATAGCGGGGAGCACACAGTGTACACACTCGATGTATCAAGTGAACTTCGGACATAGTTAATCATTCTCATATATACAGTTTGCAAGGCTAACTGTACGCTCCGTTGCCTCGTGAGATCTAAGAAACCTTTGACCCGGGCGTAAAAACCAACTCGTAATGAAGAGGTACGAAGTACGTTTTCTCATACAGTGACTTAAGATGAAAGCACCGTAGTCGTTCTCGACTAGTAAGTACGACTACTTCGACAGCCATGGGCGTAGCCAGGCTTTTGGTTCGGGAGGGAGGTTAAAAAATAAAGTCTGGCGGTGGGAACTCCTGGGCGAACCATGTCCGATCTACTATGAATTTTAATATTTTTGCTTTTTCGGGGGGGTTTGTACCCCCGACACCTCCCTCCCCCCTCTGACTACGCCCATGTGTGGGTGTCGTAGTGAATGTGTACACTGTACACTTGTACAGCCATAATTATGACCTACCATAAAACCCTTTTTTTTTATTTTGCTTCCGAGGGGAAACCCTCAAAAGGTAACCGACGCTGTGGGATCGACACAGAATTATATTGGTGGCCGTCTGCAGCACTACAAAGAGGACTCCGGGATCTGAAAAGAATCGCAACCGGAATCCTCTGAGCGCGTTGTCCCATCGGGCTCCTCCCAGATGGGCGGCTAGGCCCACCGCTCCGTCTAGTCTACGACGGTATGCAACCACACATACCGCCGTCCTTCCCGGGATCTTCGAGACCGCAATCCCGGAAGCCCTATTCTGATCCCGGAACTACAGGGACAGAAAAAAAACCTGCCATAAAACCTACAAACATTTAAAAAATAAACAAAGTTAGTGGAAGGTTGTCAATTGTTATTTTTATCGTATCCAAATCTGCGAAACTACTGATTTTTATGAATTAAAAGTATATAAAATGAAATGATTTGTACAAACAGTGTATTTTGATCCCTAACAAAAATAAAATTCGAGTCACATTATTTTAGAAACACTTCTCATTATATATTTAAAAATTAGGTACCTACTCTTCTACATTGGCTCTTTATTAAAAACAGTCATAACCGTCTGCTAATATGTTATCAACTATTATCAAAATAAAAATCCTAATAATTTTATATTTATCGAAAACTAGGGCATATTGTTCAAAATCTTTGATATCATATAGGTTGGGAGAAAAGAAATGCATTATTTTTGAATGACTTTCTAAACTTTACTTAAGACCTTTCAGATTGCATAGCGAGAAAAAAAATGGTGGATGCATTTACTCGTTATGTTCTCAATCATGCTCCCGAAATCTCTGGCGAATCACTATGAAAGGAAAAAGTAATAATTTCTTTTCCCCAATCTATTCTTACTAACCTCATACACAAATAAATGATGTTTTATATTTCACCTAGGCAGGCTATCTTTAAAACAAAGCACGTCCTTTCACCTCTTTGCATAAGTTTTACACTATAATATTATATTTGTTTCAAAGTACAAAGCATTACAAACTCACACGGGTTATATAGACGTTAAGAATTATCTCGAAGGCACTAACTGTTTCACAAGCGACAGTTTAGATAGTCAAGTACAGTAAATATTGTGTGGATAAATATTTATGGGAGTATTGTTCACCTGACTAGCGCTGAGATTGGCTGTTCGCCAAACGAAGACATAATGGCACATTTGTTTGTTGTAATCTCAGACAAAAAAATCAGGCGCTTGACTAAAATATTTCAGCATGCCAAAGTTATCTTTAAGAAACTCCAGATAGATTTGTAGTTCTATTTAAAAGGCCATAGACGTTTATAAAGTTATTTAACGCTGTGGGAGCGACGCCGGGTTATGTGTGATTTTTACCACACTTAAACCCTCTAGGTGGCCTTATCGCCTTTGCAAAAAGGGCTCTAGAATCTCCAACAGAACGCAACCGGAGAGATCTGTTGTTCCTAAGGACTAAATGGAACGCTAGTATAATGGCATCAGTTCATCTTGGTAACTGGCATCTGAATCAGGGCCTGATTAACTCTTAGGCTAATTAGGCTGCAGCCTAGGGCGCGAGGATTGATGAGGCGCGCTGATATCGTGTTTTTGCATGCTCTATTAATCTAGCATCATTGCATCTACCCTACATATTTTAACTAGACCGAGACAAAATACTGACACACCGGAAGATGTAAATTTGGCGACCTTTTAAGCTGTAGTTAATACTTTTAGGCCGACTGTAACACACCTGGTGGGGGCGCGTCCTTATAATAGCTAGCGGATCTGAATGAACATATTTTATCAATCTCAGATAGAATTAGAAATAAGGTAGGACACCGAAAATTGGGCACATACAAATTGCTATCACTTTGTGTGTTTTTTTTCCTACATTATTCAAGTTGTCATACAGAAATAGATGCAGCGGTGCCTCTGAAGTCGAACCTCATCGGTTGCTATAACCTTTTAGCTATGTATTAATTATACATACATAATTACATAATTACATAATTAGATAACATTGTATTTATGATTGCGTTCAATACAAAAAAATCTCTTAACACACATAACACTCATTAAGTTGTATACGATATGGAGTTCTTGGAAAAATATAAAATGTCATCATGATGTGTCGCTTGGAGCAAATAAAATTGATACCACATCAAAAAGTTCACATTTGTCACGTTCACTGGCGCCATGGCGCTTAATCATTCACACTAGTAAGCTCGTGCGACCGGTAGAAGTTTTAAGAAGGTAGGACTTGCCCTCTCGATTGGGAGATCCGAGGTTCAAATCCAGGCACGCACCACTGATTTTCCTAAAATTACGTGTGTATAAGACTCGACGGTAGTTCGGCCGGTGGTGTACATGTCTTCCACATATTTATTGTAATTTAAAATATTCTCGGGCTAAAATATTGAGTATAAATCGTTCAGTGCAAGAACAGTATAGTAGTGTGTGTATTGCAATAATAATCATCTAAGTGTTGTTGTGATTCCGACATTTATTATACAATAAAGGATCAGCTGTTCTAGTGGTTGACAATCAGCTGTTGTCGAGTCACCTACAAGCTATCGCGAATGTTAAAGTAACTGTTGTTAAAAAAGTTAATAAAATATAGAACAAGCTGTGAAGTGACGTGAATTTGTGGGTGAAAATTATTGTTAATGAATAATAAACAATATATCTATCAAAAATATTTACTTCGACGTACAATTCTTAACATTGTTAGTTACAGCGCCATCTAGTGTCTAACACTGGAATTATATCAAAAGCCCGATAAGTGATCTCTGTAGACGTACATTCTACAATGGTTAATAAGTGCGGCACTTGCGGCAAGTTCTCTCCGGCAGATGGCGTAAAGTGCGCTTCATGTGGACTTATCTTCCATCGCCACTGTGCCGATATTGGTTCAAATATGCGGCCTCCTGCTAAATGGCATTGCAAGAATTGCAAAAGCAAAGCAGCTGGTTTAAATAAAAATACCACACCACAGTCTAGCGGCTCTGGGAGTACAGTCCATGAATGCGATGAGGCGCTTAATGATATAAACTTAGCGCATGAAATTAAGCTGATCGGAGCACGGTTGACTGATATCGTCCAGGAGGTGGCAGGCTGTCGGGCAGATGTAACCAGGTTCCAGCAAGAGGTGGTTAAACTTAACTCCACTATGGCGGACTTCAATAATCGCCTTACTACAGTAGAGGAGAAAATTATTTCCATAACCAAGCGCCTGACAGAAGCGGAAACTAAAGTTGTTGCCATTGCAGGTGTAGATGTCAATACTGCGATTGAATGCCGGCTCAATGATCGCGATCAAGAGTCGTTTATGTGCGACATTGAGATTACAGGAATCGAGGAAGTCCCTGGTGAAAATCCGGAACATCTCGTATCTCTAGTTGCGCAAAAAGTAGGAGTTACTCTCGATCAGCGTGACGTAATTAGCGTCGAACGACGAGGGAAGCGTTCTAATGTCGCCGGAGACGCCAATCCGCGGACGCGCACATTAGTCGTGCGTCTTGCGCGCAAGGCGCTTCGCACCCAACTGATTCGCGCAGCTCGCACTCGACGCGGGGCAGATACGTCGGGGATTTTAACATCCTCTGCTCCTCGCCGCTTCTATATTAATGAGAGGTTGACCTGGTATAACAGAAGACTTTTTCATAGGGCACGAGAAGAGGCGCGATCTAAAGGCTGGCGATATGTGTGGACGCGCGACGGGCGCATTTATGCCAGACGGGACACTGATTCACTCTCATTTCGAATCCGTATCGATTCCGATATTGAGAAGATCTTTAAATAAAAATCGATTATATTTTAAATTTTTTATTTTATTAGTAATACATTTTAACAATTGCATTATGGTATGTTCTACGATAACTAGAAAAATATTTTCATGTGATTCTTTTATACATCTTAAATTTATTCTAGTCTTATGTAATGTATTGGCAAGTTGGTATATGTGGGAACATTTTTGTACGGGTTATAATATTATTCTTACACTACAAAAACATCGAGTACACAAACATTTTACAATAAACATATTACACACGATATACTTCACATATCTTTTATACACTTACACTATATACACATATTATATTTCTATTATTTTAATACAAGTATGTACACTATTATTTCTATTAAAAGTTAATATATTATACAGAATTGCCATATTTTATTCTCTAATTTATACAATATTTATTCCTTACAATATTATTATTTGGGTACTATTTACATTATTATATTATGAATAAGGCTAAAAGCATGAAGTTTGGTTTCCTTAACCCCGGTTCGCTCGGGACTCGGCACGATGAATTTATAGCGGCTATGTTGGATCATGCCGTAGATCTTATGGCTATAAACGAGACCTGGTTAAGGCAGGGTGAAGAGAGACGTGCGCCCGTCGTGCCCGGTTATAGGCTGACACATTCCCCACGTCCCGCCGCGGTGCGCGCGCGCGGGGGAGGGGTCGGCTTTTATATTCGTAAAGGGCTGCGGGCGCGGGTTCTTTCTCATCCTGTATCGCAGTTGGTTGAGCAAATGTGGTTAAGTATAACTACAAATGGGAAGACAATCCTTGTAGGGACAGCATATCGGCCTCCGTGGCTATCCTTACAAATATTTATAGATGCCATTACTGACTCTTTGTCGACCTTTGCATGGCATAACTACACTATGATCATGGGAGACTTCAATGTCGATTTATTAAACACTAACCATGTAAATACGAAAGGCGTGTACGAGTTTCTTAGATTTAGTAACCTTAACCAGTTTGTAAATGAGCCGACCCATTTCACTGACCATAGCCAGACGCTTTTGGACTTAATATGTGCAGATGTTAGTGTTGCACACGTTACAGTAACATTTATCAAAGAATTGAGTAGTCATGCATTCATAACTTGTAAATTAAATACCCTTAAAACTGTTAGATCGCGTCGATTCCTACTTTACAGACCAGTTAAAAATATTAACATGGACCAATTTCATAAAGATCTTGTGGCCATAAACTGGAGGAATGTTCCGGGAACGGATAATGTTAATGACATGACTAATTATTTTACAAACAATTTAATACAATTATTTAATATTCATGCACCATATAAAACTTTATACGTTAACGATGATCATCATCCTTGGGTTACTTATAATTTGAGAATGATGATCAAAACAAGAAATAAAGCTCAAAATCGGGCCCTTAAGACTGGTTCAGAAGTACATAAGGCATTCTATCGCGAGCTCAAGAAAATTGTCACAGGTGCTTTACAGTCTGAAAAAGTCGCGTATTTCAACCACTACATCAAAAAGAACGTAACAAAACCTTGCATTATGTGGAAACATCTAAGACAGCATGTAACCACAAAAATTGCTAAAGATTTATGTCTTCCTCCCCATCTATGTGAAGCTAATCAGATCAATAGCCACTTCTTGGATGTTCCTGGTGGAAACACTACACCCCTTTCATATATCACATTTTATGAATTTCACAGACATGGCCCCGCCCTGTTCCAATTTCATGAGGTAACGGATACTGAAGTGGCTAAAGTCATAAAGTCCTTGCATTCCAACGCAGTAGGTATTGACGGTGTGTCGCTTGAAATGTTGTTGTTAACATTACCAGAAACGCTTGGTTTTCTTACACAAATGATAAATACGTCCATCAGCAGCAGCACATTTCCAATATTATGGCAGCAAGCATTAGTTAGACCTTTGGCGAAGAAGGATAACCCCACTGAATTTAAGGATTTGCGACCTATTAGCATACTACCATGTGCTTCTAAAATATTAGAGAAAATTGTATGTAACCAGCTCCAGAGTTTTTTAGAATCTAATGACATACTACCGTGCACTCAGTCAGGTTTCAGGCAAAAAAGGAGCACAACTACCGCTTTACTTAATGTTGTGGATGATTTGCTAACTGCTCAAGCTACGGGTGAAGTAAGTATTCTGGTTCTACTAGATTTTACACGCGCGTTCGACTGCATAAACATCCCATTACTGCTATCCAAGTTGTCCTTTTACGGCCTATCTGCTGCGGCGGTAAACTGGTTTGATAGTTATTTTCGGCACCGCCTGCAGTATGTGGTTCTAGAGCAAGATGGCAACACTTCAAAGCAGTACTCGTCTAGCAGGGCAATCACAAGAGGAGTAGCTCAAGGTTCTATCTTGGGGCCTTTGCTATTCATTTTGTATAGCGCTGACATCGTGAAGCAAATTAAACACTGCAAGTATCATCTATACGCAGACGACTTACAGTTGTACATTTCTTTTAAGCCATCCGACACCAGGGCAGCAGTGGAAAACCTTAATGCAGATTTAGACAGAATTTATAAGTGGGCAAATGTAAATACCCTTGTACTAAATGCGCAGAAGTCCAAATACATGTTGATCGGAACGAAAAAACAAATTCAAAAATGTTCCACATATAATCCAGAAGTAATAATAGACAATGCATCGATAGAAAGAGTTTCTGAAGCACGTAATTTAGGAGTGCTCATAGATGAGTCATTGCGGTTCGAAAAACACGTAATAAACACAGTAAGAAACTGTTTCTACCGACTCAAAATTTTGTATCATGTAAGGATTTATATTGGGGCAGACTTGCGCATACTTCTCTGTGATTCATTAGTCTTATCTAAATTAAATTACGCCGACACCGTTATAGGACCAAGATTATTGGTACGTTCGCAGAATCTTATACAACGCGTACAGAATGCCTGCGCAAGATATTGCTTCGATATCCCGCGTCGCGCCCACGTTACACCCTTTATAAATAATGCCAACATTCTAAAAATGAAGCACCGCAGACAGTTACATTTTGCATGTATGTTGTTTGGCATTGTCAAGAACAAATGTCCTCCATATTTATATGATAAGTTGATATGGGCGAAAAACTTCATTACAACTCACAATATTAGGGGTAATAGACTTGTATATCCAGCACACTGTACCGCGGCCTTTAGCGGCAGTTTCAAGTACAATGCCACAAAGTGCTGGAACAATTTGCCGCCGCCCCTTCGTAATCTGAAAACAATATATAATTTTAAAATTAAATATAAATCATATTTGTTAAATATTCAAAAGAAATCATAATTATCATAATCTATACGTACTCACTCACACACACACACATATGTACACATACAAGAACACACGCACACAGACACAGACACAGTGGAATTACACGAAATTATTATATATTTCGTAAAACAATAAATAATATTTGCACTTACCCTCAAAATACTGTTGCCTCATGCCAACTTCATAAAATGTTTATCGCTTAAGTTATAAATTAAAACGTCTTCCTTTTACACTACCTTTACCTATTATAGTACTACACATGCTACTTAGTTATTAGTTATTTTTAATGTTATTTAGTTATGTTATATGTCTTTTCTTTATATTCTATTTTGTTAACGCGCCGCTCGACCGAGCTGCTCGTCGAATTGGGACACACAGAAAATCAGTGGCCGTGGTTCGCTGCGGCGAGGCTGAGTGTGGACCCTTTTGTAAATTTTACTACAGCAATGGTCTGATGTAAAAGTAATGTATGCTGTTATTTATGCCACATTATGTTGTAGTATTTTTTTACAAATAAATATTTCTTTCTTCTTTCTTTCTTTCTTTCAAATTAATTATCACTGCTCTTCGGTGAAGGAAAACATCGAGAGGACACCTACACACCCAAGAGTTTTTTTTTTAAGTTTTCGGAGGTGTTTAATGTCCACCAATCCGCACTTGGCCAGCACGGTGGACTATGGCCTCATCCTCTCTCATTTTGAGATAAAACCCGTGCCCAGCAGTGGGATAACAATGGGTTGACGAATGAATGAATAATGGGCAGTTGTCAGTTATCATCAGAAATACTGCATTGGATATTTCTTCAATAAAACGTTGTGCTCCATCGCAATGTTCTTCTTTTTTGATCTTAGGTTTGTAATCTACATCTATTCTCATTTCGTTGTCGCTGTCTATCTTTGCAACGCAAATAACAGCGTTGAAATACATTTAACTGTTACCTTCTACTTCGTATTTGCGATTATGGACATAGGTACCCAGTAGTACGCTTATCTGGCTGTTACCGTGCTGTAACGTAGGCACTTGATTTGATTATTATTGTTTTACGTCTTTCCATTCATCGTTGGTGAAACATTGCTTATTAGCAATGTCATTGTTTCAAAATAACGTATTTAAATTGACGTATCTAAAAGACGTTTTCACTACATAGCAACTCACCTTACAATGATATGGGTAACTAATATGAAGAAGGTTTATGAACTTACCTATTAAACATCTCATCTACTTTAGTATAATATGAATAACGTGGTAGATGTTGGTTCGACCG
Source organism: Spicauda simplicius (assembly GCA_949699795.1). Lineage (NCBI taxonomy): Eukaryota > Metazoa > Arthropoda > Insecta > Lepidoptera > Hesperiidae > Spicauda > Spicauda simplicius. Next base: position 6,336,639 of record OX453077.1, read on the forward strand.
GAGTTGCACCAACGGAACTCTAATTTTAAACATAGTTCTGTTTTAAATTGAATAGTACCTATGTAGAAGCTCTTTTTTTTATTTGACTGAAGTAGCAAACGAGCATGCAGTCCACCTGATGGTAAGTGGTCACTGCCGCTCATAGACATCTGTAATCAACTTCATACAGAACATGGATTCTATCTGAAGTCAAACACAGATGCGTTGCTACTCCCGAGGACTATGATCGTCGCCTCATGTAAAAGTGTGCCGGCAACGACACCCTTCTATCGAAACGCAAGAAATGCTTCACGTTAGAAATAGGTGTGGCAGTGGTACTTCCCCGGTCGTACTACACTGGTTCTACCACCTTCAAAGCTCAATTTCAAATGAGGCAACCATCTTAGTCCTCGGGGGTACCAACGCATCTGTGATTTATTTGGAGTGCTTACAGGACGACAGTGTCAATTATATAAAAAACGTTTTTACAATATTGCCAATTCTTGTGGGACTGTGCAACATAATTGTCAATATTTAAATTTATTACACACTCAAACTTATGAATGAGTACATAGAAGAAATGTAATGTGAATGTTTTAGCAAGACACACACACACACACACACAAAGTTATAACAGCTCGAGCCTTGGACATAAATCTAAATTTATCGAAAACATTGTTGCTTGACCGGGGACTAAACCCGGAATACTTTTTGTGTCAAACGAGTATACTGACCGCACTGCCATGCGGATAAAGGACCTCCAAAGAAATTTGTATGGAAAGTGAGATATATTTAAAATATAGATTATACCTACCATATAGCTCATATATTTATATGACGTGTTTTAAATATAAAATATTAATGCGTATTGAAATATTCTAAGGCCGATAAAAATATAATTAATCATAAAATTTTGATTATGTTTTCTATTTTTAACACGCCTAGCCATGGTACTTCCGCATATTCAATTAGGACTTACATAATGCCTCCAGACTTGCTAATTACGTGAACTATAGACCACTCGCTAATTACACTTCACAATTACACAAAGTAAGTATATAATTTATACGTCCTAGTATGTATTTGCGCCATTATAGTTAGTAGTTACTTAGTACATAAACTTAGAATGATACTTTGACTGTTGTAAACCGACTTGTAAATAAATATATACTGATCTGATCACGGAACTTAATAAGATTATGTACTAGCAATACGATAGTTGAAATAAAAATAAAGATAATTGAATTACGATACAGTGATATTTTTTATTTAAATTCTCAAGTAGAGGGCACTACTATCCTGTTATTATAAGGAATTTAATATTAGAACCGAATAAAAAGATGACATTAATGAATATTTGTATTCGATTGGATGGGATTGAAAGTAATATAGCTTCTGCTATATTACTTTCGTTGTCGATGTCGATAACTTTCGTTGTCGATAGAAGTTTATAATAAGATAGCATTCCTATCAACCGCGACTACCAACATCTTGTTATCAAGTCCTATTATTATTATTATTTTCAATTTGATACATATTACTAATATAACTTGGTGTAACAAAACATACTTACATTATCAAATACTTCCAACGTATTCATTTTGATGAATATCAGGGTCATCACCGGAAACCGTTATAACTATCTGCAAAGAAAAAAAATAGTTTTTATTAAGACGTAAAAATACATTTACCTTCTTTAATTATTCATCACTAAGGTAAACACAGTAAAAAAAAGGTAAACACAGTATAAAGTTACAGCAATATTAAAGAGATTTTATTAAAATCTCTTTAACACCACAATTTGCCATTCGTTAATTATTATCAATACTAAACTAATTTATGAAACAAACATTTACTGTGATTTTTTTGATAACCATATTGCTATGTGATTTTCTATATGTAAAATAGTGATTGTTTTTTTTCTATTTTACTATTCGGTATCCGGCCGGATAGTGCTCTTCTATCCGGTATCCGGCCGGATAGTGAAAACAGGGCCGGATAAGCCGGATACCGGATAGTTACCGGATATCCGTTTCATCTCTAGATTTTAAGTTAATATTTACTATGAAATAGCGATGATAAATTGCAGTAGGTTTATGAGAATTACATTGATAAAACAATATTTTATTTTATTAAAGCAAAATAACAGTTGTTTATCTATTCATTACAAGTTCCTTGGAAGGCCATATTTGGGCATCGCATTATGATTCTATTAAATAACAAAACATAATTCACATGAAGCATACTGACCATAATAATTATTAAGGTGGAAACATACTACTGAAACCCAAAACGACGCAATGTGGCGACACTTAATAAGGATCATGCATACCTTTATACAACACGCCACGCCGCGCCACACCACAACACGCGTCGCTAACGTCACAAGCTCTTAACGGACAGAACTGTAGACGTCTGCATAAATTAACTGTACAATGAAGAGTATTTAAATGTACTAACGAAACGTGGTCCTTCACTGTCTGTAGGCCTCATTCGGAGGCTCAGGGTCGCTCAGCGTGTTATGGAGAGGGTTATGCTCGGAATTTCGCTACGAGACATGATTCGTAACGATGAAATCCGTAGACGAACAAAGCTTACCGACATAGTTCTAAAAATTGGCAAGCTGAAGTGGCAATGGGCCAGTCACATCGCCCCTAGGACCGTTATCAGATCGGAAAGGAAAGTCCTCGAGTGAAGACCACGTTTAGGCAAAAGGAGCATAAGTCGCCCCTTCAGCAGGTGGACCGATGACCTAATGAGGACAGCGGGAAACCGTTGGATTCAGAAGGCACAGGACCGGTTGGATTGGCGTCATTTAGGGGATGCCTATGTCCAGCAGTGGACCTCAAAGGGCTGATGGATGGATGGATGGATGGATGTCCGTTTGTCTTTCACCAGGCTGTATCTTAATAACCGGGATTGCTAATCAACTGAAATTTTCTCATATGATGTATTTCTGTTGCCGCTATATCAACAAAAAACTAAAAATAGAATAAAATAAATATTTAAGAGGGGGCTTCCACAAATGTGATTTTTTGCCTTCTTTTATAATTAATGGTACGGAACCCCTGATGCGCGAATCCGATTCGTTCTTGACAGGTTTAATGGCTTTTGTCTTAATTATATTTATATGTAACGCTTTTTTGATATTGCGACAAAATACTAATATAGAAGTATCTTTTGTTCAAAATGTTGTTGCTACATGACGAAGTAAAAACTTCATTCTGTGACTTTGGTGTGGGTTTTTTTTATAACGTGCCTAAAGAAGTATAACTCTCTTTCACTACCACAAGCGCCAAATTTAAATTATATAACATATGTCACTCACACAAATGAATCGTTTCAAATGATATGTCAAAGGTTTTTATGTGTAGCCAATTAGGCTGCAGCGCCTGTCAAACAAATGGACATACATTCATGTATACGTACACATACATACATACGATTTATACATTACTCTCCTTCGGGCGCAGTCGGGTAAAAGCATTGACGAGTTGTCAGGTGTTGACTAGAAATACACTGAGAGTGATGCGTCGGGTGTCGTGTTTAGGTGTATTATTAGTCGTGTTAGAGGTGGGCTACCAGCAACACGCTAATCTGGATCGATTGGACGTTGTCGCGTGGGAAGACGTGTCGTCACGTGGCGTGTTGTGTTTATGTTTCTGGCCATATTAATTATATGGAAATGATTAGTGCCGACTCGCATCGGGTGGCGTGGCGTTGCGTTTAAATAGTATGTTTCCGCCTTTATATTAATGTATGACGACACAACTCCCAATGTCAAGTGACTTACTGTTTTCATACAACGTTCCAAAAATATATATTTGCAAATTGAATACCACTTTTTTCGAGAAATTCATTAATGAGAGTAAATAAATCAGCATTTATAAATAGTTTCTCAAATTTTTTGAACTAGCCAAATGCAGAATATGAAAATAGAAATATAAAAAAGCTTATTTATGAACACGACTTTTATTTGACACTTGACGCTCTGACAGTTTGATTTGACATTTTACTTGTAGTCAGTCTGACATTTGACACTTTAGTGCAAGTAATAGAGTTCCTTGAAATAATTTGAATTTTGTTTGTATACAAATATGAATTAGCTTTATATTGACATGAATGAAGAAGGTTACATTAATGTTTTCGGAAAACCCTATCTTCTGATGAAAATATAGAGTAAGTAATTTGTAAAGATTAATATTATGTGTTTATAGTAAGTTTTTTTCGTTGTTACCACTTAGTACTCATATATGCGGTCATAATAAACCGGTAATAGCATTCGTGTTTATACTTTTATAGTCTATTCATAATAATCAATTGTACGGTAAAGAACACCTACACGCCTGTAAGTTCTTTAAAAAAGTTTGGATACAGTGGGCTATCTCATATAATTCTTTCACGTGATACTTTCTCTTAAATTCTTTGTAAGAGACACCTTGTATCTAGCAGCTAGGAGAGGTAAAGCTGGGAAGTAGTATTCTGCACTATTCACACAGAAGGCGCTAGAATCTGCTTTCCAGCTTATGTGTATCAGATCTACCTTTAGTTTGTTCTTGATAATTTCAATCTTGCTTAAATTAAGATAATGAAGAATAAATTAAAATAATAAGAATAAGAATAGAATTAGAACAGCAACGGAGTATGCAATCCACGTAATGGCCATTAACACCCATTAATATCTATAAGCAACTTCATAAAGAACCCTCTGGTTACATTTGAAGTCAATCACATACGCATTGCTACTCTCAGGGACTAAGTTGGTTGCCTTTATTTAAAGTCAGTTGCAATAACATTTAATTGATTGCAGAATGAGTAGACATTTGAGACAGAGTTGAGTAAAATGTTATTGAATTTTAATAGTTTCAAAATTGCATTGTTATAGTAATAAGTATATAACAAGCAGTACTTAAGTATTATGTAGTAAATGTTTTTGGATACAGATTCTTTGTTGCTGTTGTAATCTCTCATAACAGTATTATGCACTAAACTGGTCACGTTTTTTTTAAACCGTTAACATCACACACCATATAGATTAACACTAGAAACACGGAATGTTTTGACACCTCTAGCAGCGCAAATGTTTTAGGAAAAAAAAATTGTATTGCATTTATGTGGTTTAGGTCCCATCCACATAATATACTTCATGATAAGTCATAAAACTCACGATTATATACATAATAAAATATTAACTAGAGTAGGAAGAATGTCGAAGTGGGTCAAATTTTGGACGCCCGCACTTCTAGTGTTAATAGAAGCCCAATATAAAGTGGGCTATGGATAGTACTGCATTGACCACTTACCGTTAAATGAACTGCATGCTCATTTGCTATTACAATTGATTAATTGATACGAAAATATGTAGCTTTGAAATTATTCTTTGAGAACTTGACTTACTGGTTTGATTGGCGTTTTTAGCTCAATTCATAGCAAACAATTTTGGTAATGTTATAAAATAATTTACTAATAGATATGCGTTAATACAGTTCATGCATAATTGTCATCAACATTATTATTTATTCTTAAAATTATATGTTGATTTATTTCTATTATTTTACATTATTTTCAATTATTTTACATTATTACTATTATTTTACATTATTATATCCGAGTATTAATACAGAACAATTATTAATGCAAAATAAATGTTATTAAATTATCTTTGGCTAATGTTTTTCTTATATTAATTTTAGATGAAGTTGTTGCTTGGCATAAATAACCGCACAAATCAATTTGCATCAGTTTTAAGTTAATGTTATCATTAACACACAATTGATAAGTTTTAACTAAAAACATTCTAAAAATAAAAACTTGTGTCTTTAACTACATTGTGTTTGCCTTGTAATGTTAATGATAAAGTTTATTTTAAACATATGCGTTAAAAAGAGTTAGTTATTCTTTACTTGGCTCTCATGTATAATTGCGTCTTTGTGTCGTGTCAGTATTCAATTAAGCGAAAGGTTTGTTATAAACATAATTGGCGAATTAATGCTATTATTGTGCCTCCTCTGTCACCAAATCTGTCATATATTCGGAATAAAAATCTATTGGACTCGTAAGCAAATCCACTAAAAAGTTCGAATAGAAAGGGAGTCTAAATTACACACGTTATGAAAGGTCAATTGTGATTTTGATTATAAATAGGTAGTATCAAATTATTTGAGGTATCGAATCACCTATTTTTTTTTGCTTTACATTTAAAACTCCTTAAAATTTCAATATCCGTAACTGCAACTATCCTAACCTATCAAATAATCATGAATATTATATTCTTTACCAGCTTAGGATAAAACATAGTTTCGGATTTATTATCAACCCATTATGTGTCTACTGCTGGCCATGGGTCTTCTCTCAGAATGAGAGTTTTAGGCCATAGTCCGTCGCATTGGCCAGGTGTGAAGTGGTAGACTTCACACACCTCTGAGAACTTTTTTTAAGGAACTCTCAGATATATTAGTTTCTTAACGATGTTTTTCTTTACCGTAAAGTAGTGATAATAATTTCTAATACGCACTAACCGATTCGGATTTATGTAGCAAATATTGACTGAACAAACATCCGATATTAAATATCCGTAGAATGCATAGTTAAAATGAATGTTCATTATATTGATTCTTTAACTTTGTCACAGAAATGACATAACCAGGTAAGTAAATAAACGTTCTGCTTGGGGTCATTTTAATTTCGTATTCATAAGCTTCCGTCAACATTGGTGGCTCCGCTGCTATTTTACATTTGTGACATTTAAGCAGAGCTATTTGAGCTTGCTTTTTGCGATTTGCGATTGCGCTTTTTTTATCTGAATGAAGTAGCAAACGAGCATTCAGTCCACTTGATGGTAAGTGTTCACTGCCGCCCATGGACATGTGTAATAAACTTCATACAGAACATGGTTTCCATCTGAAGTCAATCACAGATGCGTTGCTACTCCTGAGGACTCATGGTCGCCTCATATAAAAGTGTGCCGGCAACCACAATAATTTATCGATACACTACAAAATAAGTAATGCTGGATTGTAAGTTGGTTGGTATCTGTAATTTTTATGTTAATGAAAAATAGTAGTAATAGTTATGTTAATGAAGTTACATCGCAATAATTATATCTTTTTTTAAATAGTTGTGTAATTAAGTGTTATTTATTGTCATTAGAACTTGTATCATATTTGCAAACGTGAATAAATATAACGTTACTTGTGCGTCGTATTACCAAGTAGCACAGAGTACGTATCTGTGTTGTTGTTTATAGGAGTTTTAATTAGGTATCAGTTATTATGAAAAATAATGTGGGGAATTTCCATTCAAATATGTCACCTATCTCGATAAGGCTGTAACTTACTTTATTTCTTAACGGTGAAGCAAAACATCGTGAGGAAACCTACAAACCTGAGAGTTCTATAGAATAGAAAAATAGGTCCCGAAGGTGAGTAAAGTCGACCAATACCAGCGTTGCCAGACGTCCCGATTTTTTGATCAAAAATGAAAACTCCCGCGCGGGACAGGCTCAGTCACCTAATCTAATAATCTATACAAAAAGTCAAACAAAAGGTCGCCAAATCTATACGCATGTAATTATATCGGCATTTTGTCGGCCAAAGGTCGCCAAACGTGGATCCTCCGGCCCCTACGCCATGAAATCCCGCTTATTCAATCAAAAAGTTTGTAAATCCCGACTTGATAAAAAAAATCTGGCAACGCTGACTATTTCACACTTGGCCACAGCAATGTCTCTAAAGTCTAAATACTCTCTCATTCTGAAAGTAGACCCGTGCCAGTGGGACATTAATGGGTTGACAACAATACGTATTTGCATGTTTCATTGACAAACGACTTGGTCACACACTTTGTACGCAAGCTGTGTTACTCGGAAGCGTACATTAAGTAAAAGTAGGGAAGGGCCACGCAGGTGTTCCGTTTCCGTCAACATGAAATTCTTAGGAGAAATTAAGTCTTAAATGTCGGCAGTAGAAGTGATTTTGCACTGATAACAAACGTAAGGTCATTGAAAGTGGCCCTTGAAAACTTTCTAGTTTGTCTTGTCTCTGTCACATTGAGATTCGATGATGTACAAGTTAATTTGAATTGACACGCGATTTAAAAGAAAATTAACCTACTTCGTTCAACATTTTATATTGTTTATGGTTTTATACCTGTTATCCATAAGCATAGTCAAGTTAAATAAATAAATTGATATTATACTAATCATTTGGGTTTAATACAAACGTTGTTCAATATTATAACAAAGAAGAAATACATTCAGTTATGTATGTTTGTTTGAAACACGCCCGTGTTTCTCTTAAATAATTCTATTTTTTCAAAGTAGTAATAGATGGCGCTGTACACATTACTTCTTCAAACAACAAATTCCACAGCTACGGAAATATTAGGTATATGGTATAAGTACCTATTACAAAAAAAATCGTTGTATATTCAATGTTGTGCTGTAAAAGAATATATAAATACAAATTGTGTGTCGTAATAGAAATCGTTACAGTCAACTTTTAATTAGCCTTAAAATATGTGAATGTTTATGTCTATTTACTTAACAAACATATTGTGCATAATAACAAGTACAATTAAAGAAGTTAAGTGGGTAATTACAAATGAAATCTTAATTTTAATGCGTATTTTTTCTGCTAGTTATGACAATTAAAATATGCATTTAGTTTGATTGATTTATTTGCTATACAGTAAATTTTATGTATTAATTACATCTTACTTAAGAACTACCATGTAGTGGACTCATATTTTTAACTAATTAATATGCATACTATGCGTTGTCATAAACGTGTCATTGAATATAAAAACAATTTACCAATATTTCATATATTATTTAACTAAATTCAGCAAATACATGACATGTTGTAGATATAAAAACTAAAGCAATCTATATAAAAGGTTTAATAAGTAAAGGACCTCAATGTAGTTAAATTTTTTAAGCAGTAAAGTTTCTCCACTGAAAAGTTTACAATCTGAAGATGTACTTATCTCTTTTCACAGATATTTTTTTATCTGGCTTTGTTGTATTTATTCATTGTTAATTCTGTCTATGCAATTAAGTTATTAGGCAACGTTTTTTTTATTCGTTTACGAATGATATATCACATTCGAATTGAAAAATAATAACAAAATATTAATTTAAACAATCTAAAACGCTTACCATGGCAATGTCAATGGGCAATAGCAAATCCCATGCGTTAATCCATGCCATACATTAACTAACACACGTACCTCGTCACAAACCTTCCTATTTATAACAAGCACCAAATGGCCGTCTCCTTTAACTTGGTCTTGCAGTACTCTGCAGCGTCAAGGTTAAGGAGTTGAAGGTCTAACTTTTCGCTATATGTCTTTGCTTAGTAATTTTATTACATACACGTAAGCACCAAATAGTACATCCACGGTCGAACTACATTGATTCTACCACCAGGGTAATTTATCTTCCTAGATAAGACAGTGGGTACTGTTACAAACACTTAAAACGTCATTGAAGCTAGGATAGAAGGAGATAATTATTATAGGGACGCCTTTTCTGTACTTTCCTTTAAAGTTCAATGTATTTTGTTACGTCACAGTATTGGATGTCAAAGTAAAATGGTAATGTAATATGAAATGTCGGTGGATTCGTTACACGGTCGAGTAACAGTGACAGAAGGGCGGTTGAAAGTGGTGTAACGCTACTTTCATGATCTCGACAAGTGTAGTGAAGGTCGTAACAAAAATTTGCAGTCGAGTACAGTAATACCCCGAACTTACGCGATAGGTGATGATGATAACCGCGTAAGTCGATTGCGTAATTCGGGGTATAAGAAATACCTAGCACAACATAAATTGTAGCTGTGCGGTTCCGTCCGTCAAAACATGTGTATTACTAAGCAATAGTGTGGGATAGTAATTGTGTATGTAATCGATGATAAAGGCGATGTGACGCTCAAACAAAAGGCGAATGGAAGAGATTTGAAAGTCGCGTAACTCTGAGTTCGCGTAAGTCGGGGTAGCGTAAGTCGAAGTATTACTGTATAACATCTTTGAAGTTATACTTCTTTTGGTGCGTTAGGGTAAAATGAAGAGGGTAAATTTATACTATGCGCGCGCACACCGTCACGAAAACCAACACCTTAAAATTAGCCATAATCAACATTTTAGTTAGTGTCATTTTTGTACAAACGTGGAATAAGAAGGAAGATAAAATGTTTAAAAAGATTTTTATCTAATTACAAAGGAGTATTAAAAATACATCCCTTTACCTATACACGAAAGATACATACATGCATGCGAATACATGCGAAGCAGCGAAAATAGGCTAGTTTATCATAAGCGAACGATTTGGCTTAGAGGTATAAGACGACAAATAGTGGCCGAGAAAAAAAATAAAGCTAGTCTCACTTAAAATCTGTTGAGTACGAGTACTTTTAAATACCTTACTGTGAAATATGCATTAACCACGGCGATTAAAATTAACGTCTCCGCGATATTCTGTACCCTTACAGTCTATTTAGTTTCCTCACAAAAAGCATTGTTCTTGCTCATACACTAAACACTTAACTTTTTTGGCCATATATTTTTTAATGAAGTAGCAAACATGCAGTCCACCTGATGGTAAGTGAATATTGGCGCCCATGGTCATCTGTGAGGAACTTCATATGGAACAAGACTTCATCTAAAGTCAATTACAAATGCGTTGCTGTTCCCGAGGAATAAGATGGTCGCCTCTTAGAAAAGTGTGCCGGCAACCACACCCTTCCACCGAAACGCAAGAACTGCTTCACGCTAGAAATAGGTGTGTCGGTGTCCGCCGGTCAATCCATATACGTTCTACCACCTTAAATGAAGGTAAACTAAAACAAGAATAATGCTTGTTTTAAGGAAACATAATAAACTGATACTTAAAGATGGCTAAGGGAGTGTAGATACTGTATTTCGACTTGGCGCATGTAGCAGTCGTATGCAGAAGCTAGTTCATAAACATGCATTCAAGCTGATTTCCGTTTCGCGTCCCATAGGGTTTGATAAATAGGCCAGGGGCGATGACCTCGGCTATCATTGCTACGCGTCTTGTCAAACGTTTCTGTTTTCTAAGGAAATCGCTTGACTGGTATTTTATTTTGAAAGTAGTGTAACATCATGGTTAAGTGGTAGGGTACTATCGCCGTATTTTTTTTGTGTTATGGCAACAATGTGTGTACCAAAACCAATTAACTCTCCTTCTTCTTCCTTCCATTTTCTCTTTATTTGGGGTCGAGTCTCCTTATCACTTTGCTCCAGGCCGCTTTGTCCTGGGTTGTCCCTGCGTCCGTGTGAAGGAGTTCCAGTTCCCTTCTGATATTGGACCACCACGTAGCTTTTGGGCCTCCTCTTTCTCTTGGATGTTCAGGAAGGTTTAAAGCGATTTTTACTACGTGGTCATCTGTTCTTTGTTGAATGTGGCCATACCATCGCAATCTATTTTCTTGTTAACCAATTAACTACGTACTACTACTACTACAAAACCAATTAACTACATAGCCATATTATTTCTTAATCTATTTGATATACATATATATCCACAATGTTACGAAGTTTTAACTGGTCTATTCTGTTAACGAAGCTTTAGACCTTCCGAAACGCCTCGTTCATGATTTGTTTTAAATAAAATTACTGGCTTAAATAGGGTAGTATATATATTTTTTAATTTAGGCATGTTATGCTAAGTTCGCCATGTTTGTTGTCTTCCTTACCTTTCTTAACCATACCGGTAAAATATGTAGACATATAGATAAAAACGGGTGACGTATATAATATATGCACATAAATGGCACCACGCAGTACGTGTGTAATAAAAATGAAATATTTATAATTTCTGGCTTTTTCCCACAGTTGTTACTGTTTAACCTAGACGGCAAACTATGAAATAAAAAAACAATTTTAAACAAAAAATACAACCGACTTCCATGCCACATAAAAGTAAAAAATAATTTAAATACATGTTGGTTTAGAGCAAACACAGTTCTTAGTACATAGTCCCGAAGTCGGCGCTCACCATATTTTGCTGGATCATGACGAAACTACATGTATCTTATATGAGCGCCGACTTCGGGACTATGTACTAAGAACTGTGTTTGCTCTAAACCAACATGTATTTAAATTATTTTTTACTTTTATGTGGCATGGAAGTCGGTTGTATTTTTTGTTTAAAATTTTTTTTTTCACGCTTTTCAGTCACGATAAAATCAGTTATGGCTGTTGCTAGTCGTCCGCTAACCGGATGAATAAAATTAATTATTCGTCCGATTTTCGGATGAATAAAATTATGTGCTGACGTCATCATATAAAAATAGACTTCTTTGACACAACCGGTCGGGGGCGCTACCGCGCCCCCTCCCTTAGATTCTGAATTGGAAAAATCTGTTCGAACCTAACCTAACCGAATAAAACAACTTTTTCTGAGTAAACAGTTATATATAGAATAGACCTATAATTATCAATATTTAAAGTAGAAAAAGTAATATAAACCTTATAACTAAGAGTATAATTCAACTGATACTGATAAAAATAACCCATCCAATTTAAAAAGGTTGGTGGTACTCTTGCATCTTTCAGGTAATTGTATTCAAAGTGGAATTTTTGATCATAATTATATCCTCTCCGAAACTCATTGTTGGTATTGTGAACAACAATATTATGTATACGTAAGCACAATATGGCCGATGCCTACGGTTTAAACTTGAAGGACCCCAGCATTATCAGGGTTGAGGAGTTGAAGGTCAAAATTATCATGTCATATCTTTGCTTAGTAATCTCATTACATATACGTAAGCACCATATGGCCGATGCTTATGGTTTAAACTTGCAGTACCCTGCATCATCAGGGTTGAGGAGTTGAAGGTCAACTTTTTTATCATACGTCTTCGCTTTGTAAGTATATTACATACCCATAAGCATCAAATGGCCAACGCCTATAGTTTAAGCCTGAAGTACCCCTGCATCATCAGAGTTGAGGAGTTGAAGGTCAAATTTTTCATCTTATATCTTTGCTTAGTAATCTTATCAGATATACGTAGCGATCATGTAGCTAACGCCTATAGTTTAAGCTTGAAGCACCCCAGCATCATCAGTATTGAGGAGTTGAAGGTCCAATTTTCCACCGTATACAACCATTTTTCTAATGTTTTACCTTACATTTTTTTAAATATCATTTTGAATGCGTAAGATTGAAATAGCTAAGTTTTATGGCTTAGGCATTCAATACCCCTGCATCATCAGGATTGAGGAGTTGAAGGTCCAATTTTTCGTCGTATACCTTTGCTTAGCAATGTTATTACAAATCCGTGAGCAACAAATGTCTAACGTTTATGGTTTAAGCCTGCAGTACCCCTGCATCATCAGGGTTGAGGAGTTGAAGGTCAAATTTGTCATCGTACATCTTTGCCTTGCTATCTTATTATATATCCGTAAGCACTAAATGGCCATCACCTACGGCTTGGGCTTACAGCACCCTGCATCATCAGGGTTGAGGAGTTGAAGGTCATTTTTTTTATAATATGTCTTTGCTTAGTATTGTTATAACATACCCATAAGCACCAAATGGTCAACCCCAATGGTTTAGGTTTGAGGCACCCCTGCATCATCAGGATTGAGGAGTTGAAGGTCAAATTTTTCATCACATGTCTCTGCTTAGTAGTCTTGTTACATATATGTAAGCACCAAATAGCTAATGTTATAGTTTAGGATAGCTGTAATCCTACATCATCAGGATCGAAGAGTTGAAGGTCAAATTTTTCGTCAACCTATATAAGCATAGATATATAATACATATTCCAAGTTTCATAAGAATCGATTCGGCAGAAGCCGAGTTATCTCAAATTATCTAAAAAACTTGAGGAGTGGTGGTGGTTTCCACCCCATAACTCAAAGAGTTAAGCATCACAGCATACCCATGTCCAAAAGAAAAAGTTGCGTGACGAAATTTCCTATCAAATAAAAGAAAGAAAATGGAAATCGGTTTATAAACACCCAAGTTATTCAAGATTTTAAGAAACCGACATTTTCCAATTTTCCGGGAAAACCGCCGGAAGGTTTTCATTTTCCTCAATATGGGACTGCCTGTGAAACTAGTCGCATACAATGTCGTATGAATCGTGTCGGTAGGTCGACGATTTCTAGCCATTTCGCCCGAACATACATAAAAAAAAAAAAAAAAAAAAAAAAAAAAAAAAAAAAAAAAAAAAAAAAATACGTGACGAATAGATAACCTCTTTCCTTTGGGAAGTCGGTTAAAAATGTAATAGAATCAGTAGCTGATTAAACATTTGCCGCCAATAGACTAAGTTAATTGAATTATTTTTAATTATAAAGAATCTATAAGATATTATGTATTTGTCGTCTCTAAAATATGTCGCCCTAGGCTACAGACTGCTAGTAAATGCGTCTCTAACTAGATACATAGTAAGTTTTCTAAAAACGTATCAGTCAAAAGTAAACAAAGACAGTGTATCAAAAGTTCAAAGACCTACAATCCTGTTCCACCGTGAATTGGGTGACACAATAACTGGTTAAGGTTTAGCGCATATATACAGTTGGTTATATCGATCAAACAGTTTTGTCTAGTGGTGTCCTTGTTGAATTAACCAGTTTAGTCGACGTTAGTACACACTGTCTGTCCAGTCGTTTTCTGCACTGGTCTTCTAGTTTCGTCAATTAGGCTTCTGTAATTAGATGCAGATTGATTTTAGTCCTGGCAATACACGTTGAACTGTCGGTCGACAATTGTACCAGAAAACATAGGGTGATTGATTTTGTATTCTTTTTTTATAAGGCTTTCGAGATAATTTTATGTAAGATTCTCGTTAATTAGACTCTCCTCTCTCTCGTTAGTTAGAGTCTCCAAGTGACTACCGCAACAAAACGACGCGTCGTGAGTGCAAATTGGATTTGTATGACGGTAGTCGATTGGAGACAAAAGTCGTCGAGTATCGAAGATTTGTGTATCCTTGTGTACGAAGGGTCTTTTACGGATCGACTTACATTCTCATATACAACTTTATATTATTCCATTACACTGTAACGTGCAAGTAAATAGTTGTTCGACTAAAGATTACCTATTTACCTATTTACATTGTATATGCGCTAAGCCTTATAATTTGTAGCGCCAATCTACGCTGTAGATTCAAAGCGCTGCGCTGCCAATGTTGCTAACTGTGTCCATTGTTTTCTCCCTATTAGTGATTTACGAACATAAAATAAATTCTCCACAAAATCTCTCGGAACTCGTATTCTGAGATGATTCCCTATTATCCTCTTTTTAATTTGTACACTTATTTCACATAAAAATAATCTTTAATATTTCACTATCATCGTCATCAATGATTGATTCACTATCATTACTTAGGGCCAATTGGTGACAGAGATCACATAGGTAGTCTTTTTTTAATACACAAAACTAACACCTTTAAATTCCCCAAGGCAATGCCTACCCCTAAGTTGGCGTTGGCTACACTGAATTTGCAGACAGTGTTGCGAAGTTAGAAGATTTTCCCCCAAATTTAGAAGAAAAAGGTAGGATGGGGTTTTTTTAGGGGTGTTTTATTTTTAGGGGTGCTTTTAGGGGTTTTGTATAACTTCAACATTTAGGTGTTTTTAAAGGGAACGGAAAAAGGACGACGAAAAAAAAAGGACATCACATCCGATCCGGTCAGCACTACATCTGATGACTTTTTTTTTCGTCGTCAGGGAAAAACCTACGAATTGATTCAGAGATACGGGAGGTTGCCAGGAATTTCAATTCATTGTGGGAATTTTTATGGAGGCTTTAGGGGGATACAGTTTTGAGAGTTGGTAACCCTGTTTGTAGATTACGCAGACTTGCCGGGCGGCGTCCGCCGATAGCAGACGCTCTTTCCTATGATTCTCCCATTTCGCACTTTATATCATCGATTTACATTTACGTGATAGCTTGGAAATAGTTAATAAGTAGGTAATTGGACGTTTATCGTCTACGTTGCCTTATTTTTCGTAAATATCTTGTATAGGTATTAATTTCTCTTGCGTGTTAGGTAAATATTTTAAGGGTTTGTTTGTACATAAGACATGTTACGGGCAAATTAATGAGCTTGAAGTATTTAGTGGATGCTTTGAACATTATTACTAAGATGAAAGACTTGGTATTTACAAATTATTTATTATTAAAATTATAAATGCTAATGTTTGTAAGGCTATATATCTTCTTTGAACCTGAAAGCAATTTGTTAGTCCATTTGTTTATTTAGGCAGATATAAGATAATTATAGTGTTTCTTTCAAATATCCTCATTTAAACTTATACTTACTTATGATATGATAAAATTCAAGGTTATTTTGTTAAATTTAAGGTAATGATACTGTAATACATAAATATCTGATAAGTACTACTTCGCAAACGTCATATTTCGCACTCTGGTACTGTATCTTTTGTCTTGATATTGAATTATTAAAGTGGACCACGTTTGGTGATTTCGGTCAAATGATAGTCTTTATAATTGTAACTTTAAAGTGTATTTATGCGTATATATTAAAGTGTATTTTGCAGGTAGAACCAGTGTAGTTCGTCCGGGGATGTACCACCGTCACACCTGTTTTTATTGAAATTGTGCGTGTGTTTGTGTGTGTGTGTGCGTGCGCGCCCGTGCACGTGTGAGAGAGTTCTTTTTTATTTTTACAGGGCAACGTCCCAGCGGTGTCCACTAATGCTGCTAGCACATGACCCGATGAACAAAGTTGTATACAAACCTTGGACCTCATTGAGCAAGTCGTGCGTTTGTAATGTATGCCAGTTTGATAATCCCATGTCAAATTACATAATTCAACGTTACTGTTTTCGTAACCTAAACTGGTGTTGACATTGCGCTGTGTTCTTTTTAGGCGTTTTTGTGTTGTCTTTGTTTTTATCAAGTTACGTTTTCTTTTACATGACTGAAGTAGCAAACGAGCATGCAGTCCACCTGATGGTAAGTGGTCATTGCATAACCCGGCGTTGCTCCCACGGCGTCGGGTACCTTTTGAAGGTTTCCCCCTCGATAACAAAAAAAAAAAAAAAAAAAAGTGGTCATTGCCGCTCATGGACATCTGTTATCAACTTCATAAAGAACACTATCACCCGTATTCACAAACAATACTATGTGGCCTCATAGTGTTAGCTAACGCATAGGGTGGTTAAAATTATTTCATAGACAATACTTGAGCAAAATCCAACGCTATGCGTTTGTCAAAATCGACGCATAGGTAAAGTAGCCGTCGAGCTATTTTATGGAACGCATAGCATCGTTTATTAAGGTTCCGTAACCAAAGAGTAAAACCACAATATAAATATCTACAGTAGTCTAACTCCTTAGAAGCGCACGAAACGCAAGTTTACCTACGCGGCTCGATTTCGGTTTGCATTCGGTCTACAAACAGACCCGAATGTGCCGTAGAGACGAGCGGACTGTGTAACGGTTTTTTGAGCAGTGATTTTTTTATTTTACTAATAATATGGCGAAGAAGAATTGTAGACTATATTGTGCTGTTTTTGGTTGTTTGAATTCTACATTAACACATCCAAAGATAACATTTTTTAAATTACCTTGAAACTACGAAAGGTAAGACAATTATAATGTTTTTTAATGTACTAGAACGACCTTCTTTTTTAATAAATTGGTTTTTAGCTTTTCTATCGAATGTAATACCTGGATCCATAAATAATTAAAGGATATTATGATAAAGGGAAGTGACATAGGTAAGTATGTGTGTCCTACATGCCATTGGCGAAGTGTATCTCTTTTCAATAAAGTACATAGTTATAGGTAAGTGATATTTTTGCAAAAAATAGAATATTGTTCGATAAATAAATAACTACATAAAATAAATAAATCATTTTAAATTTATAATTACATTTTTAAACCTTTTTTTTTTTTGTTGTCGAGGGGGAAACTTTCAAAAGGTACCCGACGCCGTGGGAGCGACGCAGGGTTATGCGTGATTTTTACCGGACTAAAACCCCCCCGGTGGCCGTCCTCGGCGCAAAAAAGGAGGACTCCGGGATCTCGAAACGACTTCAACCGGAATCCTCCGAGCGCGTTGCCCCATCGGGCTCCTCCCAGACGGGCGTTTGGGCCCACCACTTCGTCTAGTCTTTACGATGGTATGCGACCACACATACCGCCGTCCTTCCCGGGATTGCCTGACCGAACGGTTCGAGCTCTCACTCTGCAAACACGGAAGCCCCTTTTAGTCGCCTTTTACGACAGGCAGGGGATGTCATAGTCCTATTCTGATCCCGGAGCTACAGGGATGACAGACTTGCCTGAAAAAAAAGCTCTTTTTTTAATATTTGTGGATATCTCCTAAAACGTTGTTTGGAGAAAGATGATTGTCAAGCCTTGAAGTCATATAAAAAGCCCGATCAAAGAAGCCATAATTTCAGCGAAGAGAGTCGGTATTTAAGCTACCGAGACTACTGCAAAAATAATTTACAAAGTTTTTTAATAATACCCAGGGATGATTTTGTGCAATATATAGAAAAATTGGAGGAAATATTTCGAACTTCATTTAAAACAACACACATAAATTGTAAAGTAGCTGCAGGTATTTATAACCAAATGAAAGATATTCCTTTTTCTCCACCATGTCAATATTTCCCAAAATTATTTTTTATTATGCTTTTTATCCGAATGCGAATTTTTTATACTATTAAATTTAATAATAAAGCCTTTCGGACGTCTCAGTCGAGGCGCAAATATTTTTCAGTGTTAAATTTGTAATTATTATTAGTAAAATAATGATTTGTTATTAAAAGTCTCACATATTAAAAAAATAGTTTTTTTTATAACCTAAATCGATTAATTAAAAAACATTACATGTATTCAACACTTCCTATACAATTCACATGAATTATATTTGTTTTTAAAAAATAAATAATAGTTAAAAAAAAACTAAAAAAACACGTTTTTCA
The DNA here is from genome assembly GCA_949699795.1 of Spicauda simplicius. NCBI lineage: Eukaryota > Metazoa > Arthropoda > Insecta > Lepidoptera > Hesperiidae > Spicauda > Spicauda simplicius. Next base: position 6,355,557 of record OX453077.1, read on the forward strand.
TATAAAACCGAACTAAACAATAGAAAATAAATTAAAATGAATTTAAATTAAGAAAATAGTGTTAAAAATTTTTATGAATATAAATTAATAATAGCTTTTTTTAAAATATTTTTTTTTTATTCACACTATTATTAATTTATATTCATTGAAATTTTTAACACTATTTTCTTAATTTAAATTCATTTAAATTTATTTTCTATTTTTTAGTTCGGGTTTCTATAAAAAGCGTGCTTTTTAGTTTTTTTTAACTATTATTTATTTTCTACTTTTTAGTCAAAATAAAACATGGAATAATTTTATCAAATTAGTGTATTGTCATCGGTCTTCAATAAATCTACAAAGTTTGAACGAAATCTGGCCGTTTAAAGTGGGTCAAAATCGCGCCCAAAGAAGTCGGTTACAAACAAACATACAGGTGAAGCTAATAAAAAGCTAATAAAAATATATAATAATTACTGTCAAACAACCAGAAAGAAAGTATTCATACTGGTTGATGTTATTAAAATACTATAGGCAGGCAGCCCTAACGCAATCTTTCGCCCAACGCCTCCGTAGGTATAAAATTCAAGGACACGGCGGAGTTAGAGTACTGTATGATATTTATATTGTGGTAAAACCGAAACCCTATTACTTAAAGTCTCCGCTGTTCGTCAGGCCGTCTGTCCGTCTATCTGTCCGGGCTGTATCTAACGAACTGTAATAAACCGTGACAGTTGAAATTTTCACAGATGGTGAATTTCTGTTGCCGCTATAACAACAAATACTAAAGACGAAATAAAAATAAGTATTTATGGGGGCTCTCATACAACCAACGTATTTTTTAAATGTTTTTTTACAGATAATGTATGAAATATACGAAACCCTTAGTGCTCGAGTCCGACTCGCGGTTGGTCGTTGTTTACGTAACTTGGTTACAAGTTACCGAGTAACGTAATAATAATGATTTGTCAGTGTTGTCAAAAAGTCTAGAGTGAATGCAGCTACAACAAATGGACCAATTACAGAGTCCGAACCAACGCTATGGCACCTCATAGCAAAGTATTACTTGAGTGTCGTTTATGAATTAGATGGCTTGACATAACGAACTCACAAGATAGTATCGCTCTTTGCATAGTATTGTTTCATTACTTAAGAAAGTATTGTTCTTGAATACGGGTATATGACTGACTATGAGTGACTTCCGAGCACTATGATGGTCGCCTCATGTAAAAGTATGCCGACAACCACACCCTTCCATAGAAACGCAAGAAGCGTTACGCTAGAAATAGGTGTGGCGGTGGTACTTCCCCGGTCGAACTACACTGGTTCTACCACCTTTAAACGTTTTTTTAAGACTGCATGCTCGTTTGCTACTTCATTCAAATAAAAAAAAAACGTTTAGATATTACTAGATAATATGCGCTAGAGCGATAACTATACTGGTCTAACTCGCAGTAGGTTATGATTTCGATCCCTGGGGTGACAGATGGCTTTAACACGCTCGCTGCATTACGAGATCTATCAGATCTCTTGCCAAGTCCAACGTTGACCAAAGGTGACCAAGTCCGCGCGGCCAAGTGCAAAATCGCAGACAAAGTTCTGAGTATTATTATTACCAGACGGTGTCATGCTTAGCGACTAAGTAGACTCTTCTGTGCCAATTCCTGTGCAGGATTTTAGTAACAGTATTGGACTAAAAAAGCAGCTATAACTGTTAAGTTCTGAGTACCAGTTCAAATGTAATTCTCATAATTACGTTCGAACTAGGTACTTAGACCTTAAGAGTACTAGTAATGTAAATGAATCAATCCTAAATACTTTTTGTTGTTCTCTTACCTTTTTAGAATTTATTATCACGGCAGCGGGACACTTGGGAAGCACTCCCGCCCTCCTTATTTTTAACTTCTTCTTAGTTTTAATTTACCAGCGTGGCGGAGCGGGTGCCATATCGGTCTGACGCGCAGTGGGTCTCGGGTTCGATTCCCGGCCAAACAGGTATCTGAATGATGAGTTTAGATTCATGTTCTGGGTCTGGGTGTTTGTGTATTCGTCTTGTGTGTGTCCATGATACCCACGACACAGGAGAAAATCCTAGTGTGGAGCTATGAGTGTAGAAAGCGTGTGTGTTTTATAATTTGTTATTATGGATGTACCCTCATTATTTACAGGTATATTCGTATGTTAAGTACAATACACCTTTATTTATATTTGTATTGTACAGTTTTTACTTTATTGTATAAGATTTCTCGGCATTCTCGCTTCGTTAATTAACATACATATGTACCTAGTACCTACATACTACATGCTTTAAGAGCGGAATCCTCGCGTGAACTTATTTATTACACGACAGCGAAGCCATTATGAGCTGTTGCTGGTTTTAATAATAATAACGTTATGTAACTTTCCTGTTTTCCCACAATTATGGCGTATTAAAATTCACATCCTACTTTAAGAGGTTTTCTTTTGTTGTCATTAACAATATGTATAATCTATATTTTTAATGTATCTAACTGAAGTAGGTAGTTATGTAAGATTATAACAAAGGAAATAAGTAATAGGTACGTGACCACCTTGGTCATAAAAGTCTTGCTTGACCCATGTGAACTAACGTGAGCGTCACGGTCACGTGTTCCTTCCTTTAAAACGTAACCTCAGAAAAAAGTAGATAGACGAGCCTTAATTAGCAAAATATGTATTTAAGTAAAAAAATGTCGGCTAGCGTAGTAGATAGGAATCGTTGGTTCAAAGATTTACTATTATAAATCATTCAACGTTTAGAACGAAGTAGAACCCCAGAATAACAATGTACAGATCACGCTCTTAGACAAGCTTTTTAAGTATGACCTGACTTGGTGTTGTCTTGATACCAGCTGGCACGGGTTTTAATATATAGATGTATTATGGAGGAAGCAGGAAAACCAGGTTTCTATCAGGTTATCTGGGTGTCGTTGGTTGAAGATAAGGAATGGCCACGGCTATCTCTCTCTCCTCTCAGTTGCGCAATTGCGAGAGAGACTTACGGGGCACCTAAATTCTTATTTCTCTTTCAAACCGATGGACGTTTCCGCTGACAGGCAACCATGTCTCTCCTACTCTATGTATAAATACTAGGGCTGTACAATTTAACCAGCCAAGCCGGCTAAAAAAGTTAGCTAAATTAATTAGCTAGCTAACCGATAGGCTTAGCTAATTTAACCGGTTAACTTAACTAGCTCAGCTAATTAGCCAACGGCTAGCCGGCTAACCGGCTAATTTTTTTTACAGCTATTCACCGATTTCTTTTCTATAGAAAGGTTGAAAAAGTAATATTAAGGCTCTTTTTTTGTTTAAAGAAACGATAGTCGCGAAATTTACTTATTTAATATTTTATCAATAATTTAAATAATTATGTTTACTAAAAATAATTATGTGAGTATATATAATAATAGTTTTTAGAAAATAATATAATTGAAAATGATAGTCTTTGATAAATACTACAGCAAATTATTACCATAAAATTTGTTTTAATACAAGATTTAAATTGCGCGCGTTTTTTTTATTTTTTTACTAAAAAACGAACTACTGTACAAATTAACGTCACCATTAAAAGAACCTTAATATTATTTTTTGAACCTTTCTATAGAAAAGGAATCAGTGAATAGCTGAAAAAAATTAGCCGGTTAGCCGTTGGTTAATTAGCTGAGCTAATTAAGTTAACCTGTTAAATTAGCTAAGCCTATCGGTTAGCTAGCTAATTAATTTACCTAACTTTTTTAGCCGGCTTGGCCGGTTAAATTGTACAGCCCTAATAAATACCTCTATGCAGTATCAGCGTTAGGGTAGGACGCTGTTGGGCCACTGCCCAGGGTGCTGGACACGAAAGGGCGCCGCAGGCGTTCCTTTTTGTACCATTTTTTTTGATATCGATGGGGAAACCTTCGAAAATACCCGACGCCGTGGGAGCAACGCCGAGTTATGTGGGATTTTTACCTCACTAAAACCCCCCCGGTGGCCATCCTCGGCTTTGTGTGGAGGACACCGGGATCTCCAACGGACCGCGTCCGGTGTCCTCCGAGCGCGATGCTCCCTTCGGACTCTTCCCAGTGAGCATTGTTCTCAGTGCGCCACCCTGGTGTTTACGACAGCATGTGGCCACACATGCCGTCGTCCTTGACGGGGTCGCTTGGCAGGATAGTTCGAGCTCCCTCTCTTACCGCCCGCAACCCCGGAAGTCCCTTTTAGTCGCCTCTTACGACAGGCAGAGGATACCGTAGCCCTATTCTTATCCAGGAACTACAGGGATACCTTTGCATTGCAATAAAGGGGCGTAGCAGAAATCTCGCCCAGGGCGCTGGTATTGCTAAACCCGGCACTGCCTCTATGGTTCTAAACCTTCCTTAAACTAGACTTCCTTATAGATTCTTCCTTGCTATAAAATACTATGTAGTTGCCTCCACACTCGGAGCCTGAGAATTTCTAATAATGTGTATGTTTTATATGTTAATTACTGGTTCGTGACAATAAAATTATCATATTGCGGTGTTTATCGTCAATATTGAACTTACAATATAAATGAATGATTCATTTAAATCAAACAAGTCAGTGCGGAAGAAAATCATAATAAGAATGGTATTTACGTCTTCATTGTTTTTCGTATAACATTATGCTTATCAAAAACAAAACTGAATTCTGTAACGTATTATGATTGTATCAATACATTTAATATCATATTTATAAATCGTCGGGTGACAAGAAAAACTTAACGGGTGACAAGATTTAATAGCAAATATAAAATCTATCCTATGACTTACGCTCAAGTAAAATGTGTTATCTCTCAAAATCTTCTTTCTCTTAGCTATGAAGAAACAGAAAAACTCTTACACTAGTGTTTTCAACACTGCGACATACATGCACACACCTATTCACACGCACGCAGACACACACACACACACACACACACACACACACACACACACACACACACACACTCATTCACACACACATGCACACTAATTATAATCTAATTTACTACTACTATTTATTTTAATTACTATTCATTGTCTATGTGGAAGAGCGGGGTACCCAGTAATACAGGTCTATAACCTAGTACAGGGGCCCTTGCCACTAGTTTTAAGAACTGTTTTGAAATGAATAAAGATTTTTTTTTTATTATTTACTAACTACAAAATTGTATAATCCCGATTGTTTCACTTCATACACTATTCTTTAACAATACCTACATTATTATTACGTAAATATTATATGGATACAATAACCTGTACGATATTTTATTTAATGATATAACTTCAGGACACTTCATATAAATGAAATTTTGGGATCAAAATATTATTAAATGCTGATAACTTCATGTTGCATATTCTATAGTTAGGTAGTAACTTTTCCTGTCACCCGACGAAATGTAAGGATGTGTGTTTGTTATTGTTATTGTGGATTTCACTGAAATTTAGCACACACATATGTTATGACCTAGATTCACGCACAGGATACTCATTTACTTATCATGATAGATATCATGATACCACGGGAGTACCTAACCTATGTTTAGCCCCTTGTTCATCGGTGTAGCGTAGTACTAAAAAGTGTGTCATGAATTCATAATTGGGCTCTTAATCTTGAAAATCAAATACCTGCACCATAAAATATTTATATTTACCTAATTATCAATGTGTAACGTCTTGAAAGATTTAACTTGAATCTGTAGATCCTTTCAAAATCACTCTCATGTTGCAAATATCCAAAGGTCGTCGTTATACTTAAGCTCGGAGCCTTTCAGCTTGTAGTGTTGAAGAGCTACATTGCAAAGGAAACTCATTCCACAGGCAAATGGACTGTAGCTGTATTGTATTCACCCATATTCCTACTACGAGTAATAACAGTAATGTTAAATACTGCTTTATTTTGGTTTGAAAAGGTGGTGTTGAAGTGTTCCAATTCAGTACTAATCTTATTTGGAATTAAGGCTGTGTCCCCAGTAGGCAAACTGTTCGCGGCCGACTGAATTTACGACGGATCGGTTTAGTACGATTATTTGAAATATTTGAAATGGAGTGTCCAAGTTTTATTCGTGTTTAAATGTATATATATATATATATATATATATATATATATATATATATATATATATATATATCCCTACTAATATTATAAATGCGAAAGTAACTCTGTCTGTCTGTCTGTCTGTCTGTCTGTCTGTCTGTCTGTCTGTTACTCTTTCACGGCAAAACTACTGAACCGATTTTTATAAAATTGTGTACACAGATAGTGGTGACCTTGGGATCCATTATAGGCTACTTTTTATTTCAAAAAATGGGTTGAAAATGTTAAAATCGAGCATAAATGTTTCTATGGTAGTTCGTTTTTGACTAAGAGCTGTACTATTATTTACGTCAAGGGGTATCATAGATTTGATTAAAAACTTATGTGAATAATAAAACATTAAAAAATATTGATTTTGAGTCGACAACATATATTCGTAAAACTCGGTATGTCGTGAATTTTGTTAAATTCCAATGCAAATGACAATCTCCATATTGGCTTTTGACAAAGAGGTGTACTAATAATTCCGTCAAGGGGTATGATAGATTTGATTAAAAACTTATGTGAACAATTAAACATTAAAAATATTGATTTTGAATCGACAACATATATCCATAAAACTCGGTATGTCGCGAATTTTGTTAAATTCCAATGCAAATGACAATCGCCATATTGGCCCTTTCGCCTGGACGTCATCGTGAGTTCGTTCAGAAATAACACATATAAATTGGTAACAATTAATTATCATTCAAATATGTAGATGTGATATAAATTTGATTTAATTTAGCCATAATATGGGTTTATAATATGAAAATGTATTTATAATGCGAAAGATACGATTATAATTACGAGGAATTCCCGATGAGTTAAATATTAGGTATACTTGCGCTATCTATCACTGTTCTGTTGAATTATGTTGAATGAACATTTGATAGATGGCGTTATCTACAATACAACTTCGAAGTAATATCGATAAATTAAATGTTGATGTTGAATTACTAATAATTCCGTCAAGGGCTAAGAAACACTGGTTTGCACACTTAAATATAAAATAAATCCACGATAGCATATTTATATCTCTTAAGGTTAACTCACAATAATTATTTTTATGTTCCATATTTTAACTAAAAATAATAAGTTATTTTCGAGTCTGTTGTGTTTTGTTCAGTATTAATCCTTATGTCGTCGTCAACCCATTATTGTCCCACTGCTGGGCACGGGTCTTTTCTCAGAATGAGAGAGTTTTAGGTCATAGTCCACCACGCTGGCTAAGTGCGAATTGGTGGACTTCTTGTGGAATCTTTAGGTAAATAAATGCATTCGTTAGTTTCGTAATTTTAATAAAGATCAAAATTGTTTTTTACACTGCATGCATCAAATAAATACGTTTAAAGTCATTAGAGATATCAAATTATATAACTTCCTTCAAAGGGTACGATAATAAAATTCCGTCAAGGGGCAAGATAGACTTGATTGAAAACTTATCTCAATAATAAAACATTAAAAAATATTGATTTTGAGTCGACAACATATATCTGTAAAACTCGGTATATCGCGACTTTCGTTTATCGCCTTAATAGCCATTTTGCCCTGATGTCATCCTGATCCATAATTCATTATAAAATAATAGATACCTATAAATCGATAACAATTAACATACAAATAAATGTGATATAAATTTGATTTAATTTACCCACAATATAAAATTACGAGGAATTACCGATGAGTTAAATATTAGGTATACTTGCGCCATCTATCCTGATCTATGTTGAACTACTATGTTGAATTACATTGAATGCGATAGGTGGCGTTATTTACAAAACAACTACGAAGTCTATCGATAAATTAAATGTTGATGTTGAATACTAATAATTGCGTCAAGGGCTACGAAACACTGGATTGCTACCTTAAATATAAAATCAATCCGCGATAGTATATCTCTATAACTTATGGTTAAGTCACAATATTTTTTTTATGTTCCATATTTCAACTAAAAATATTATGTTAATTTCGAGTGTGTTTTCTTCTGTTCGGTATTAATCCTTATATAAATAAATGCATTCGTTAGCTTTTACACTATATGCATCAAATAAATACTTTTAAAGATATTAGAGATTTAAAATAATAAAGATGTGTCTCTCGGCAGGGGTAGGTAACCGTCTCGCTCGCGCATGCTAATACATGCCGGCCGCCGATGCGTGTGCATTATTAGAGTAATCTGACCACTTGATAGTGTCCAGTGTTGAGTAGGACACGAATGTTAAATAAGTTTGTAAGAGTAGCGTTTTTTTGTACTAGACCAGTACAAACATTGCACTTCCCCCTGTAGCATCACCCTGAAAATTTTTAAACATACTGCGGAAAAGTTAAAATCAATCTTTGTAATCGATGCGTTTTGCTTTAAATGTGGAGCAGGATTTGGTTTACAAGGTGCTTCTTGGTATTGTGTGACCACTAAGATTGTTAATTAATTCAAAGAAAGGCGGTTCACAATCGTCTAATTTTAAAATTCTAATTCTAATTTGTCTAATTTTTAAAATATTTTTACATAACAATTATGATCCTAACCACAAATGCATACTTTAAATTCGTTTCTTCACTCTTTGTATGTCCGGGTAATTTGGATAGGACTTGCACTATAGAAAAGGTTGTGGAATAACATAATTATAGACTACTTTTTATCATATAATTTCAACGGGGTCGAGATTTGTGCGGGAAAAACTATGCGATACACTCATTTTTACGCGGGCGAAGCCGCGGGTACAGCTAGTATATATATATATATATATATATATATATATATATGTAGCCTAAAGCCTTCCTCGATAAATGGTCTATTCAACATAAAAAGAACTTTTCAATTCGAACCAGTAGTTCTTGAGATTAGCGCGTTCAAACAAACAAACAAACTCTTCAGCTTTATAATATTAGTATAGATTTCAAATACTGCATACTGCATACTGGATACTGCATTTCAAATATATGGCAGGGCGTAAATTCAGCAGGTACGCCGCTAATAGTTTGCCTACTGGGGACACAGCCTAGTATGTCCTTCCGAGGTCTTAGCCAATTACTTCAATATTGCATGCACAGGTGATAGTACGACCGGGGGAAGTAATGTATCTGTGATTGACTTCAGATAGAACCCACTATCTCATAGTGAGAAGGTTTGTTCGAGCGTTTTGTCTATATGTACTATTTATTACTTGTTAATACTACATTTAACTACCTATCCTCTGTTTTACGACTATATTGTATACAAGTAGTGAAGTACTTGTAGTTCGGACTAGTCACGCACGGTCTCGTCACGACGTCGTCGGGTACTCCTCCGACTTCATGAGATCATTCGCGTTTACATCTTTATTTGTGTTCCTTACCTTATGTTTTATTTTGCCGTATATCTTCATACTCATAATACCTTTAATTTATCCGAACATTTGTTGATGCTAGATGAATATACGCTTCATGAAGAGTTTATAACAAAGGACAGGATACCAAGTAGCCTTACTGTAACCTTAGTAGGTATTCGTTTATGAAGTTGGCACAAAACAGTAATTGTTTACTTTTTATCCCATCATTGCAAAATTCATTAAAATTATGGCCGTAAGCACAAACGGAAACGTGCAATATTGGGGCGAAGACATAAACCTTAATTTTTATAAGGAATCATAATAAACTAAGGGTACTAATAATAGGTACTTATATGCCAGCAGTATGGGGTTAACAACCAATTATTGGCTCACTGCTGGGCCCGGGTCTTCTCTCAGAATGAGAGACTTTTTAGGCCATAGTCCACCGCGCTGGCCAAGTGCGAATTGGTGGACTTCACACACCTCCGAGAACTTTTTTTAAAGAACTCTCAGGTGGAAGGTTTCCTCACAATGTTTTCTTTCGAAAAGCAGTGATAATTAATTTCTAATACGCACATAAATCAGTGGTGCGTGCCTGGGTATGAACCTCGGACCTCCCGATTGAGAGGGCAAGTTTCAACCATTGGCTATCACTGCTCTGCTTGCTATGCTTCCAGTGGATAGCTTATAGTTAACTCTATGTAATATTTTATATCTAATAACACGAGCAAAGACATAATTAAGTGGTATAACGGATGCTAAATGGTGTCACAAGCGAGGGACAGGAACTTTAAAATTTTATTACCCTCAAACATTTATCAAGACTAACGTATTGATAAATAACTTTAAACAAATTTCAACAAACTAGCTCTATGAACACTTAGCTAAAGTGAAAAACACACGCACGCTTTCTACCCTCATAGCCCTACAGTAGGCTGTTCTCCTGTGTCGTGGTACCATAGACACACAAAAGACGAATACAGAAATACCCAGACCCAGAACTGGCATCTGAACTCATCATTCAGATACCTGTCTGGCCGGAAATCGAATCCGGGACCCATTGCGTGTCAGACCGGTATGTATGGTAATCGCTGCGTCACGCGGGTTGTCGAAACATAAAACTATAAACATAAAAAGTAAAAATTTTATTATACTTTAAAAACTACTTCTATAATTATAATGTAAAGTATATAAATAGCCAAAACACAATGATATGGGGCTCTTTAAAATGGTACAGAGAGAACTCGCCTTCAAAATCCGCGATGTGGACTCTGATTGAAAATGACTCCTTTTGATGTAGCAAATATGTATCAGATTGTGAAATATCTGCCAGAGAATCGTTCTCTCGCTTTTCGGGTTTCATTTTTAATTATTGACATGAGGTACTCCTCGATTTAATAAATTAAAAGGCTTATATCGGCTTCTAATTTACTTACGCGTTTCCGAAGCTGTTATATCTAGAGATGTGCCGGAATGTTAAGATAATAGATCCGCGGATACGGATACGAATGAGGATTTACTTTCTTACAATTGATTTAATACGTGTGTCCTGTCAATGTCAATGTTAAATATTGGATTTTTGCAATATATATAGGTAAATGAGCTAAATAATTATGTAATTCTAATAAACAGTTTGAAAATTAATTAAATTAGAAAATTGTACATGTAATTCATTTATAGGTGATATAAATGTTAAAATAAGCAAATAACATGTTTGAGATCCGTCTGATAAGTAATTGATACGGATACGATTCTTCTTCCCTACCTCGGATATCCGCGGATACAGTATTTATAACGGTAGGAAGGTAGGTACGGACTACTATTTATAACCGGTCTCAGATGAAGGAAAGGTCTCCAATTAATTAAGATTTATTCATATATCCATGCTTGTTTGCATTTTGTTTTTGATATGCCTTGTAAACCAATGATCTTGTAAATCAAACCAAACAATGATATTTTGAATCCGCAATAATATACAAGATGGTAGAACCAGTGTAGTTCGACCGGGGAAGTACCACCGCCACACCTATTTCTAGCGTGAACCATTTCTTGCGTTTCGATAGAAGGGTGTGGTTGCCGGCACATTACACATGAGGCGACCAGCATAGTCGTCGGGAGTAGTAACGCATCTGTGATTGACTTCAGATGGAACCCATGTTCTGTATGAAGTTGTTTATAGATGTCCATAGGCAGTGACCACTTACTATCGGGTGGACTGGATGCTCGTTTGCTACTTCAGTCAAATAAAAAAAAAATAAGCAAAGTTTTATGTTTGTTTGATACATTATATAATTATGGAAATGTTTTCATCTCTTACGTGTACATAGGTGATAGATTTGAAGAAATAGCGAACATGATTCTAGACTTAGCGATGTCTAAATTAGACAATACACGTTAATTGCAATAATAAAGTTACTAGTAGAGTGATAATAAAAAATAATGTTTTGAAAACCATGTGCGTCACACTTACGTTTATTTTGTCTAACAATGGTTTCTGTGAATTATGATAATTCATGAATGTAACAATCAAACGGCTTTCTGTGTGTAGATGCAGGAACGAGTTTGCCTCTCACCTTCGATGAATTTTTTTTATCAACCGGCAAAAAACATTAATGGAAAGAAGCTATAGATGTTTATAATATTGTATTTTTATACGTTAGATGTATTGCTTATAATCTTTATTTTTTTCTTTACAAGATGGCAAGTGGCAAACGAGCATGCAGTCCACTTGATGGTAAGTAGTTACTGCCCCCCATGGACTCCTGTAAGCAACTTCATATAGAACATGAAGTGCTACCTAAAGTCAATTAAAAATGCGTTGCTGCTCTCGAGGACTAAGATGGTCGCCTCATATAAAAGTGTGCCGGCAACCACATCCTTCCATCGAAACGCAAGAACTGCTTCACGCTAAAAATAGGTGTGGCAGTGGTAGGTACTTCCGAGCGAACTACACTGGTTCTACCACCTAAAAATCATTTCGGTTTTATTTAGTAAATTAGATGTGATGCTTACAATCATGTCTTTAACATTAATTTCGTTCACGATGACGTATTTTCTCAGTAAGATGTAAGATAATCAAATAAGGATAATGAACAAATACAATCTCCTCTCACATGTTAGTCGTCTTCACAGAGTAAATATCGTAAAAGCATATTCATTGGCCCATAAATGATGGCTCTATTAATACATTTTTATGATAAACTTCCTATTGAAATCAGAAATAATACGTTCAAAGCAATAATGAAGACCAAACTTAGCCGTAAAGTGTACTATAAAATTTCTGATTACATAGAAGACTAGCAGACCCGGCCACGCGTTGCTGTGGTTAAAGAAATGTTACTAACAAATTTTAAATTGTATTATTTCGTATTTGTAAGAAATAAATATACTACAATTATACCTATAAATTAAGATATAAACTATCCTATCTTTCAAGTTGGATCAAAATACACACGTTGTGTAAATTTGATTATAATTGGTTCAGAGGTTTAAGAGTCCATTGCGGACAAATAAAGTGACACGTAATTTATATATATTAAGATAAAACAGCTTGGGACTGAGCATAATATATTTACACAGTTCATTATGTGTCAGGGTGTAGCGTATCTTGCCAAAGAAGCCTCCTGTTTATTCGAATTTAAGCCAGGATACTGGGGCTAACTTATTCTCCGTGTAAAAACAGGATGGTATAAACTATTGTGAAGACAATAAACAGACTGCTAAAAGTAAGACTTGCAATCGAGTAGATACTTATTGTTTTTAAAATCCATCCATCCATCCATCAGCCTTTTGATGTCCACTGCTGAACATAGGCCTCCCCTAAATGGCGCCACTCCAACCGGTCCTGTGCCCTCTGAATCCAACGGTTTCCCGCTGTCTTCTTCAGGTCATCGGTCCATCTGGTAGGGGGGCGACCTGTACTCCTTTTGCCTAAACGTGGTCGCCACTCGAGGACCTTTCTTCCCCATCGGTTATCGGTCCTACGAGCGATGTGGCCGGCCCACTGCCACTTCAGCCTGCTAATTTTGAGAGCTATGTCTGTAAGCTTCGTTCGTCTACGGATTTCATCGTTGCGAATCATGTCTCGTAGCGAAATTCCGAGCATAGTTTTTAAAATATGTGTATTTAATTTAACGCTTTTTAGGAGATTACGGCGGAATTATCATACTTTTTTCATACTAATATTATAAAGGCGAAAGTTTAAGAGTGTATGTTTGTTACTTCTTCACGTCTAAACGGAGCGATTTTCATAAAATTTGGTAGGGAGTTTCCTGACACTATTTATTATATAGGCTACTTTTTACTGTGGAAAAAATCTTATTCCCACGGGACAACCCATACGTCGATTTTTATAACGCGGGCGAAGCTGCGGGGTTACAAACAGTTATTAAGTTTTTACTATTTACTATTAGTTTTTACTAACTTAAAAACATAAATACTTTTCCAACATTTAAATAATTATGGAATATTAAGTATTTGATTGTCGGAACTGTCGGAATTTTTACAATTTTCTTAAACCATATAATTTTGCACGTTGACAGTAAATACGCTTAACAACGGAAACAATTATGGCCGATCGTTACCGCGTTCATTCCTTCATCCGTTATTACAATTATCTAAATTGCTATCCATATTGTGCCATTATCAAAAACACAACATAAAGGATGATATTAGTACACACAAAGTGCCTATTATACATGACAATGGACGAAATTCACAGATGTTTCCGCTCAGTCAACTTGTTTGGTATTGTAATGTACTTATTCCTTTGTGTATTCTCTATGGAGAAAGCAATATTACAATAGCATTCACTTAATCATTACTATAAAAGTAGGGACGACCTTGCGTAGTAAGTCCTTCTACAGTATAATTATACCGTTATAAACAGTAATTTCTTAACGGACTGTTATTTACCTGTCACGCGGGAATTTGTCCGCAGATCTCCGTATCACTTGATTCACTTGATTCCTACCGCTTCGTAGACTTTTCCTGTCATGCGTGTTATTCCCATTCGCACAGAACTCTATTTCATTATATCACACTTGTGGGTTTGACACGCGTGTCGGCATATTATCGTAACTCAAAAAATGCTCTACGTACTTATCCCAAATTCGCCGATTCTGGTAATTCCGAAAATTGTGCGCATGGAGCACACACTTTTATATATTGATTTATTTATTGTATATATAATATTTTGTTATACTACATGCGTGGGTTTGACACGCGTGCGGGCGTATGTTTGCGTAACTCAAAAATCCCTCTACTTAAAAAGTCATCCCAAATTCACTGGTTCTGGTAGTCCTGAATAAATGGTGACAAAATGAATTTAGCGGGACGGCTGATATGTCTACTTAACACTTGAGGATGTTTGTTGACCTTTCGATGCTGATAATGAGATCTGTGAAGTTCAAACTCCACCCACGCTGCTAGACGAATCAATATAACGTAGGAAGCACGGATAACTTTATTTTGTTCTGTCATTAAGGATATATACTGTGAAACTAAGCTATGGTATAAGTATCAAAGTACGCCACGCGCCACCATGCGGGCATGTGACGGCGGATCTGATCCGTGTATCCGTATCTTTTACATCTTATCGTTTCATAGATATTTCCTGTCATCCCTGTCATACCCATGTACACAAGACTGCATTTTATTATATCACACGTATTGGTTTGACATGCGTTCGGGCGTATATTTGCGTAACTCAAAAATCGCTCTACTTAAAATGTCATACTCATATCCCAAATTCGCTGATCTTGTATTCCTGATGTTGAAATAAAAGGACGGCTGATATGTCGATCACTTAACACTTGAGGATGTTTGTTGTCCTTTCCTGATAATGAGATCTATGAAGTTCAAACTTCACCCACGCTGCTAAACGAATCAATAAGTACGTGGGAAGCACCGATAACTTCATTTTGTTCTTCCATTAAGGATACATAAATATTGCAAAACTTAGGTATGGTGTAAGTATTGAATTTCTACGCTTGTAACACGCTGCGATGAGTACCTATACTAAGCATTATTCTAATTTTAGAGGTTAAATAGGAATATTAATGAATGTTACATACATTACAATTGTAAACCCTACTTTGATTATAACTTAAAAAGTTCTAAGTATTCGTCGGAGATTTGTAAAATATATTTTACCGCTAAACTGTGAGTAGGAAATGGCATAACCATTATTCCTATATCTACTTATATAACAGTAGTAAATTTATGAAGATTGTGATGATGACGAAAATTTAAAATTAACCATCATTGATAAAGTATCACCTTTCATTAATATAACTGGAATTGGTTGATCAAATACGTTATCGGACTGAGACCACTAAATCTTATTCTAGAAAAATAGATAACACAGGCATTATTCAATAGAGGTATTTTATCGTTACCTATCAATAGTTAAATTTGACTTAAGCATCGAGAACTATTTCTTTGTATAAGCTTGATACGTTTCTACGAACCAATAATTGTTTGTTTTTGCATACGGAAATAAATACAAAAATGCAATAATTGCATACGAAAATATATTTTTACGGATATTTTTCTTAATCATTATCATTATCTTATGTAGAAAAAAAAATGTGTGCGTATACTAGCGTACACTCGTAAGAAGTGACACTTCTTTATGACGTTATTTTTCAAAAAATAATTTACTATATACAACTTTACAGAAATTGGTTAAATAAAGTTAAATTAGATAAAGTTTAATAAAAGGCTTTTATTAAACTTTATCTAATAATCTAATCTATAATAATCTATCTATTATCACGCGTGGTAGGGATAAGAAAAAGATGGCGCGTAACGAAAAAATGTTACACTAAATTTTTTCCAACCCCGATAAAGAAGTTTCACTTCAATTATTTTTCATTTTGCAGTTATTTTGCAGTTATTTAAACAATTAGTTTTTATACTATTTCATTCATGATTTCCGTTTAAATTAACTAGATTCACGTAACATAAGTACCTCCCACAGTCTTAATGTGTCACTTTACACGTGTATGGTGCTGGATCGAAGGAAACAAATCATTTTTATTGCCAATTTAAACTAATAAAATACTAAAGGTACACTAAAATGGCTTCATTGACATTCTTGAACATCAGACTTAAATTTTTGTATTATAAGTCATAACATTATAATATATTATATAAAATTCTCGTGTCACAGTTTTTGTTGCCATACTCCTCCGAAACGGCTTGACCGATTTTTACCAAATTTTATATGCTTATTCAGTAGGTCTGAGAATCGGCCAACATCTATTTTTCATACCCCTTAAGGGTTGTCCACCCTTAACATTTTTTTTATTTTTTATATGGCAAAACAACGTTTGTCGGGACAGCTAGTAGATAATAGATTTTTTATAGATAATAAAAAGTTTGTCAATTTTATATGAAATCTGAACGACTGTTTTGTTTTTAATGCTATTTAAAACTGGTATGAAGAATGAAAACTTGCTGACATAGTAAATGGAGGAGTCATCACTTGCTCCTCAAAATAACTTCTTAAATTGTAGTGCTGTTGACAAAAAAGAGCCTTGATGCTCTCACATTAATGTGTGAAACGTAAAAACTTGCGGATTTAGTAAAAAAATATAAGTTGGCTTCTTGAGTTGCTTCGTTCCGTTTCGTTGATCACAAGAATGTTAGTTAAATACTTAGTAAATCTAAAATGTAAATAAGAAGTATTCGATAAATCGACTTGATTTATCTATATTATAAAAATATGAGAAGTGTTAATGAAATATTTTACAAGACTTTTTATATTTTTATCCAGAATTACTCATGGGAATATCAAGCAGCTTTATCGTAGCATGGCGGATTTACTCGTAGGTAATTGCTTAATAAAAATCCCTGTAAGATTTCTTTTATTATGTTTTTTCATGTCGGCGGAGTGTTTATTTTGAAGATTCTATACGCGTCTAGTAAAATACGTAAATACTTATAATAATTTGTGTGGCAATTACTCATGTGGTGCTCTACTACTACTACCACTACTACTACTACTACTACTACTACCGCTACTACCTCTACTACTACTACCGCTACTACTACCACTACTACTACCACTACTACTACTGCTACCGCTACTACCACTACTACTACTACCGCTACTACTACTACTACCGCTACTACTACCACTACCACTACTACTATTACCGCTACTTCTACTACTACCGCTACTACTACTAATACTGCTACTACTACTAAGTATTACGTTTTACTTTACTGAGTACCTTTAAGCTTTAATTGGTTTCGACGACTGGTTTGCATCTATTTGTGATATTTTCATTATTTATCAACAAAGGCTTACTAATACTAAGAAGACTATATTTTAATTCAGTAGTCTTGTTTAATCTCGATAACGATTAGCATAATTGGTGTGAAGTTTTAATTTTGCATAGATTACGATTGATTGGTCAAGGTTGACGGCCTAGTGAGACGTTATAAGATTAAAAAACCAACGATACCTCAGAGTTGAATCAGCGAGTACCTAATATCTTACGCTATGACAATTTTCCTACGTACATTTTTCTTGTGTAGTGAATGTCGTGAACATTCATTTGCAAATAACCGCTCAGTCTATGACCACATCAAAATTCATAATATTGATCACAGTAGGTACTTATTGACCCTGTCCTATGTCATAGTATTTTATTGAAACATTTAGGTACTCGTCGAGTATAGACGGAAAGAGGCGAATACGAGTATGCAAATAATTTAATTAGGTGTACTCGGTTCTTGCCATGGTGCCCGTCCGTTCTCCGTGTAGATTTTTATTAGGTACACATCAAAGGAGTGAGCGTTCATAATGATTCGCAATATGCATACACCATGCATTCGTCATTGTTCGGCGAACTGCTCATGAGCGCACATTAATCCGCTCATTTAATTTTGCTGTTTTATGATACGTAGCTCAGTTGACGACCCGCGTGGCGCAGCGGTTAGCGAACCAGTTTGACACGCAGTGGGTCCCGGGTTCGATTCCCGGCCAGACAGGTATCTGAATGATGAGTTTAGATTCTTGTTCTGGGTCTGGGTGTTTGTGTATTCGTCTTTGTGTGTGTCCATGGCACCCACGACACAGGAGAAAATCCTACTGTGGGGCTATGAGTGTAGAAAGCGTAAAGCGTAAGCGTAAAGCGTAAAGCGTAGTTTCATATAAGACGTCCTTACAGTGCCGGATTAACCCAGCTCGGGGCCTGTAAATTTTAACAGGAGGCCTATAGTTTGCCTTAAGTGAGGGGATTAAATCAAACAAAACTGTTACTGATAAACTTTTCTGGATTTAATCTGGGAAAATTTAGAAATGACACTTTCTATATCTTCTTGCAGTTTAAGATTTTTAGGATAGCAAAGATAGTAAAATATAAATAGCAGGTAGGTATTGGGCCGCGGGGCCCGTAGCATTTGCTACTCTTGCTATATGGCTAATTCGGCACTGCGTCCTTATGAATAGCAAAGCATCTGTAATTGACTAGAGATAAAACCCTTGCTCTATGTAATCTTACTTACAGACCACGTCAATGACTACTTACAATCAGGTGGCCTACAAACGAGCATACCGTTTGCTCCTTAAATGTTCTAAGAAATAACGAACAAAAGATATTAACACTATTAGAAATATATTTTGTCACCTACATCGACGTGATTCAAATCAAAATGAATGCTAATGTTCTGTGATTGTTACCTGCATGCTTTGAATGCGGCTTGCCAAAATACATCAAAATAATTGCCGTATAATTACATCCGTGGTCCAATGACATCATGATTTATTCGACAAACTGAATTTATTTATGGTAGGATTAACAAGTACACCATTTTTTTCTGACTGAAATAGCAAAGCATGCAGTCCATCTGATGGTAAGTGGTCACTGCCGCTGATGGACATCTGTAAGCAACTTCATACAGAACATGGATTCTATCTGAAATCAATCACAGATGCGTTGCTACTCCCGAGGACTATGATGATCGCCTCTTATAAAATTGTGCCAGCAACCACACCCTTCTATCAAAACGCAAGAAACGCTTCACACAAGAAATAGGTGTGGCGTCATTATTTTTTTGGTGTAAGTCTAAATCTAAGGGCATACAATTAGATTAGTTTACGACGTCAATCCTTTATTGACCCATCGCTGGGTAATATTAGACGGAGATCAATCTATAAAGAAATTTTAAGGAGTTAACCGTTATTATGGTCCTTAAACGGGAAAGGGCTTTTATATATTGGATGTATTCTCTAAAGTGTTTCGAAAATTGAAGTACAAGTAATTGTTAAATGTCGCTTTATAAATATTTTCTCTTGTAATACCAACCCACGAGCCGTTCATCCGTTGAATTAAACCTCATCTTCCACCCAACAGGAACATCTTCGTACTTTCCAACCATCGATATAGAAATACACTAGATACACAGTCTCGAACAAAAATGACACCTAAAACTGTCGTCAAATTTACGTAGTTATTTATATGAAATGAAATGAAATGAAATGAAATGTCTTTATTTTGTATAGGCCTACGGGGGCACTTACAAATTGTCAGTTACATTTTTTTTCTTACACTACCACCGGATCGGAATACGACCTCAACTGAGAAGATCCGGCAAGAAACTCAGCGGGTTTGTCTTTTTTTCTTATTTATATTCATTTTTTTTAATATTATTACAATCATGTTTTTTTACATGGTAATGAAAGTTAGCTCCAGTATCTTGCCTTACAGTTCAGTAAAAGAGAGCCCTGTTTGGCAAGATACGCTACACTTTGACATTTATTAAATATACTATAGTAATGCATATTATTGCTCAGTCCCAAGCTGTTTTGTCTTCTATGTAATCAGAAATTTTATAATACGCTTTACGGCAAAGTTTAATCTTAATCAATGCTTTGAACTTATTCATTGACAAATTTCTGATTTCAACAGGAAGTTTATTATAAAAGCGTATACATTGACCCATAAAAGAATTATTAATTTTGTGAAGACGAGTAACATGTGCAGAGAGATTGTGCTTGTTCCTTGTATTTATGTTATGCGTATCACAATGTTTAGCAAAATTATTAATATTTTTCTTAACATACATCAAATTTTCATATATAAATTGGGATACAACAGTAAGAATATTTATTTCTTTAAATAATTCTTTTAGTGAACATTTCGGACTTAGGTTATAAATGGCTCGTACAGCCCTCTTCTGCAGTATAAAGACAGTATTGAGGTCTGAAGAGCACCCCCACAGCAGTATGCCGTAAGACATAATGCTATGAAAGTAACTAAAATAAACTATTCTAGCTGTTTCTACATCGGTCAAATGTCTGATTTTTTTCACAGCATAAACCGCTGAACTGAGTCTACCCGACAATTTTTCAATATGGGGACCCCATTGCAATTTGGCATCTAAAGTAACGCCTAGGAAGACAGTTGATTCCACAAGGTCCAAAACTGTTCCATTGAGTTGTACATTGGTTTCAACCTGCCTAACGTTGGGCAGTGAGAATTTTATGCATTTAGTTTTTTTCTCGTTAAGAAGTAAGTTATTTACGTTGAAACAATGTACGACCCTCGAGAGAGCATTGTTTACTTCGTCAAACTTGCTTAATTGTCTTTTAATTTTAAATAGTAATGAGGTATCATCTGCAAACAATACGATCTCGTGATTATTTGCTACATAGTAGGGTAGGTCATTGATATATATTAAAAACAAGAATGGTCCGAGTATCGAACCCTGTGGAACGCCCATGGTAACAGATGCGCCGGGCGATTTAGTGCCGTTAATAATAACCCTTTGAGTTCTATCGTTTAGATAAGAAGTCAAAAGGTTAAGAGCTTTGTTCCTGATCCCGTAGTGGTGTAATTTCCTGATCAGTATATCATGATGTACACAATCAAAAGCCTTAGATAAATCACAAAACACGCCAAGGGCATCACGCGATCCATCCCAGGCCTCAAACACATGTTTTAATAACTGAATTCCTGCATCTATAGTAGAGCGATTCCTTCTAAAACCAAATTGTGTGTCATGAAGTATCTCAGTGTCATTGAAATACTTCAACAAATCGTTTAAGATAACTTTTTCAAAAACTTTACTTAACGTTGGTAGTATAGATATTGGTCGAAAATTACTTGGACAAGAAGTACTACCAGATTTAAATATAGGAATCACTTTACTTTGTTTCATAAGGTCAGGAAATACACCGTTAGTAACACAAGCATTGAACACAGAAGCCAAGTGCGGAGCTATAAGATGGATAATAGAAGAAACGGCTCTAACAGAAAGTCCCCAGAGGTCTGCCGTTTTCTTACGATCCAGACTATTGAAAGCAATGATTATATCTGGTGCATTGACCTCTGAAAATTCAAAGCTCGTGCTACGTTCTTTTACACACTCTTTAAGCAAGGCCTCAGCAGAGGTAGAGGATGACTTCAGAGCTTTAGTTGTTAACAAAGGTATATTAGTAAAGAAATTCTCAAACTCTGATGCCACCTCCAAATCCTCTGTTACATCTTTATTATTTATTTTTAAATTAAAATTCTGGTTATACTCACATATCTTATTAGTTTCGTCGTTAATAATATTCTATGTTGTTCTAATCTTATTTGTAGATGTTTTTATCTTATTTCTTAAATATAGGGATTTAGCACAGGAACAAGCCCGCTTAAAAGTTTTAGAATATTTTTTTACATATTGCTTAAATAAAGGGTCATGATTATAAGACTTTTCATAGTATAGATCATACAATTTGCGTCTACTAATATAAATACCTCTCGTTGCCCATTCACAAAATTTGGTTCGTCCATGACTTACAGTTTTTGGTTTAAACACTTTTTCAAATTCACCACTGATAAGGTTAAACAACGAATTATATATTAAATCAGGATCATGGTGGTTAGGCAACAGAGGCATTTTCTTAGCCAAATTGCTTTTAAACAGTTCTAGACGGTTATTATTTATAGGAACAAACTTAATCTCCCTCTTTTCAACCTCATTGACTCTCCTAGGGAATACTGCTAACTGCCCACAGTGATCTGTGAGTATAGATGGTCATAACGACCATATATTTTAGCAATACAACCTTACGTCCATGATATATAGTTGTGTTTACAACGCTTTAAGTAAAAAGCAATAAAATTTTACTACTTGAATTGAGCGCTCAATTTTGACATTGAGTGCTCTTTTTTCACCGGACAGTCTTGAGACGCTGAATATGTATCTTGGGTTTTTCCATATCAATTTTCCAACCAACATTTGAAGGAACGGGTGCTATTCTAGATAATCATAATACTAATTTGACATGTTTGTAAACTCCTAATTAAATAACAGCCTTGTCGAAACAGTGAGCATATATGTGGGCAGGCGAGGACACATAATGAAGTCAAAGATTAATAATGGACCTTTGTTTGCAAAACTGTATACGCTTTTTGCTTCTCATATATCTTAACTTATAACTGTTGCGTTAGTAATAAAATATCAATTTTATAAGGCGTAACTTTAAGTTCATTTACGTACGTAATTAAACCGATCTTCGTGACAGCGGATTAGTGCTATTATAGTACCCGTGGTCCCGTCAAAGAGCGTCAGAGGAACACAGTGTGATTTTTGTAGTTAAAGAGTTCGGCTTATCCTCTCAGGGGTTAACCACGGAGAAGAAGGCCATTGAACTCTACAGGCCTTATGTCCCTCTACAAGTCACCAACGATACAAGTCAGCTTTTAAAAATGAAATTGCTTTAAGGTCTCCTAAGCCTCGTACTTGAAATCCGAATCTTGGACAACCGTGTAAGAGCACTAAATTGATATTACTAGAGTTTGTGATACATCGCTTACCTAACACACCTTATTTACCAAATGAGAATATGCGAAGTCAAAATTTTATCAACGTTTAGTTTTTATATTTTGATGTTTGATAAATAATAACTTTTAGCACTCATAGTCCCAAACTAGACCTAGATAAGAAAACGTAAATAACAAAATTATCATTTAGAAATCTGTCTGTCCGGAGATCGAACCCGCTCTACCTCATCTTTTGCAAAATATATTTGATGTTGATAACTAAGTAAATCCCGTTGTAAGGTTAAACCTTTAACCTTACAAATCAACTTTGCCATTAAACGGTAACTTTATTATTACAGATCAGCAAGTAGTTGAATCGTCCCCTTCACATAATTAATTTGAAGTATTCAAATGCAAATTTGACCCATCACCTCGTCGGAAGAAGACTTGACCTTGAACTTTGTAAGACCACTTGAAGTACAAAGTAATGAGGTCTTAGTTAGACTTTAAATGTTACCGACTGAATATTAGAGGTCATATGGTTACGTCACCCATTTTTGTTAGTATTCGGTGGCTACTTACACGTTGGCCTAAAAACTCTCATTCCGAGAGAAGACCCGTGCCCAGCAGTGGGACATTAATGGGTTGACGATACTTACACGTTACGTTTAAAATGCTAATAGCCTAAAATTATTTAATCAAATATATTTTTTATAACATTTCATAAATTTTACTAGCAATACCCGCGAATTTATCTGGATCAACTTCAAAATTTAGTCAAGAAAAAATTGTAAGGATGAAAGAAAACAAAAATATTTTACTGAGTATAATTTTACCTATACACAATCTGTCTACCAAATGTCCAATCCGTTGAGCTGTTTCGCGTGCTTCAATAACAAACAACAATAAATTATAATAACTTACGTAAATGTTCACGTTCATAGTATTGCCGTTAAATACGACCCACTTATCGGTATAAAAGCTTTATCGCGGGCCACGATTTGGTACTGTGCTTATTATTACGATTTAAATCTTGCCGACGATTCCATATTATTTCACTAATAATCTTCCATATACAAGGTTAGAGCAGTGATAGCCTAATGGTTAAAACTTGCCCTCTCGATCGGGAGGTCCGAGGTTCAAACCCAGGCAAGCACCACTGATTTATGTGCGTATTATACTTTAATTATCACTGCTTTTCGGTGAAGGAAAACATCGTGAGGAAACCTACACACCCGAGAGTTCTTTAAAAAAAAAAAGTTCTCGGAGGTGTGTGAAGTCCACCAATTCGCACTTGGCCAGCGCGGTGGACTATGGCCTAAGCTCTCTCATTCCGAGAGAAGACCCGTGCCCAGCAGTGGGACAGTAATGGGTTGACGACGATACAAGGTTAAAAGCAGATTACTTGACATTGAATAATCAACAGTAGAACACTATCTCAAATGCTTCGCGTAAAGACGTGCAAGAATCGGTCATATCTGCTAAACGTTTGTGAACAATGAATAATACGAACATATGATATGTTTTACGGGGACAACGTATTTGGTTAGCGTCATTCTTTGGGATTTGGTTAGCGTCATTCTTTTCCCACTCAAATTTTGCTTTTAACTCAATGTATTTAAGCATTATGCCGCCTATTAATACACTGTTATGGCACTTAGCAGGTACACACTATACACCTTCGCGAATTATTTAATCCCACAGCTTGACATTTACTCAATTAATAACTCTCTTATAAACAGTTTATGTACAGCTGTTCCATACAAAAATATCTGAACCGATTGCCATGCATTTTGCTCACGAGACACTTCACGGGTTACATTTACCTTGAAGATTATGATCTCATAAATTTTCTTTCGGCTTTTATCCAGTTGACAGATTTTTATGGATACATGGAAATCGTTTACATGGAATATTACCAAATTGTTTTGTCCAGGTGGTAGAACCAACATAGTTCGACCAGGGAGGTGAAGCATTTCTTGCATTTCGATGAAAGAGTAAGGTTGCTATCATTATTTTACATAAGGCGACCATCTTAGTCCTCGGAAGTACTAACGCATCTGTAATTGACCTAGATAGAACCTATGTTCTATATAATTTGCTTACAGATATCCATTGGCAGCAGTGATCACTTACAGGGGGACTGCATGCTCGTTGTTGCTATTTCAATCAGATAAAAAAGGCTTTCAGAACTAATTAATGGTATTAAAATTCATAACAGTCACAAGGCTATGTGTCCTATCAGAATAGAATATTGCGTAAGCCGTAAAACAATTGCCACTCACCTTCGCCCACCGGGTCGGCGGGTTACGGCCGGGTACATAGAGTATCCTATAGTAAGGTTTTGATTGCCTCGATAAGCATTTAAACAAAAATTTACAGCATATCTATCTTCTATAGTAATAAGATGTGGGTCACAGTGCCGTACGTTTTCGTTAAGTGCTCCTTGTATTTGTCATGCTGATACATATATTGTAACAAAAAAAAGATTATCTATATATTATCGAAACATTATTAATGGGTCTCCGTATCGCAAATTTCTATAATCAAATGAAACATGTCTTTATTTTTGTATAACAATGCAGATTGACGGAATTTATATTTTATCGTGATATGTGCAATAATGCGTAACTGACAGTCGTCAGTGAAAAGATGTTTTTTCCCTAATGTATCGGCTAACTACAATAATGAATTAAAGCTTTTTACATTGATACACTAATTTTAGGAGCGTGTGGTGAAAGCAAGAGACACACTCAAATAACAGTATTTGTGTAGATCAAAAATATGAAAATATAAATTTAAACTTATCATTTAGTTGTCTGTCTGGCCGGGAATCGATCCCGGACTTCGTTGATTCAAACCGGTGTCATTCACCACGCCCTATCAAGTAAACATATTATTATCTGTATGTCGATATTGACGTAATATAATGATTTACTCAAAAGCTCCGAAGCTATGACTATAATAAACGGTATCAAATTGCGAGGTAATTTATTTATGTATAACTAGATTATTCTCCATGCTTCCCTCGCTTAGGTCATATTTACCACGGTAATGAGTATTCTGTGAGTGTTGCACACAGTTTGAGACCTATATTTATAGGTCACAAACTGTGTGCAAAATTTCAGTTTATGTGTGAAGGACTCACAAACCCATATACGTACATCCCCACATACCTTCACATCTATAATATTATTTTCTTTTTGTTTTCGAGGGGGAAACCTTCAAAAGGTACTAGACGCCGTGGGAGCGACGCAGGGTTATGTGGGATTTTTACCGCACTAAAACCGTCCCGGTGGCCGTCCTCGACGCTACAAAGAGGGCTACGGGATCTCCAAACGAATAGCAACCGGAATCCTCTGAGCACGTTGCCCCATCGGCCTCCCAGATGGTTGGCTGGGCCCACCGCTCCATCTAGTCCTTACGACGGTATGCCACCACACTTACCGCCGTCCTTCCCGGGATCGCCTGGCTGGACGGTTTATACTCCCACTCTAGCCGCCGGCAATCCTGGAAGCCCTTTTTAGACGCCTCTTACGACAGGCGAGGTATACCGTAGCCCTATGCTGATCCCGGAACTACAGGGACGCGGTGCCGTTGCCGGTGGCCGCGGCGGTTTTTTCTCCGAGCGGGTTCAGCGCGCTCCCTGGCCCTTTGGGCGTCTTCCTTCGCCGTAGCCCTATTGTGATCCCGAAACTACAACGACGATAATATTAATAATAACATTATTACTTATTTCAGTTTTACAATATTTCATGCGTTTTTTCATCTCCTTTACAAATACAGGTTAAGTTCAAGAACAATTATATTTTAATGTCAATATTATTCCATTGTTTCTTATCACAATATCGTAAAACTTGACGATTCAATACAATTCTTAGTAACACAGAAATGTTTTATTCGAAGGCATTCTTCGATTTTTATTGATAGCGTGTGTTTTGCAGATTTGCATACATAATTTGATGCCGGAAGAACTTTAAACGTACCTTTGTATAGGAGATACTTCTACATGTATGGAAACAAATACAATACTGAGCGTAAGGATATTTCACCTTACGATAATCGCAGTTCCTATCGGAAGTTTATTTTTAAATTAAATTATACTTGCTTTTAACCGCGGTGTAGCTCGCGATGATGCCTAGTTTTTCGATTATTTTACATAAATGTCATGCCACAATATGTTTTTATTGATAAAATGTATCCTGCGTTTTTATACTACCTCTATGAATATGTATTTTTATTTGACTGAAGTAGCAAACGAGCATGCAGTCCACCTGACGGTAAGTGGTCACTGCCGCCCATGGATATCTGTAATCAAATTCATACAGAACATGGGTTCCAACTGAAGTCATTCACAGATGCGTTGCTATTCTCGAGGACTATGATGGTCGCCTCATATGAAAGTGTGCCGGCAACCACACCTTTCTATCGAAACGCAAAAAATGCTTCACGCTAGAAATAGGTATAGCGGTGGTACTTCCCCGGTCGAATTACACTGCTTCTACCACCTTGAAAATGAAAATGTGTGCAAAGTTCCATGGTAATCGGTTGAGTTTTGGCATGAAAACGTAACAAACATACATTCACATTTATAATATTAGTAGGAATATCTAATTTATAAAATGTTCTATAAGGGTGGTTCCTATGAATTTTGTAGAATTGGTTTTGTACTAAGAGATCTATTGAGATACCTAACGATATTCCGTATTAGTGCCTTCTCGGAAGTTTATTAATCAATAAAATTCATTTTCATTTCTAAATCATTCTTGTTGTTGTCACAGTTGTTAAGATTTTCGTAGAATTCGTTTAGTACGGGAAGATCTGAATCCTATCATTGATTTCTGTAATATTATTGGAGTTCAGAAATGTAGATTATTGTATGTTAGAGAATCCAGTTACTCGTCGGTTTCTCGGAGAACGGTAAAATTTTACGTATTACATTTTTAAACCATGCTAAAAGTACGATTTAGTATGTAATTGAGAGTATTTAATGAGTACGTAAGTAATCAGTAAACTATAAAAAAAAAATACAGTTTTTCCTACAGAGCCCTTTTTCAAGCCTAGATTGGCCTAGATCAGGCACATGCTACGTTATTTCCATTCCAGGCGAATGAAATCCACTACGCCTCATAATGATATTTTATTGCTTATTAATCTAATATATAAAATTCTCGTGTCACAGTTTTTGTTGCCATACTCCTCCGAAACGGCTTGACTGATTTTGATGAAATTTTTCGTGCTTATCCGGTATCTATGAGAATCGGCCAACATCTATTTTTCATACCCCTTAAGGGTTGTCCACCCTTTTTTTTATATGGCAAAACAACGTTTGTCGGGTCAGCTAGTATTATATAAGTAAATAAATTTCATATCCCTACTTCCCTACTAATATTATAAATGTGATAAATATGTGGGTCACGCTTTCACGTAAAAACTACAGGTCGGATTTCGCTGAAATTTGCCACACATATAGTTTATGGCCCTTTTTTTTCTCTCGAGGGGGAACATTCAAAATGTATCCGATGCCGTGGGAGCGAAGCAGGGTTATGTGGGGATTTTACCGCACTATAACCCCCTCGGTGGGTGTCCTCGGCGCTACTAAGAGGACTCCGGGATCTCCAATGGAACGCACTGGAGTCCTCAGAGCGCGTTGCCCCATCGGGCTCCTCCCAGATGGGCGGCTGGGCCCACCGCTCCGTCTAGTCTTTACGCCGGTATGCGACCACACCACACCACCGTCCTTCTCGGGGTCGCCTGACCGGACGGTTCGAGATGCCCTGATAGACATGCCGCGAGAATAAGCTAGTTAATATAATAAATGTGAAAGTTTGTGAGGATGTATGTTTGTTTCTTACTCTTTCACTCAAAAACTACTGACCGCATTTCGATAAAATTTGGCAAACAGGTGCCAAAAATTTTGAAAACCTGAATTAACACATGGGATACTCATTGCCGTGGTAAATGCGATCATATTGGACGGAGCCGCGGGTATAAGCTAGTGTTTAATATAGTTGCTTTTAGATGACCTGCATTGAAAGCATTAAACACATTTGCATGCACATGCAAGGCCATGTTTGATCTACAAATGGCCGGTGCGTGAAATAACCAGCTGTTGCCATGTCATACATATTACTGATGTATGTATTACTGATGTAACGAATGTAATCATTTGAACATTCGCGAATGCTAATGCGAATATCCCTTGTCGACATTCGCGAATGTGAAAGTTTTTTTAAGCTATTACATAGCTTTTACGGTCACGGGTTTTGAGCGCGGCGCCCGTATCAGGAAATTCTGTAACGAAAAAAACCTAACACCTCACTCCGCCAAGTACGTAGCGCGGCCGAGCAGCCGCTTAACGTACGTATGTATGGTACGACAGTACGAAGCTCGCACGGATCGAGACGAGCTGCTGGGAAATCGGACGAATATGTAATCAGCTGTTTGTGAGAAAGTATATAGTATCAAAGAATAAAACTTGAATTAATATCAAAGAAAAAATTACTTAAATAAATTAATAATTATACCTAATTGCGTAAGATCATAAAAAATGCTATGCAATAGTGTGCCGCACGTTTTTTTCAGTTTTTGGTATAGGGGGCCGAAGGATTTTGATTTGGCGACGTTTTTTGTCCAAACTTCAGTTCGATTTCAATTTGGATAGGTTTGGCGAACTTATCTTGAAAAGTATTGTAAATAAATATTTTCAAAACATTCACACAATTTTTGCGAATATCTAAAAACTGGCGTATATTCGCGAAAGCGTATGCGAATATTCGTTGCATCACTACTATTTATACGTCTTGTGCATATTAAACTGCTTACTCAGACCATTTGGAGTCGATTTAATCTAGTCGAATAACGTGGAAAATGCACGGTATGTGGGGAATGTAATCATCTTGACTCGTAAACCAAATAACGAAATGGGCTCGTAATGTATACAAATGCGATTCAAATGATTAGATTTCCAACTTTTTATATAAAACTAGCTGAAGCCCGCAGCTTCGCCGGCATCGAAAAAAAATGTGTATCGATTATCCCGTGGGAATAAGATATTTTCCCACAATAAAAAGTAGCCTATATGTTAATCCAGAGTGCCAGTTAACTCAAATTTTATGAAAATCGCTTCAGCCGTTTAGACGTGAAGATGTAACAAACATACACACTCACAAACTTTCGCCTTTATAATATAAGTAAGTAAGCATAAGTTTCATACTTATGCTATATGAAATAGTATGATGATATGATCGCAAACGAGCATATAGTCCATCCGATGGTTTGTGGTCCCTGCTACCCATGGACACGTGTAAGACATTATACGTGTCCATGGGTAGCAGGGACCTATAGAAAAGGAGTTCTGTGTGAAGTCAATCACAGACTCGTTGTTACTCCCGATCACATAGAGTACTTCAAACTAAAAGTAGCTGGAAAGTACATGATGCTTGAAACATTTATGATCTGGAGCTACATCTATTAGGAGCTTTTTGACCTGGTGCCTACATCACCCTTCCTCCATCGCACCACTCGCCGAAAGATGAAGTTCCATCCCCATCAACTGGACCCTTGGCGGTCCTTCACGGTTCGGTTTGCACGGTCTTTCCTACCACGAACATACAAGATGTGGAATGAGCTTCCTCCTGAGGTATTCGCGGAGCGCTATAACATGGGGCTCTTCAAGAAAGGTGCAAAAAGAGCTGTCCTTCAAAGCCGGCGATGCATTGGCGACTCCTCTGGTGTTGCAACTGTTCATAGGCGACGGTAACCACTTTCCATCAGGTGGCCCGTCTGCCTTATCGTTACGAACAAATATATAAAAAAAAACTGGACCAATTAAAATATAGTCCACCAATCTACATCAGCATAAGAAAAATTGTACTTGGAAAGTAGCATTTATTTTCTAAACACATGCATATTGAGATGAAGTTGAAGTATGCAATCATGCATGAGCACGCAAGCATGCAGTCCACCTGTTAGTAAGTGAATACTACCGGTCAACTGACTATAGCTAGTTTTATTAAATATCTTATTTTAATATTATAAATACGGAAGTTTGTGGGGATTTATATGTTTGTTACTCTTATACGCCAATACTAACGATCGGATTTTGCTATAATTCGGCACACACATAGTTTATAACATAGATTTTTTTCCTAATCTCTGTATTTCTGCTATTACTTCTATCGTATAGCTACTTTAAATCTAATATTTTTCTATTAGCTACTGACACATTTAACTTGCGTTGTTTATCATTTTTGTACACCCTACTCTCTTTCTTATGTGTCTGGAAGAGATCGCAATTTGAATGTTAAGACCTTTTTGTACCTTGCATTGTCTTTTTTTTATATGTTTGTCTATGGTGTAAAATAAAGAGTTTTTGTATTGTATTGTATTAACTCATTGGATACTCATTACCGGGGTAGACATAACCGAAGCGATCGAAGCCGCAGAAATGGCAGAAATTACCAAGTCAGCCATATCGCTATCCCTAAGAACTAAGTTTAGATGCTTAGTATAAATACCTGCATTACCGCGCCTTACATATAAGAATTTGGCAGTGACACTTCTATAATAAGTTATTAGTAGACGAGGCTGTTGTGCCACCGGAGTCAACTTATGAGGAATTCCTTCAAACATGATGTATCATCTTGCACCATGATTTCTAAGGAAAATTAAAATTATTTCACAGTTTATAATATTTTGCTGTTTGATTGAAAATAACTCGAAAACGGAAATTTTACAGAAATAGGTAATTAAACGATGCTTTTAGTTTTCTTCACTTCAATAAAATGTTAAAAAATTGTTTTAGAACAATTTTAGAAATTTTAGAGCTTTCATTTTTAACAAATGAAGTTAAACTGATAAATATAAAATACTCGTAGAAGGACATTAATCAGAAGGCAGTTAGCGCGCCAAGTTTTAAATCCTTTTTTGTTTTTGGATTAAACCGTATTTGTAACTTAAATTGATAATTTTTGCATTGTTCCGTTATCCATGCACAGCGGTGATTTTTTCAGCCCTATTCTATAAACGGGGCTCATTGTAAATTTCGACGTCACCTCTCTGCTATTATTAGTATCTATTGATTTTAACCAAATGGACGGGTATTTTGGTATGCGCTTTTAGGAAATATATAATATGGGTCAGATGGATAGTTTTAAACCAATACACTTTAATAAAATTGTACTTGGTTAATTAAAACGAATAATAACAGTGATATGATTAGATAGTATAATTTTAATGAATTAATATGCTTTCTACACTCATAGCCCCACACTAGGATTTTTTCTTGTGTCGTGACCATGGACAAATACAAGACAAATACACAAACACCCAGACCCAGAACATGAATCTAAACTCATCATTCAGATACCTGTCTGGCCGGAAATCGAACCCGGGACCCATTGCGCGTCAGACCGCTATGGTAACCGCTCCGCCACGCGGGTCGTCAATTCAGATTCTCTTTTTATTTACTTATGTAACAAAGATATCATCGCAGGTAATGTTACTGAAATCAAATGGATACAGATGTAACAGAAGGGTAGAAAAATCATAAGTAAATCTATCTTTTTTTTGTAACGGGGAGGAAACCCTCAAAAGGTATACAGAGACCTTGGCAGAGATTTCCGGTTATGTAGGATGCTTACCCACTAAAACCTCGGTAGCCTTCCTTAGAGCTAGCAGGGTACCCCGGGACCCCCAATGGAACGCACCGGTGCCCCTAGCGCGGCGCCCCCCACGGGCGTTGCTCGAGGTTGCTTGTTGGACGGTTCGAGCTCCCGACTCGAGCGACTCTAGCTGCCCGCAATCCTAGAAACCCCCTTTTAGTCGCCTCTTACGACAGGCAGGGGATAGGTACCATAGCCGTATTCTACTCCCCGACTACAGGGGAAAGTAAATCAACCTTAGCACACTCTTAAAACCGAAACACAATACATAACGTAGTGTTTCGTTTTTCTATTTATTATTTTACGTATATGGCGCCATTATAAATTTAGCATAACGTCATAGTCAATAACCTACGTAAGAACATGACGCTTAAAACGATAATCATATGTTGAGTTACGTTACGTAGTTTAGAAGCTATGTGGCGACAGCTGAACATACCTACTACATACCTATATACCGGTGAGAAACCTTCCAGTTGGCTTCTGTGTATAGTCCAAAA
Source organism: Spicauda simplicius (assembly GCA_949699795.1). NCBI lineage: Eukaryota > Metazoa > Arthropoda > Insecta > Lepidoptera > Hesperiidae > Spicauda > Spicauda simplicius. Next base: position 6,388,853 of record OX453077.1, read on the forward strand.
GAATACAACAGTCAAAGAGAGTCCAGTCAATCATACTAATATCATCATCAATATGTTATTACGTGAAGTAAAAACTTGTGGTGCATTTTTAAGTAATATGCCGCGGACGGATGAGTATGAAATTTTACACGGTTATAGTGGACGTAGAGAAGAAGTGCAGAATGTTAATATTTTTTTCAAATAATGTATATAACATACATAAAATCAACTTAATCACATCACACACACTACCGGGCATTTGTCAGAAATACATAAATTATTAAACGAAATTATACATTCATTAGATATCATGTCAGATGTCTTTGTCAAAATACCCATTATTGATTTTAAATGCAGCTTTTTCACTTAAACCTCTTTTTACCTTTCGGTTGTAATAAGATAACTTGAAAATTAATAAAAATTGAATTTAGGAAATACTTTGGACAATATCAAGTTTAGTTTTAGAGTTGAATTACGGTCGAATTTCGGCCGTTGCGACGGGTGACTAGTTAGTAGTTAATATGACAGTTTGTAAGGATGTATGTTGTAGGTATACCTATAGGTAGGTACCTAATAGGTAGACCTATTTGTTATCTACTCTTTTACGCAAAAACTACTTGTCGGATTTAGCTGAAATTTAGCCCAGTCATTACCGTAGTACACGATTAAAGCGGGCACAGCCGCGGGAATAACTAATAGTACCTAAATACTTATAAATAATAGTACTTAGTTCTTATTGGCTATCTACAGTACTCAATGCCAAGGCATGTATTTTATAATATAATAAAATTGATCATAAATACAGTCTTGGATCGATTATGCGAATACTGACATGCCATAAAAATGTTAAGTGTGGTAAATCATTTGATATGATTGTTCTTAGCCTTGCTATTGATTTTAAACCGGATTGCTTAAGAACATACCTTGTTACAATATCATGAATACTTATATATAGGCAGGCGAATCCTATATCAGTCATGGTAGCGTTCAGTTGTGGGCTTAAGAATTGCACGCAAGGAGATAATTACGACACTGATTTAGTTTATATCACACTTTACGGAATTAACATTTATAACGTATACCTGGTATTAACAAGAATAACGCTCCGTTAAGCGGCGTAAGCGGCAGTATATTTAACAAAGTAATCCTTCAACTAAGTCAGCCGATCCACTTTTATGCATTCCGATCGCACGACATAAGCTACGCCTACCCGTACAGCCAGCGTTAAGAGAAGGTAGGTAGGTGCTACCCTCACTTGTCCAAGTTAATTAATACTTTACGAACTATAGAACTAAACGGCGTTAATCATGAAATGTACTTAGATTTCCCATCATCCACCGATCATATATTATTATACAATATAATATAAATACTTATCTGTAATACAGATAAAATAAGGCGAAATAAAAACAAACAATAGTAAAGAAAATAACGTTTACGCAGCAAACGTTTGCAAAGGCATCAAAAAGGGTTGGCGGTAGAATGAATTACAATGTTATATTTTCTAAAATTGATTGAATTCAAATGGCCATTTATCGGTTTTTGGCTCTCATTTATATGTGCTGGCAATCGAAGCACTAGGTAATCTAGCACTGAAGGACTAGCTTGACCTCTCTGTTACATGAGAAGTCATACGCGGGAGGTCATTAAAAATGGATATCAATTATACGGAGAGCGAGGAGAATGGAAAAGCAATGAACACTTTTTTAAGACGTGTGAAAATACTTTGCATTTTTAGTAGTTTTATATTATGAGATAATGTTTGCCTGCTTCCGTAGGCATTCTCGAATCGTAGGTATACTTATATATTTAGCATAAATCCGTAATTATTTTAAATGCCTATTTCTATCTTTTTTATTATACCAGTTAGGTATTACAAATACTTATTCTATATTTATATAGAAGATATACCAGTTTCCTGCTTATATTAACTTATGTAACTCCTCTCCAAAATTGCCTTTTATACCAATTAAAAAACTAAAACGAACTCTACAAATGAAAGCTGAAGGCAGCTAGAAGCTACGAAACATTTTGCTTCTTAAAAGTTTACCCTTTTTTACCAATGTTTCCTTATTGTCGTCCGTAGTCAAACCATTATTGTCCCACTGCTGGGCACGGGTCTTCTCACAAAATGAGAGAGTGTAGGCCATAGTTCACCGCGCTGGCCGAGTGCGAATTGGTGGCCTATTATTGGTTTATTGTATGTATACGCTTTTATAATAAACTACCAATTGAAAACAGAAATTTGTCAATTAATAAGTTTAAAGCATTTATTAAGATCAAGCTTAGTCGTAAAGCATATTACAAAATTTCTGATTATATAGATGATAAAATTGCTTGGGACTGAACAATATGTACGTGTTAAAAAAATGTCAAAGTGTAGCGTATCCTGCCAAACGTGCTTCTTGTTAGGCCAAATGTAGGGCAGGATACTGGAGCTAACTTTTGTTACCCATGTAAAAACAAGACGGCAAATTAAAAAATAAAAAGATATACAGAGAAAAAAGACAAACCCACGGAGTTTCTTGCCAGATCTTCTCAGTTAATACGTGTCGTGTTCCGACAATAGAGGTCGTGTTCCGATCCGGTGGTAGTGTAAAAAATATACATATAATTGTAAATCCTACTAATATTATAAATGCGAAAGTTTGTGAGGATGTATGTGTATTTGTTATTCTTTCACGCAAAAACTACTCAACGGATTTGGTTGAAACTTTACAGTAGTATAGGTTATACATCAGAATAACACATGGACTATAATTTATACCGATTTTTTTGTAATTAGGTTATAATATAACGAGAAATACCAGGTTAGTCGCAAAAAAAGTTGTCCTCTGAGAGCTATCTTCGCGTACGCTGCCTAAACCGTTGGAGATATCCAAATATAATGTACCGTGGAATTGTTTGGCTCACATAGATCTAAATAAAAGTCCGCGACAGCATATGTCTATATTTTACGTATACCCCACAATAACTCTTTTTGTACTTTGAAAATTTAAAAAATATGAAGTTGTTGTTTCCATGGGTTTTATACAAACTAAATATAAATCCTTATCAAAATAAATGATTTTAAAAAATCAAGCATCTAATAAAGATTGAATCTGCCTTTTACACCATGTAAATTGGATAAGTAGTTTAGAAGATATTACGAGTATAACATACTAACCTTTGCCCGCGGCTTCGCTCGCGTGGAATTTAGTCTGCCACATAAAGTTTCCAAGGTGGTAGAGCAATGGTTCAACCAGGGAGGCATCACCGCCGCACCTATTTCTACCGTGAAGCAGTTCTTGTGTTTCATTAGAAGGGTGTGTCTGCTGGCTCACTTTTATATGAGGCGATCATCATAGTCCTCGGGAGTAGCCACGCACTGTGATTGACTTCAGATTGAACCCTTGCCCTACTTCCTAAGGCGATTAACATACGGTACCGCTCACTGCCGCGGTAGGCGGTGAAGCGGATCTAATGTTGTATTGGGGTCTAATAAATCCGTTGATGCCTCACACACGTACACCGACCGACCGCGCGGTCCAGCGGTGTTCTCATCACCACCATGTCTCCGCGCGAACGACAGTGCGGAGGGTCGGCGCCTCACACACGGGCTGGCGCCTAACCGCGCGGATCATCGTTGATGCAGGCCGTGTTGCAATTTAATAAAATGAATTTCGATGTCGAAAAGTTTATTTTGATGATCGGGCTATCCGCGCGTACAGGTGCGTAAACCGCCTTACCGCGCGGGGCACCGCTATTCGCGGCGGTGCGCGGTGCCGTGTGCTAATCGCCTAAATCAGTGTGTTCTAATTACAAATCACAGGCACGTATATTAACTTGAATTAGTTTTGTCGGCAACAGATATTAATGCTTACTCTGAAATTAAAAGTTTTAAGAAAGGGTCTCAAAACGCGTGACGGTTACCAACGCACAGTTGGCTAGCACATTGGTCAACTACGACCTAAACTACTGCTAATCTGACATAGGTATGTGCCGAGTTCTGTAACATTAAAAGGTCGATGACGATTGAATAACATATTAACCTTTCCACTGTTTCATTCTCATTGACCTTTTTTCTCTTTTTTATCGAGGGAGAAACCTTCAAAAGGTACCATACGCCATGGGAGCGACGCAGGGTTATGTGAGATTCTTATAGCACCAGGGCTCCGGGATCTTCAAAGTAACACAACTGGAGTCCTCTGAGTGCATTGCAACATCGGGCTCCTCCCAAGTGAGCGGCTGGGCCCACCACTCCATCTGGTTTTTACCACAATATGCGACCACACGTATACCACCGTCCTTCCCGGGATCTCCTGGCTGGACGGTTCAAGCTCTGTCCATCCTGGCTTTCACGATAGCATGCGACCACACATGCTGACATCTTTCCCGAAGTTGCTGACTGGGTGTTTGGAGCTCCCAGTCTAGCCGCCCGCAACCCCGAAAGCCCCCTTTTAGTTGCCTCTTACCACAGACAGGGGATACCATAGCCTTATTCCCGGAACAACAGGGCCGTCATTTACCTTTCACATTTTGCTCCGTGTTTTATAACCATTCAAATAATGATATCATACAACTTCATTGTATACGGCGGCGGCGCACGGTGCGTACTGCCGGTCAATCAATTGACTACGCAATATGTTATACTCGTAATATCTTCTAAACTACTTATCCAATTTACATGGTGTAAAAGGCAGATTCAATCTTTATTAGATGCTTGATTTTTTAAAATCATTTATTTTGATAAGGATTTATATTTAGTTTGTATAAAACCCATGGAAACAACAACTTCATATTTTTTAAATTTTCAAAGTACAAAAAGAGTTATTGTGGGGTATACGTAAAATATAGACATATGCTGTCGCGGACTTTTATTTAGATCTATGTGAGCCAAACAATTCCACGGTACATTATATTTGGATATCTCCAACGGTTTAGGCAGCGTACGCGAAGATAGCTCTCAGAGGACAACTTTTTTTGCGACTAACCTGGTATTTCTCGTTATATTATAACCTAATTACAAAAAAATCGGTATAAATTATAGTCCATGTGTTATTCTGATGTATAACCTATACTACTGTAAAGTTTCAACCAAATCCGTTGAGTAGTTTTTGCGTGAAAGAATAACAAATACACATACATCCTCACAAACTTTCGCATTTATAATATTAGTAGGATAGGATAGTAGGATTGCGTAGGCACATACCTATGTCAGATTAGCAGTAGTTTAGGTCGTAGTTGACCACGCTAGCCAACTGTGCGTTGGTAACCGTCACGCGTTTTGAGACCCTTTCTTAAAACTTTTAATTTCAGAGTAAGCATTAATATCTGTTGCCGACAAAACTAATTCAAGTTAATATACGTGCCTGTGATTTGTAATTAGAACACACTGATTTAGGCGATTAGCACACGGCACCGCGCACCGCCGCGAATAGCGGTGCCCCGCGCGGTAAGGCGGTTTACGCACCTGTACGCGCGGATAGCCCGATCATCAAAATAAACTTTTCGACATCGAAATTCATTTTATTAAATTGCAACACGGCCTGCATCAACGATGATCCGCGCGGTTAGGCGCCAGCCCGTGTGTGAGGCGCCGACCCTCCGCACTGTCGTTCGCGCGGAGACATGGTGGTGATGAGAACACCGCTGGACCGCGCGGTCGGTCGGTGTACGTGTGTGAGGCATCAACGGATTTATTAGACCCCAATACAACATTAGATCCGCTTCACCGCCTACCGCGGCAGTGAGCGGTACCGTATGTTAATCGCCTTAGGAAGTAGGGCAAGGGTTCAATCTGAAGTCAATCACAGTGCGTTGCTACTCCCGAGGACTATGATGATCGCCTCATATAAAAGTGAGCCAGCAGACACACCCTTCTAATGAAACACAAGAACTGCTTCACGGTAGAAATAGGTGCGGCGGTGATGCCTCCCTGGTTGAACCATTGCTCTACCACCTTGGAAACTTTATGTGGCAGACTAAATTCCACGCGAGCGAAGCCGCGGGCAAAGGCTAGTATAATATAATTGTAAATGTAACTGACAATTTGTAAGCGCCCCCGAAGGCCTATGCAAAATAAAGAAATTTCATTTCATTTCATTATTGGTGGATTATTGTCATGCAGACAGACATAAATTGAAATAATTATTAGGTCGTTATATCACCGTGTCGGCTGATTGGGTCATTTAGATTTTATTGAGCGGGAGTAAGTGGACCTTGACCACGATGTGCTAAGTCTATTATGGGTGAACTTGGAACAGTCTTGAAACAGTACAATGTTATATTAACTAGACGCGATCCCGTTATTATATAAAACTACTTCGCGACCTTTGACACTCCAATGTTATACTGTATTTAGTCGTGTTACTAAATGTATCAAATCCATACGACATTTTTATAACATTCAGGTTTTCTTTTTATCTGACTGAAGTAGCAAACAAGCATGCAGTCCACCTGATGGTAAGTGGTCACTGCCGCCCATGGACATCTGTAATCACCTTCATACAGAACATGGGTTCCATCTGAAGTCAATCACAGGTGCGTTGCTGATCCCGAGGACTATGATGGTCGTCCCATGTGAAAGTGTGCCGGCAACAACACCCTTCTATCGAATCGCAGGAATGCTTCACACTAGAAATAGGTGGTGTGGTGGTGCTTCACCGGTGGCACTACATTAGTACTACCTTGAACACTTGAGGTAGCAAACCAACGGGTGGACTGCATCTAGCATGCAGTTGGTAAGTGGCCTCTACCGCCCATGGACATCTATAAGCAACTTCATATAGCAAAGAGGTTCTATGTAAAGTCAATCACTGATAAGTCGCAACTCCCAGGGACTAAAATGGTCGCCTCATATAAAAGTGAGTCGACAACAACACCCTTCCACCGAAAATTAAGAGCTGATTCACGCTGAAAATAGGTATGGCGCTAGTAATAGGTTTCTCGATCTGATTCTCTTGTACTCTAATGGACTCTTTAATGTAGAGACTACCCACACGAATGGTCGCTATTCTAAAACTGAAAACCGGTAAAGTACAAATAATGTATGGAATGCATTTTTACGCTATCCAGTATAATGAAATGAAATGTCTTTATTTCGCATAGGCCTTCGGGGGCGCTTACAAATTGTCAATTACATATATATATTTTTTTTACACTACCACCGGATCGGAACACGACCTCAACTGAGAAGATCCTGCAAGAAACTCAGTGGGTTTATCTTTTTTCTTTGTATATCTTTTTTTTTTTATTTGCCATCTTGTTTTTATATGGGTAACAAAAGTTAGCTCCAGTATCCTGCCCTACATATACATATATAACAGAATATAATAAAATATATCGTAGTTTTAATGCTAAGTATCTCTTAAGATAAATAGTATTTAAGTATGTTAAGTGCCATCTATTCTCAGTGTTGTAGAATAACAGAAATATTCTCCGCGATACAATTAATACTTAGTCGTTTCAACAGATTCAATGAATTTACAATACTTCAATATTCAATAGAGTTTTATGCATCGCCTGCACAGTAATTCGTTTTACTTTGAACTTCAAATAAATTTCCAATAAATAATAGACTATAATTAAAGGTAATAATAGGTATCTTTAGATAGGTACGCTAAATTAAATAAAATTCTTTAGGATGTGTATTTTAATATCCTTGCTGAGAACAAGGATAAAGAGAAAGTTACTAATAATTAGTAATTAGTAAACTTTTGCTATAAATTGATAGTAGTGCCAACGCCTAATCAATTCTCTTAAGATATAACATCATCATAAGGCTTAAAAAGATTTTGAGTTTATTAGGAGGGTGGTACACAAGCGACAATACAGTACCACAGAGACAGTCTGTTATAGTCGCTCTTATAATAGTTTCCTAATACAAACATGCTTTCATAATTATCAATTCCTTTTAATCCTATAAAGAGCATGCATTTCGTCTTGATTTATTACGATTAAGCAACATATAGGTCGTCAGCTATCCTCAGTGACTGTCGCTGCTCATTGTCTAGAATCCAGTTGCTCGTATGTTACCACCCTTAATATAAGAATATTAAATTCGGTAATTTTATCTGCACATACGTCATCAGATAAAAACAGCTTAAAGAGAATTTTAATTACTCTTATGTATCATTTGTTTTTTTCTTACTTAAAAAAAGTGGTTCATTATACATGCAGAATAATTATAAGTAATTACCATAAGGTAATATTGTTCCTTAGCGTTTTGTTCAGATTGCCTTTGACTTTGACATTGAAGCAAAATTAAGTAATTATAAATTCCTTTTTCTGCTATATAACATCTGTTTGGCGCTGCATTGTTCTGATATAAGGCCTAGCGTATACATTTAAATGTTTTATATAGATCAATTGGTTTACTTCAGCCATGTAGCAGGTGGCGGAAACGGTATACCAGTAACCAGTTCGAACGCCGTGGTACCACCGCCACACTTATTTCTAGCGTGAAGCAGTTTTTGCGTTTCGATGGAAGATCGTCGTTTGCCGGCACACTTTTATATGTGGCGACCTTGGGAATAGCAATACAACTATATATGACTTCAGATAGAACCCCTGTTCTGTATGACATTGTTTAGTAATGTCGATGAGCGGCAGTGATCACTTACCATCAAGCGAAATGCATGCTAGTTTGATTTCAATCGGATTTAAAAATAAAGTCCTGTGTTTGTACGATTTTATGACGACTAAACAATTTAGTCGATGTTAATGCACATACAGTCAATCTAGTCGTTACCTATTTAAATACAGTTTTTAGTTTAGTTTTAGTTTCGTTTGTTGAACGGTCGTCAATGAATAGTCGCGGATCGATTGTTTAGTCTAGGGAATACACATTAAACGGTCGCACGTTGTTTTTAAATTTATTAGTTGAACGAATAGGAGTCTAGTTAGTATTAGGTAATGCGGATCCACATACCTCACTAACTAAAAAATTTTATAATCCCGATTTTTTCACTTTATATACGATTCTTTAACAATATACATTATTATGACGTAAATAATATATGGATACAACCTGTACGATATTTTATTTAATGATATAACTTCACGACATTTCATATAAATTAAATTTTGGGATCAAAAAGTATTTAATGCTGATAACTTAACGATGCATATTCGGTAGTTGGTGAGTTTTTCCTGTCACCCGACGATACATTGTCAACTGTATAAACGTATTGTATAATATAGTTTTCACCAAAAACGTTTTATGTATGCGCTTAGCCTAAAAGGTGAGGCAAGAATGCTTATACGATTTATTCTAATCTAGTCTTGAGCTATTGAGGAATTGTAAGGATCTGTCGCTCCAGATAGCACCCCAATGCTATTTGGGTTTGGTTGCCTTGAGCGTGAACTCAAATTTGCTACTACAATTTCATAATAAGGTCTATTATGGCTTCATTACACATTTTAAGTGGCGCCTTCTTTTGTAATTTAGATGTAGCTGACGAGCATGCAAGGCATCTGACGTTAGGTGAAAAATATTGCCCATCTCAGTTATGAGCTCCAGATAAAATAGGAGTTTTATATGAGGTATCATACAGATGGAGCCATCCATAAATAACCTTACACTTTAAGGGGGGGTCGATGAAGTGTGACATTGCGTGAGAAAGGGTGGATGGGAATACAAAATTTTGTATTGTCACGTGTAATTTTAAACTACTGTTTTTAATTTAAAATTTATATGTGACATCACACTAGCGAGGGGTCTGACAAATGTGACCAGTTGTGACAAGGGGGGAGGGGTCAAAAGTCATAAAATTCATGTTGCGTAGTTTATGAATGACCCCTTTGATACCTCTGAGGACTACGTTCTTCTTTCAATTCCTCAGAGCAGTATGTCTCCTTGCACAAACACACGAATAAAACAGCGCTTGGTACTGCACTTAAAACTATAATAGGCTTGACGATGGTGCCAAAGCTAAACTTTAAAGGCTACGTACTACCTTACATCTTTTTACATGCTTTTGGGTTATATGTAGGTATACTGCTCTATATTTGAGCTGAACAATCGTCTAAGTAGATCCAGTAACTTAAACATTTTGTAAACGTTTAGACAGGCAAATAAATTGAAACTTAGGAAGTGAATAAATGGTATTAGATATATCAGCGTAAAATGAAAAACTTTGCTGTCGTACATTTTTGCAAATACCTACGCAGAGTTTGTTGCTCCGATGTTCAAGATTCTAGTTTTTGTGCTGTTTTGTGTATAATCTACGCATCTGATATATCCGTTTTCCTATTGGCTACTTAATGTCTGAAAGTACGGAAGAATGTGACGAGGGCAGACATTGGACTTGACGCAAGGTCCGCTTCTAAATAGCCACTTAAAACAAGTATTGTACTATAAAATAGTTATTAACACTGATTCTATTATGCTGGGACGATTCCTTATCTTTTACCTTGCTTATTAGTCATACTGGGTCAATGCGAATATCCTTTAGATCGTTGTATGACAGCACGGTCTAGGTTTGATTCCCCGTGCAATCACATATATCATTAATTCAAAGGTGCTAGAACTCTTTGTGGTTCGATTCAGACGTCACCACCGCCACACTTTTTGCACAAACTGTAGTAGTTGTTGTCTTCCAGGTTGAAGGGTATATAAAAAAATGAATGGTATAGTTAAGGATAGGTGCTTGTCTGAAACGGTGTAACTTAGTCTTCAGAGCTAGGAACGTTTCTGTGGCCGACCACAGTTAAGATTGATGGACTGTTTTTCAGTAGGTATATGTATCGTCAACCCATTATTGTCCCACTGCTGGGCACGGGTGTTCTATCGGAATGGGAGAGTTATAGGTCATAGTCCACCGCGCTAGCCAAATGCGAATTGGTGGACTTCACACACCTCCGAGAACTTTTTTTTAAAAGAACTCTTGATTTTCATTAATTTAAATTTAATTTTAATTCAAGAATTTAATTATCATTGCTTTTCGATAAAAACCTACACACTTGGTTTTTATCGAAAAGCAATGATAATTAAATTTTAATACGCACATAAATCAGTGGTGCGTTGCTGGGTTTGAACCTCGGACCTCCCGATCGAGAGAGTAAGTTTCAACCATTAGGCTATCACTGCTCTTACACAGCCTTTCAGTATTATATAAAAATACAGGACTGGTATTTTGAGTCTGGCTCTTTCTTTATCTTCGTATGTGTGACAATGTGACAATATATAAGGAACATACAATAGCTATTTTTTGCGTGGAATGTGGCTATTATAGTTTGTTTATTTATAGTTCCAAGAATGTGATATTATTAAATTATTCCATCAATATCCGGTGTAAATCTGTTTACAAATATACGTTTAAAACGAGTTTTAAATTAACGTGGAAACCTTGACGCAGTAGGTATTACTGCATTCGCAAATGCCATATCAAATTACGCATCTAAGTGCAGGTCGCATCGTTTGGCAAAAATAACTGACGTCTAATTAGAGTTAATTGTTAAGTTATCATTCTTACCGGAATGGCGAGTCTTAATATATTTAAGTAATGTATATTTTAAATAGCATAAGATACTTTGTCGTCTGCCCATTATTGTCCTACTGCTGACTTACGGGTCTTCTTTTTTATCTGACTGAAGTAGCAAACGAGCATGCAGTCCTGATGGTAAGTGGTCACTGCCGCTCATTGACATATGTTATCAACTTCATACAGAACATGGGTTCTATCTGAAGTCAATCATAGTTGCCACTCCCGAGGACTATGATGGTCGCCTCATATAAAAGTGTGCCGGCAACCACACCCTTCCATCGAAACGCACTTCCTTCATACTTCCCCGGTCGAACTACACTGGCTCTACTACCTTCTTCTCTCAGAATAAGAGAGTTTTCCCAATAATCCATTGAATTTGTCAAGTGCGAGTTGGTAAATAAAAATACTTTTAAATAACCGCAGAGTATACACAACTTAAACTATAACTATGAAATTTCGAGTTCATTTTGTGTTGTAAATCCACTAAGAAAGAGATTTGATTAAATATTTATAGTTAGCGCGTACGAAGTCGCAAGGAACAGCTACTGAGAAATTTGAGTTGTTAGTTTGTACGTTATGGGTAGACTGGTAAGACAAGTAATTTGTTATGAGGCATTCAAAGAGTTCAGTTAGGTACTCTATACAGCTGTGACTGACGTTAATTATCACCTGACGGAGATTACATGTTTGTTGGCTGCAGTAACTACTTAACAGGTGAGCTGTTCCCGTGTGCTAACCATTTAATATATAAAATTCAAGAAACACATGTATAGTTGTTGTCTGCAAATCTTATAATCATACTATACTAATATTAAAAAGGCGAAAGTTTGTGAGTGTGTATGTTTGTTACTTCTTCACATCTAAACGGCTGGAGCGATTTTCATAAAATTTGGTAGGAACCAAGCTGACACTCTGGATTAACATATAGGCTACTTTTTCCTGTGGGAAAATATCTTATTCCCACGGGACAATCGATACATCGATTTTTTTAACGCGGGCGAAGCTGCGGGGTTCAGCTGGTTCAGTCATAGGGTAGACTTGAGTTTGTACACAATGCGTTTAATGTTATTTTATTTTTCTCATTTTTATTTCGGGAATAAACTGAGTTGCAATCAAACGTTGCTTTAATTCGTTGGTAATAAATAAATAGTTTACACGAAACTTACCATAAGTTTGTTTCACGAACATTGTCCGAAGTTGCATCCATATCAACGGCTTGCGTGCTTGACCTTCCAGAAAAGCGGCACAAGTTCATCCACAAACGGCACACTTCCGCATAACGATACACAACACGGCTACCGAACCACTCGACACTCGATTTCCCTTTAAAACGTTTTGTAAACAATTATTGTCTAAAACTCGCACAACGGATTGCCGATCGAATTCATTACCGATTGCGTTGTTTTCGATTTTTTACTGCTTTACCGATTTTATGGGCAGCGATAAACGCGAGCGCTCGCACGCGTGTCGACGCGTCGGTGCAAGCTGTAGCAATAAGTGAATGCTTGATGCTCAGCCGATCTTAAGAAAAGCAGCATCAAGAGTCCCGTTAACTAACTCGGGATCCATCATTAGATCACTATTAATAGCGACGACACGCGATGTTGCGACAATGGGACAATAGGTTACTTACGCATTGTTTTAAAACTGCCGCTGTTAATGACGTATAGAAATGTAATAACAATATCTATAATGCAGGTTGACTTATTGGTACGATAGAATGCAACGACGGTGTACTAAGTACATAGTAGTCGTTCAAGCGCTCTGCATTCCAAGAATAGTTTCTTTTATACTTGAATAATGATAATGTTACAGTGGAACTAATTTTATTGCTAATATTTTTATTTAAAGTATAATAATTCTATAAGAAATCTGTTACGGTGTTTATAACAATATTATATCAAGAATATATTAAATAAAGACAATCACTGCCATTAAGGGCATTTTTAAAATTAAAAATCGTCTATCTACCGTCTCTCTTCCTCAAAGATTACTCAGGATAATTATAAACTCGGTTTAAACGATTTATAATAATAATTACTGTTGTAAATGAGTATCTAAAGATTATTAAGAGTAATGTTGTTAGTATTTTTTATTCAAGAGAACCTATGTACTCGAATCAAAGGTCAAAAATCATGTATCTTACGAGCCCATCATCATTAACTTATTGTTTTTGTCTACATCCAACACTCTTCAAATACGTTTGTTGTTGATGTTTGTTTAATAACAGGTATAAATCTTTCTATGTTTATATAGACATAAGTGTGCATCTTGACTCTATGCAAAAAATACGCACTTTTAAAGTTTAAAATATCAGTAAAAATTTAAAATCTATGTCTAGTTCTGGGTCTAGGTGTTTGTGTATTTGACTTGTGTGTGTCCATGGTACCCACGACACAGGAAAAAATCCTAGTGTGGGGCTATGAGTGTAGAAAGCATAAGCGTAAATTTTTTATTGTTACAGCATTCACAATAATACACAATCTGAAAAAAATTCACTGATTGAGCTCTGTAACCGAAGGATACACAACTGAGGCTTAATAAATGTGAATAAGTTAATATTATAATTTCTTACTATCATTTGTTTCCGTGACTTTATCTTAATAATGTATAATTGCACCAACCTTGGCGCCAATTAAAATAATATTTACGCTTGTAAATATGTTTTTTTATTGAAACAGCAAAACGAGGTAGCCGTGTACCTAATGTTATTAGGC